>OU795038.1:82988172-83562490 GCA_917208275.1 Patella pellucida | reverse complement strand
TCATGTGTGCCCCGGATCTATTTTGAGCAGACAACATCGATAATTTGCAATAATTTCACTACTTTTCCCTATCATTATTTCAAATGTACCGAGTACGGAAGAGAAGCTTTCCAGTGCGAAGCTTTTCTGGATTGTCCTTTCTGGCCCACCGTAGATTTCCTCAATTGCCTGCACGTGCACAGTTTAATACAGTATTATATACTAAATAAATATTTGACTGAAAATAGTGTAGAAACGATCGTGCATGACCTAGTTTACCCACCGTGTATGTTTAGCGGGACAATAATATAACATTAAATTTTAGTTCGTTATAATTTAGCTCCCACTTTCACAAGAACTCGTACATATTTTCCAGTATTCGTTTTAATAACTATATTATTATATCGACAAAAATAATCCGCGGTTTGAAACATCAATAGAATACCTACGGCAACGTTATGTTGTTATTAAAACGAATACTTGAAAATATGTACGAGTTGGGCCTGTGCCCCGGATCTAATTTGGTCCTTGTGACGCCCCTGGGTTAGACGCTGGCTCGTTATCCTGAAGGTCGGGAGTTCGATCCCTGCATTGGCCGAGAAAGTTCATCCAAATATTCCGACGTGGTTTCCTCTTTTTAGTAATTCAGGACGGAGGGCCTGACAAAGACAACTGTCTAGTCGGTCGAGATCATGGAAACCCGAAGTCCCGTGTACACATTGGCGTGCACGTAAAAGATCCATTGGCAGTTGAAATCGATAAAAGAGCAGGCCGCAATCCGGGCCAAATTCCCCGCATAACACACTGTATGGTGTATGCCCGTCTTCATTTGCGTAGCCCGGAGCAGAATAGTAGGACGAGAAAACCATTTCATTTCATTTCGAAATTATAATGCAGTAGACTAAATGTTATTCAGACCCTGCGCCCCCCCCCCCCCAACCCGCCTTATGATACTGGCAGGGTCTATCATGCTTTCCACACTTTAATTTTTATTGGTAAATGAAATTCAATACAATATGTTACATTACCGAGAATGTAGAACTTGCTCATATTCATAAATTTCATAAATGAAAATTTGAAACTTACTTGAACTAAGCACCACAAGCATAGTGACATTGACGCCGGTTGCTTGCGCGTTGCTAGAGAACAACGTGAGGGTGAAGTTCTTATCGATGGTTACTACGTCTTTAGTGAGGTCGTAGTTGCACGTGGTTCTGCTCCTGGGATATAAGTCAGTACCAGCAGTATCTTGTAGAAGGATACCACCGCAATCTCCATTGGCTCCGTTCATTACAAAAGCTTCATAGGTGACGGGACTGGTGATGATAACGGAACAGGTCAGGCTGGTATTATCATATGATTCAAAGTTTGCCCTCGGGTACATTGAATTGAACAAATGCCGAGTAGATAAATTTTCATTAATATAATAATGATCATCAATTTTTTCTGCAATAAAAACAATAACAATGTGTACATGGTAAATATGACAAAATAGCGAAACCTAAAACTTTACATAACACAACGAGTGAAATAAAAAAAACCAACGGGGGCAGCGTTGGCTCGGTGAATAAGACGTAGCCTCGCAAACCTTGAGGCCCTATTTTCGATGTCGGTTTTGGTTGAGAAAGTTCATCGCAAGTTATACCTTATATTAGACATCAGTTTAAACTATTTGCGTACGAGGGGTGGCCATTTTGTCCGGCATGCAGTTTTCACGAGAGAGAGAGAGAGAGAGAGAGAGGTGAATAAGAGAGAGAGAGAGAGAATGGGGTTTTAACGTCCACTCGACACAAACTAGGTCATTTCGGGGGTAGCATATGGTTTGTTATTTCAAAAATTCGCTTTAGTAGTGGGGGGGGGGGGGTAACGGGAGGACCCGGGGAAAACCCATGAGGTTGGACAGGCGACCCTCCTTGCCACGTACACGGGTATTCGAAACCACGACATTTGACTCAATGGTAGGTTTTATGATACAGCACGCGCGGGCTAACCATTCACTACCCCCCGCCTCCCGAGAAAAATTATGTGGAATAAACTACCAAGAACAATTAGAGAAAGTTCAACTTTAAATGTTCTTTTAGTGTGTAGTTTACTGCAGTTTTGGGTGGGTTTTGTCTTGGAGTTCTTATATGGGGCGCCATCCAAATGCTTAAATTACCTTACAATAAAATAAACGGATGGACAGTAGCTGTATATCCCATGCTATGAACAGAAATTGAAGGAAAATTGTTTTTGTAATGATTGTATGTTAAAATTATGTGCCAATTATATCTGTAAGTCGCAATAGATCAAACAATGTAGCTCTTATCAATGTGTGTTAAAGTCGTGATTTTAAGTTAGGAGAGGGTGACAGCTATCCTAAGTTAAAATCGATTTTAGTTAAAATTGTCCTCAACATAGTTTTGTGAAACGCCACTATTTCAAGTTAGGATACAATTGTAACTTACAACATTATTTTAGTGGATTTTAGCTGCAATGCCTATAATCGTTTTGTGAAACGCTTCTATCCTAAGTTAGGATGAAATTTTAGTTTACAGTGATTTTAAGGAGATTTAAGTTTTTGTGAAACAGGGCCCTGTTTGTTATCACTGTATTCTGTACACGGTGAAGTCCATGCTAATTACTCTATTTTGCCTGATTGATTACACTATTTTGCCTACAGCGTTTTTTTTAGGAATTTTGTCTAATGGTTATGATATGAACCCCCCCCCCCCCCGATGTCACGAAATATGCAAACTTTTGAAAACGGGTCATAATACCCACCGATTAACTGCCTTATGTACTCACCGTTTACACAGTAATTTCGAAACTCCAGCACTTCCACATCCCGGGTGACAGAATTACACTCCACCGATTCCCCAGCAGTAAGAGACGCGTTTGCCATCAAATCACATCTCCACGGGTTTTTATCAAAAGAAGCCTTTGAAAAGCTTCGAAGGGCATCGGTTCTCATTGTCTTAACACATGCAATCTCTGTAATATCCGGCAGATCCGTAGCGTTGAAGATTGACTGGCAGCACTGAGGATTGTCTTCCTCAGAGGTACAATTTTTCATTTGGGTACAGGGGTGTGTTTTGCTGTTAAAAGCACGATATCTATGGTATAAACCTCGTGAGGGAAGTGCACCAAGTTCACAATTAACCGCTAATCCTACCTCGTAATCCAGCACACATCTCTGGCAAACTCTTACAAGATCTATATTTCCATGAACTAGCATCTGTCCGAGGGGTGTTGCGCCCATGGATAGAATTCCTGAAACAGATAAACATGGTTTATTATAAATAATACAATTTTGAAACACACCAGACCCTTAAGTTCGCAAAGCATTCTCAGACTGAAGTTGAGAATTTACTCAACTTTCAATCACTGTTTATAAAAAATATATTTGACCCAGAAACACAAAACTTTGCGCATACCGTAGTTTCTTATTGGTGTATTTGGTATATTAAAACGATTTTTTTTTTACAATAGACTATATTTTAGTTCAAATAAAAGGCGTATTATTTTGAGCAAATTCGTAACTTAAGTCTGAGAATGCTTTGTGAATTAGGGGTCTGAGTTTTATTTCTTCATCGCATGCACACTGGTAGACTGGATAACCTGCCCTAACACGCCAGACTCGCTCGACTATGTCACTCCTTTTCTGACTATATTGAAGTGAGAATAACGCAGTGGCGAAGGAACCAGCCTGGCCAGTCTAGCACATTAGGTGATCAGACAGGAGAACGCTAAATCGAAGACGGTCCTTTGGTTCTAAGCATTTTATAACGTCATATTATGTGGATTATGGGTTAAGGGTTAGGGTAAGGGCTAGGATCTGCAGAGTTTCGAGATGTAGACAGCAGGGCTAGCCTTGGGCCAAATAAAATGCTAAGGACCGTCTTCGATCTAGCGTTCTCCGATCAGACACTTGAGATAAGTTGAGAAAGAAATTATTAATTTTCATTTTTAAAATTATAGTTATTATTTAAAAAAATTAGATTATTGTGCTTGTATTGAATATGATCTATTATAAAAATTATTATGCTTAGCCTATGATTATGTAACAAGAGTATCATACGCCCTGGGAACAATCCTTGATCTCTGTTCATCGTTTGCTTAGTCTTAGTGTCTTCGTATTTGAATGACTTCGTGCAATCGGCGCGCCCTCTTGTTTTATATATTATTGCATAGTGGTTTGACATTAGACCATTAGACTCACTGGCGGGAGTCGGAGCATTCTGCACACAGATCCATCTAATTCATACTTTGAGAATAAATTTATGTCTTGAATGTCCGCCGTATCCAAAAATTATTGTTTTCTACTACGCGTCTACTTTCACATCTCTTATCTCAAAACATGAAAAGATTATAAAATCAAATGCAGCATTTATTATAGGCCCTAGGCCTAATTAAATAAATCTCAATCCCAGATCGTGATTTCCCCTTGTCAGTGATGCAGAAGGAGGGCCTGACAAGGACAGCTGCCTAGTCGTTCGGATGGGACGAAAAACCGAGGTCCCGTGTACAAATTGGAGTGCACGTAAAAGATCCCTTGGCAGTTGGAATTCGATATAAGAGTAGGCCGTAGCGCCGCTGCCCGGGCAAAATTTCCCTCATTGCACACTGTGGCGTATGCCCGTCTTCAATTAGCCCAGGTACGGTGCTTAAGCGTAGGACGTTAAACCCCATTTCATTCATTTCATTCATTCAATCCCAGATCACCATTTCCATCTACTAACCTAGGCCTAGTGTAGGCCTTGTCTGAGGGCCTAAAGTAAACATGATTAAACTTAAAGTATATAATTATGTTGTTTTGGGATTGATTGAAGTTTGAATGTCGAAAAACGGAGCTAAGGCCTATTTAATTTAGGCTAGCCTAGAGATTCCATAAAATGCGATTCGTATTTTTCCATGTGCTCTGTCTGTGTATTCCATCCCTGAAATCTAGTGATAGAATATATTATTTGTTTGTTTTTCTTAGTTCAAAAAACGAGACTAGATCTAGCTCGGTTTTTTTTTTATTATTCGGCTATCGAAAAACGAACTAGTTTGTGAGACCATAGACTCATGCCAGTCATGGTTAGACTTGTTGTAACTGAATAATAAATAATATGTCCCAATCTTTTTTCTGGTCAACAAATTTTACTATTTTACAATACCGTGAAATGGGGCTACTTTGAAGATTTTTTTTCTTGTATCAATGTTTGCCAAGCTATTATTATATATTTTTAATTAATATTTTTAGTAATAATTCATGGGGAAGAAAATGTTTTATCATAAATTCAGGTTTATTTTGTTGTAGAAAATTTACTTAGGTGTTCAATCTTTTGCCTCGCCAATGGGGTAACTTTGAACGGCACGTAAATTTCCATTCAAAATAATTGAAATACATCAAAATACTCATAGAATTTACATTTCAACAAAATAAGAATAAGGTTTTGTTTAGAAATTTTTTTTTTTTTCAAATTCCAAGACAAAAAATTTAGGTGTTCAATCTTCAAAATCCTGCCTCGTAAGTGGGGTTACTTTGAACGGTTCATAAACTTCAATAAATTGCATTCGATAAATTAATGAAAATTTAATAAATCGTTAAATCTATCAGAATGCAACAGATAATTTATTTAAGTTATAGATAATCAAATTCAAGAAACATAACAAATGTTTTGAATAAATGTCTTTGGGTCGACGTTGTCATGTTCAAAGTTGCCCCATTTGACTTTAAAAATGGTGTTATATTAGGCCTATTAGTATTTTTGTCCTTTAAGTTTTATTTTTGTTCAAAACCATAAAGTACGTCTGTTTTAAATTTAACAAATATGTTTTATCTAAGTAAATAAATGAAGTGTTTATGTTAAATGATGTAAATTTAAAGATATCTAGTAGTAGTATACCTAATTTATAAAGTTGACAGGCTATTCTTCTTTTGACCCAGACTTGACCTAGGCTAAATATAGGGCTATGAATGTCATGACGTCATCGTGGCTAATTTTCATGGATAACGTCAAAATCCTGGACACGAGTTAAAAAACTCGAATTTGTTAACAGATGTCTGTACTTAAAATTATAATTATTTATATCGTATGAATCAGAATTGAATTAGCCTTTTAATGGTGTTATTTTTATTTTGGTACTCCAATTACCAGCCGAGAAATCGTCCGTTGAAAAGCATTTACGGCTTTTTGGCAGATGTTTTCGCCTTCGGGAAAAATGGCACACAGATTTTGACGTTTTTCTAATTTTGTATGCTATTTTTAGTCGTTTCGTCGCCGTTGGTGATACGATACACAAAGAAATATTCTGTCCAATCAAAAAGAGGAAATCCTAAAATTTATTATTCAGGTTGCGGCCAATTTTTATCGTAATTAGAACGAAAGTTATGTCATTCTAAAGGAAAGATTTGCTTTTTAATAATATTTAGAAAATAAATTTTTTACACGCGCACTCGGATTCGTAAAGACGAATATGTGTTCTCCCAACTGCAAAAAAAATTACACTAAAATATTCATAAATAAAAGGAGGTTAGCGTGATATGTGAGAGAGGGTCACTCGTCAATTCTCTTCGTATATCCAGGGGGCGTGGCCCTATTACGTCAAGACGGAAGTGTCTTCGATTCGAGAACGTTCTACAGAATATGATTTAGATAGTGCAAGTTTGCAACAGAGATGTAAGTATGCAGAACTCGTTTAAATCAAACTTATTCGCAAAACGATGTTGGAAATTTATTTCTCAACTTTACAGAGCCGTTTCTATTGCGTTGGCTTGCGTGGAATGACTGTGTGTGGTATAAATTGATACGTGATTCAAATTGATGAACCGTTACGAGATTTCGTAGCCCTATTCATCCAGTATTATGACACGTATGTCTGTCTTCAGTAAAAAAAAAAATGTCTGGATGGTACGGTCTTCCGCTTTTACTTTCACTTTTTTTTATTTTTACTGTTAGGCCCAATTTGTAGTTTGAGTTTGACCAATGCAATAAAAATACATGTTAATGTTATATTTCTTTTTAGCTTCAAGTAGGTTAGGTCTAGATCTTTTTATTGTCAGTTTTGTACAAGGTTAAGTGTTGAAGTTGGTAAGTTTACTATTTTAGTATTTAGAATTTAGGCCTACTATTTCTATTATTAAATAATAATTAGCCTATTGCTATTGTGTAGTCAAATGGAAATAAAATATTTAAAATTCAGCACAGCACTTTGTACATCATCTACCATAGAATAGTAGATCTACCTATTTTTATTTTTGTTGTAAGGGTAGGCTATAAGTATAAGGCCTAGCAGATTTGCAAAAAAATATGGCTTCACCTAATTTTGATAAAATTGCAGTGAACAATTTCATTTGAAAATTTTCCTAAAAGTTAAATGTTCTACAAAAACTAGCAAATTACAAATTGAAACTGTTGATTTTAATCAACTAAAAATTGGCTTTATTATTGAACTATTACAGTAGGCCTAATAATATTGATCAATGTAGGGGCCTACTGATAATTTAATGACAAAATTTGGATTCTTTTTGTTTTATAAACAATATTTTATTCTCAGAAAAGGAATTGAGGAACAGGCTAGGCCGCTAGGCCTATTTACCTCTCTTGGATTCTTGTTGAATGCTTGACGATGAAAATTGGACGGGTGAATGATAAAAGTAATGACTTGAACTTGAAGAAGAAAAATATTGCTACATATTTCAATCAATATTTAGATTCTGTGTTTGAACTGATGTAACAATAGGCCTACATGTATGAATTGCCTGTATATCCAATAACATTATGTATCTTTTAGATAGTATTATGTTTCTCTGTATATCATATTTTTCAGATTAATCATGGTTAAAATTGGTATAATTGGTTCAAGTTTATTGGCTCGTATAGATAAGTATTGTTGTTCTAATTTATGTGTTACTGGTGATGTGAGGTTTTTTTGGAAAAGGGGATATGAAGGCAACAAACCCGTCCCAGTCTCTTGTTTCTAGCCTTTTGTGGCAACGACATCTGTGTTTCATTGTCCCCAGTCCCCACATGCTATTTTTCAGAATTTGTGTGCACTTGTAGTAAGATACTAAGAATTAAGGCAGCGGGCTGCAGACGTGTATATGTGGGAAGTATTCTTGAGTGGAACAATTTCTTAAAATCTCCCGATCTTACATTTGACATGTATGAATCCAAAATAAAAGCAATTAACCGTGTTTTGTATCATCGTTTCAAGTCTTTTTTTGTATTTTTCAGAAATATTAAGCTTCAGGATGATTTTTGACAAACAAGATCCATTTCAATGACAAAGGATTAAAAAAAGTACTACCATCTTATACGTCATATTTATTATACCGTGTGTTATGTAATTGGTCTCGTGTGTGTGTTGTCTGTGTAAGTGTTGTCCTGTTTATATCCGTGGCCAGTCCCAAGCCCGAGCTGTGAAAGGAGGAGGGTTGAGAATAGGACTACAAATACCTACTAGGTCAAAAAACAACAAAATAAACAGTAAACTAAAGGATATATTGCAAATACTTATGTGAACAAATAAGTAAAATAATCATTAGTGTGATGCTTTGATTCAGTACTATTTATACAGCACAATTTTATATAAATATCGGACTTTATAATTACATGTAAAATTTGTTTGCTAGTGGAGTTGTAAAAGCTGTTGATTTTCTTCCATGGGAAGAAAAAAAAACACAGCTTAATATTAACTTTATCCTTAATTTCACAATTATTACTAAAATGCAGTACCGGTAAATAGGATGACTGATATTGTAAATATTTTAATTTGACTGACAAAAAACAGAATTTAAATGATTATAATGTTTTGTAGAATAAATCACATCTGTGGTCTAAGGGGAGATAATTGAACTCTGCACCTATTACCTCCCTTGGATTCATAAATATTTTGTTGCATGCATGACTTTTCTATCACAGAAAATACATTTAATCATGATACTTTTTGATTTTTTTTAAAATTCTAAGTTATATTTGTCTTGTCTGTTATTACTGTAATGGTTTAAGAAGTGCAAATGTGTTATTTTTGAATTGCTGTTTAGATTTGCTTCAGTTTGATATATTGGATGATAACATTTGTTCAGTTTTTTTTTTTTTGGTTTGCGATAAAATAGTTTTTGGACGCTGGTGGCCATCTTGGAATTGTGGCAGCCATCTTGGATTTTCCGTCACCTTATTTGCATATTTGCATTACCATGATACTTATTTGGTTAGATATTGTATTAATTGTTCATTATTCTGTAAATGTAACTGGAATTTGAATATAAATAGTTACGATTTCAACAATATTACGCCTTTTTTGTCTTTAATTTATTCAAAATGGCCGACATCGTGGTCGAACCATGTTTTTTTTCCGTCGTACTTTAGAGTGTCGATTCGACGTGCGTTGTGCCAATTTTCAGCAAGATCTGATATTTTGTCCAGGTATTATGCATTATTATGTGCTTCTGATCCATTGTTAATTGCTGAATTTTGTGCCATTGACCCCTGTGACCTTTCAGTCTAATTTGAACTGCTAGAGACTTTCTCTATATAAAATTTTAGACAAAAAGTACCCCGATTCACCGAACATAAATGTCCATATCTTGGCTTCTAATGGAGATATCTTCAATCTGTAAACAGTTTTATGCTATTTAAATGTAGCTTTATCCAATAGGCTTATTTGTAAATAAATCCATTAATAACTCAATTTTGCATTCATACCCCTACTAAATAGACATGCCACAGTTGCATGATGATGGGATTAACATCATCAAATGCGAATCATTTTTTTTATATCATCTAAGATGTATATCTATTTAAAGTAAGCATTATTTATAATTATGATCGTCGTCTCCCGCTATGTTGTTTCTTCTGCTGATCACGTGGGGTCGGGTAAGGCTAAACAGTGACCGCTTGTTGGGAGACACGCGCTTGGCAAACCGGTGACGTCACGGTTGGGTAATGCTCTTACAGATTATGGCGCTGCAGACAAGACGGTCGTGTCAAAAGTGACTTCAAACTAATAAATAGAAGATATACAATGAACAATATTAAAACAAAATGTTCAAAGTTGCCCCACTGCACTGTTCAAAGTAGCCCCAGTTGACGGTATTCCAATTATTATTAATTAAATGATACAAATTTCATCTGAACACACCTAATTTTTAAAAATTGGAAAAATTCAACTCTATAAGTATTGGCCTATATGATATGCCGAAACATGGTTTGAAAAGCTTTGTCTTTACTTTACTATAGGTAACGTAAACACTTTCAAATGAACGTGGATTTAAACATATATATTATAAATTATCTTCGAACCTTCAGTAAGATTAGGTAAGCATTTGTTTCCATCCACCGGAGCCTGGTATGATGACGTCATATGTGGATTCTGGGTTAGATTAGTTAGAATAAGGGTTAGGGCGCTTAGCCCAGGGTTAGGGTTAGCCATGTCTACATCTCGAGACTCTGACGAAATCTGCAGGCCACAACCCTTACCCTAACCCTTATTCTTACCCAGAATCCACATGTGACGTCATCACATCAGGCTCCGGTGGATGGAAACAAATGCTTACCGTAAGATTAGGTGGTAATGGATAATTTACACAACAACAGGTAGGACACTTAAACATCTAGTACTAGTAGTTAAAATAAGACTATTTTTTTTTTCTGGACCTGTCAAGCCTGCAAGAGTGTTATTGACATTGTCCCTTTAACATTCCCAGGATGGAACTGGTTTAGCTAGTACTAGTACTGTACTGGCAGCCGCCGCAGTGGTGGTAAGTTTGAAGTAGCCTACCTACCGCACTGAACTTTTAGGCCCTTGTCCCTAACTCAGCTGTGACAGTAGCCTAGTCAGCCAGTCCCCGAGGCGTAGAACCTACCATCATCATCATATTCATTGCACTGTACGGGGGCAAAACAGTTCAATATAATCCCGTAGAATAAGGCACCTACTCCTAGGCAAACACACATTCCCTTCTCCATTTTGTCTTAATTACATTGCGACGTCTGCAAAGTGTGACGTCAATGCCGCCAAAGGTCATGACAAGTTAACACATTCTCCCGAGCAGAGTTGTTTTTGTCGAATGGGGTTGGGCGTAGACTGGAGCAGATTATTGTTTAGAATGTAACACGCCAGATAGCGAAAGGTCTGCATAATGATAATACCTTTATTAAGAATATGAAATAAGGCATAAGTCATGAAGAGCCCTAATTCCAAGGAGAACGCCAGATCGAAGCCGATCCTTAGCATTTTATGACGTCATATGTAGATTAGTGCTTAGGCCTAGGGTAAGTCAGTATATATTTCTATGGGTAAGGGTTAGGCTTGGCCCAGGGTTAGGGTTAGCCCTGTCTACATCTCGAGACTTTGGCTAAATCTGCAGGCCCTAGCCCTTACCCTTATTTTACCCATAGAACTAGTAAACGATGAAAAGATAAGCCACGATTTATTTTATTACAGGCGGAACATCCGTTCAAAACACAATTAGCGCCATGCATTTTGTTGGTGTCAGTAGAAACCGGAAGTACGTTGTACCCTATGTCAGCGCCAGAGGTCCGCCGTCACATAAGGTAGTGACGTCACACGGTTGGCATTCCTGTTAGTATTATAGAGCGAAGCTCTAAAGTACCGCGGTGCTTGAGCAAAGCTCTTTTCCGGTAACACAGGAGCGTAAATGAAAATGTCAGCCACAGACTGTTGATTAGAAAAAAATTCAGACAGGAACCGGAAACACTGGGCACAACAGGCGATGCGCATGCCAACTTACCAAATCTCGCTGGCGAGATTACGCGTCTAATAGAACTATTTCTATGACGCGTTGAATAAATGACGTCACATATTCAAAGAAATTAATCCTCACACTTTTTTTGCGCTTTTTAACAAGAAAATTATAAAGGTTTTTTTTTTTGTCGTCAGCTTCGCTCTACTCTGGCAATGCCTGTTACATATTATAGTTCTATGTCTTAACCATAGAGTTATTTTTATATAGAAACTAGAGTCCGCACTGATCACGTGACTCCCATGACTACAACGTTAAAGGTTGGTGCCGGAATGGAGCGACGACCGCCATGTTAGTTCCGGGGAATATGAACGTAAATACCCGGATGTTCACTATGTTATCGCGTAAATCCATCTGTGTCAAACTGTTTTAAAACGTGTACAAGTATTAAATTTTTAAATTTTCTCACCCAAATATTTATTGTTTAATAAAAAGAATAATAAAAAGTTCCATGGATCGACTTATCTCCGGGCCCCTCTTTCCACATAAAGGTTATAGAACAATTTAATTTGATATGTCGAAATCTCAACCGCAGTGTCTCTCGAGGCCTACTTTATTATTACCTTTACTTACATTCGCTTTCTCTTTTTATTAAAATATTGATCTTTTAAATTAGTAAATATGTATTCCAATACAGTAAATTTGTTAAATTGTTTTAGAAATTTACGGAACTAATTAATAAAGAATGTAAAGAAATGAAAGTTGGGTTTTTTTAACAATAAAAGTAAACAAAAATCATAGCCCGCAGAATTAGGCCTACCGGTATTTTTATTTATTTGTTAATTATTTTATTAGGAAATTAGGGAATGAAAAGTGAAGAAAGATTAATAGTAATAATAGCGTTCTTAAAATGTTGTATTTATATTTACCGGTATTTATTTATTTGTTAATTATTTTTAGAAATTTATTGAACTGAAAAGGAAAGAGAAACTCAAAACAAAAACAGCCTACAGAAAATGTTGTATTTTTCTTTAATTATTTATTTATTTGCTAATTTGTTTTAGAAAATTATGGAATGAAAAGTGACATGTCATTGTCAGCGATCTCGTTTTTTACTTTCACTTTCAATTTAATTTCCAGGGGTCGGTTGCTCAAAACTAAGTTATTTTAACGACCCGTTAAACTCTAATGGACATATCTTGGTAACGTGTTGTTTGTTAATAAATTTACTACAGAAAACACTATAGAATACTTTTTTTTATATTAGCATAAATCTATAGGATAAATTTGCACCACAGAATGTTCGAGGCCTTTATTTCCAGCAACAATCTTTCTCTCCGTTAAAGTTAACGGATCAATCAATATATAAATAAACCGTTCTAGCAGAAGTTTACTTATCAATTTATTAGTCATTTTTACTGTAGAATACCCAGTATGTGCGAGATCATCGCTGACAATGAAATGTCATTCAATAATTTTCTAAAGCACATTAGCAAATAAATAAAAAAATAAATGAAAAAAATACAACATTTTCTGTAGACTGTTTTTAATTTTTCTTTCCTTTTCAGTTCAATAAATTTCTAAAAATTATTAACAAATAGATAAATACCGGTACAGATAATTCTGCGGGCTATTGATTTCTGTTCACTTTTATTGTTAAAAAAATCAACTTGCATTTCTCTACATTTTTTATTAATTACTTCCGGAAATTTCTAAAATAATTTAACAAATTTACTGTATAGGAATACATATTGTGGAAATTGTAGGCCTACTAGTTTAAAAGATCAATATTTTAATAAAAACTAAAAGAAAAAGCGAAGCCGAAGATAAAGTAAGTAGGCCTAGACGTAGACACACTGCGGTCGTTCGCTGACATGTCAAATTAAATTGTTCTATAACCTTTACGTGCACAGAGGAGCCTGGAAATAAGTCGGTCCATGGAACTTTATTACTATTTTTATTAAACAATAAATGTTTGGGTGAGAAAATTTAATATTTGTGGCTTTGTGCACGTTTGAAAACAGTTAGACACAGATTGATTGATGCGATAACATAGTAAACATCCGGGTATTTAGGTTCATATTCCCCGGAACTAACATGGCGGACAAGACCACATGTCGGCACGCTGTCACGTGATCAGTGCGGACCCTAGTGTCTATATATACATGTAACTCTATGGTCTTAACCACTTTTCTCTATAAATAACATATTATTTATAGAGATCAGTGGTCTTAACCCACAATCCTCATATGACGTCATAAAATGCTAAGGACCGACTTTGATCTAGCGTTCTCCCTATTCAAAGTTTCTTTTCCAAGATTCTATCTGGATTATCGACTTTATTGTTGAAATTGTTTGGCGTTCGAACACCTGACGTCAACTGGCAGACTACCACAGTCCAGATTGGTTGCATTACGGTATATCTGTTACGTCATTTTTAGGTTCGCGTGTTCCGGAGCTCAAAATGGCCGCTTCATATACTCATTTATATAAAGCGGCCATTTTGGCCTCCGGAAACACGCGAACCTCCCCAATCGGCCTACAATTAGCATCTCCCTGAAATGTTATCTAAATTAATAGTTAGAGATTAATTAACTTATCCAGATCATAATCAATTATCGGTGTCATCGCTAGCCTGGAGTAGGGTCAGATTTGCTGCTCAATTTTCATTCGTGATTTAATCATAAAATGGATAATCGTGACTATATTTTTTATCGCCCCGACTTGAGTAATGATGATCGAGACTAGGTCGAAAATTCAATCGCAAAATTCAGAGTGAATCAATTGGACTGAAATTTTCCGCAAATTCCCTTTACATTATCTAGTATTTAACTATTATAGTAGGACCTGTCAGCTCTTTATCCAATCTCCCTTGCCCCCCCCCCTCCTCTTTATCTAATCTCTCTTGCCCCCCCCCTCTCTATATCTAATCTCCCTTGCCCCCCTCTCTCTATCTAATCCCCCATAACGTATCTTTAAACAACTACAGCATGATTTATTTATTTTCCAACATTTTTATTTACTACACCAGAAACAATTGACCTTTGTTAAGGAGGGTTTTGCTTTGGTTTTAAGTTTTCCAATATTCATCTCCTTCTTCGTCGCCTTCACCGTCACCACCATCCACGCCCACTTCCTCATAATCTTTCTCCAGAGCAGCTAAATCTTCTCTCGCTTCAGAGAATTCACCTTCTTCCATACCTTCACCAACATACCAGTGGACGAAAGCTCTCTTGGCATACATCAGATCAAATTTATGATCCAGACGAGCCCAGGCTTCAGCAATCGCTGTGGTGTTGCTCAGCATACAAACAGCCCTCTGGACCTTGGCTAAATCACCTCCTGATACAACAGTTGGTGGTTGGTAGTTGATCCCCACTTTGAAACCAGTTGGACACCAGTCCATAAATTGGATGGTTCTTTTGGTTTTAATGGTAGCAATGGCAGCATTGACATCTTTAGGTACAACGTCTCCACGGTACAACATGCAACACGCCATGTACTTGCCATGACGAGGATCGCATTTTACCATCTGATTTGCTGGTTCAAAACAGGAATTGGTAATATCCGACACTGATAACTGCTCATGATAAGCCTTTTCAGCAGATATTACTTTTGCATAGGTAGCAAGTGGGAAGTGGATCCGAGGATATGGTACCAAATTGGTCTGGAATTCAGTTAAGTCAACATTCAGCACACCATCAAATCGAAGAGAAGCTGTAATAGAGCTGACAATCTGACCAATCAAACGATTGAGATTTGTGTAGGTTGGTCGCTCAATATCCAAATTACGACGACAGATGTCGTAAATAGCTTCGTTGTCCACCATAAAAGCGACTTCTGAATGCTCCAGGGTCGTATGGGTGGTGAGGATAGCGTTATAGGGTTCAACCACAGCAGTGGATATATGGGGTGCTGGGTAGATGGCGAATTCAAGTTTAGATTTCTTACCATAATCCACACTTAGTCTCTCCAGGAGCAGGGGCGTAAAACCCGAACCGGTTCCTCCACCGAAGCTATGGAAGGCAATGAATCCCTGAAGGCCAGTGCACTGGTCGGCTAATTTTCTGATTCTATCAAGAACCAAATCAATTATTTCTTTGCCGATAGTGTAATGATCTCGAGCGTAATTATTGGCGGCATCTTCTTTACCAGTGATGAGTTGTTCAGGGTGGAACAGTTGACGATATGTACCACTTCGTACTTCATCTGAAATAACGTAGAAAAGTAGAGTTTTCTTTTATGAATGAACGGGTGAAATGGAAATATAGTGTATTATAATTATAATGGATATTTTTTTAAGGAAAAGAGGGAGAAACGTCCTATCGACACAAACCAGGTCGTGTCGGGATATGATTCAATGATTCACTTGGGATCTTTAGCAGTGGAAGGAAATCTTGTCACGTACCATCGAGGAATCTAGCCATACCACATGACTCAATGACAGCCCTTATGATCTTACTTGCACGCCTTGGACCTAACATTCGGCCCCTCGGAGTAATTGCTATCATATTGAACTCTTAATACAGCCGGAAGTTATATATACTTCAAGCCCGAACTTTTTGATATTTATTGTTAGTAGGTGGGAGGGCCACCGTCAATCTGTTTTACAGAGAATTACTTACGAATTATCTCTGTCACAGATGACTGTCAACAACACATGCGTTAACTGCATGCGGCGTCAGTCATTGGCTCAACGGCTCGTGCAATGTTTTCATAACACCTAACTGCTTCAGGCAAAATGATGCCTTTTACTCATTTTAATACCCTTTTACACTAAATAGGGAATATGTTTTAACAACAGATACTTCAAACGTCTTTATTTATTTTTCTTATACTTCAAAAAAATGTTTTAGAATTTATTTTGTCGGAGGAAAAAAGTTAATATTTTTTCCGAAATAAGACGCTTAGATGTCATCTTTATCAGTGATACTAGCGGCCAAGCGAATAATCACTGCGGGATCAGTTTGGGCCACCGGATGTAGCCTACAACGGTCAAGGGTCATTAAAAGGTTAGGTCACCAGATAGAAGGTGAATAGTCGAACAAAATTCAAAGTGAAACTAGAAATAAACAAATTCAATAGTCCAGGAAATAACTTTTAACAATAACTTTTAAACCCGTTACACATAATAAGCTCATAATAGATTCACAAAAAATATATTGTTGCAATTTGCAGTAGGTTAAAAACAGAAAAAAAAAACGTTTTCAGAAATTGGTATTAAAATGGCTGAATATCTATTGGAAGATTTTTTGTAAAATTCAATATGGCGGCCATCAACACCAGGGCCTCTTGTGTAGGGAACAAGACACACTGAACCACGATGGCTGCCAGAATATAGCTGCATTTACATCTAAAGGAGGCCAAATTAGCAATCACTTCTAATTGAGCTCCAATGTTCAAACTTGGAGTTGGTGTAGATGTTTATTTTACGCGGCACACCCATATTGTTCATCATCATCGATTGTGTGGACACTATCGGGCCCGTAGCAACAAGGAGGCTAGGGGGGGGGGGCTCGAATTAGCCCCCCCCCCCCCAAATATTTCGCCAACAATAATGATTTCTTAGGAGTGTTCTTTTCTGGGCACATCCTCAGCACCTCCCAAAAATTCAGTAGTACCCCCCTCCCCCTCCAAAAAAAATGTTTGATAGCTGGCTACCGGCACGGACACTATATACCGTCTAAAGTTAACATTTGTTTGTCATTACATTTATGGTTGAGGTCATAATCAGACTGGGGATCACGGTGGCTAAGTGGATAAGGCGCTGGTTCGCTAGCCTGGAGGTCGAGTGTTCGATCCCTGCATTGGCCGAGAAAGTTCATCTCGATTTTCCGGCGTGATTTCCCCTTGTCAGTGTTGCAGAAGGAGGGCCTGACAAGGACAGCTGCCTAGTCGTTCGGATGGGACGAAAAACCGAGGTCCCGTGTACAAATTGGAGTGCACGTAAAAGATCCCTTGGCAGTTGGAATTCGATATAAGAGTAGGCCGTAGCGCCGCTGCCCGGACAAAATTTCCCTCATAGCACACTGTTGGCGTATGTGCCCGGACAAAATTTCCCTCATAGCACACTGTTGGCGTATGCCCGTCTTCAATTGGCCTAGGTTAGGTGCTTAAGCGTAGGACGTTAAACCCCATTTCATTCATTCATTCATAATCAGACTAAGAAGTCTATTGTTCTTCAAAGATTTTCAATAATTATTTTCAGGGTTATGGGCCTTGAACCCTTTAAAATATCCCGAGGAAGCTCTGGAGACTAAAATCATCACGCAATTTATACACAGTGTTTAAGTTCATGAGACCGATCACTTGAAAAATCTTTTTTTTCTTTTTTATTAAAAAAAAAAATAGAAGTACTGCCAAAAATGGGACCCCTGGTTAATATCTGAAATATACAACGCCCACCCTTAAATTAAATGGACTCTTCCATTACAGGCCAACGACGATTGGGATACCTACTCGGTACTTTCCGTCAAATAACGAATATTACCGAATTAATCACGTGCAATTACGTGGTTGTTTTTGTTTACAATTCGCCATTTTGAAGAATTGAATAGCAAAAGAACAAAAAAAATGGATAGGAGTACGAAGTCAGACGAATAATCTACCCCTTTAGCAAACAACTTGACGATGGAATTGATGTGGATGCAACTATCGATGTGGATCTATTCAAACCTAAAGAAAATTTGGATCAAAAGGCGTAGTGTGTGACCGGAAAGATAATTCTGAAAGATATCTTAGACATGGCCGAGTATGGATAACCGATTTAAATATGCCGATACGTACGCCGTTTATTTCTGTCTTGAATGTTACAAACTGTACCATAATACTTTTTAATTGTTACAAGAATAATAATTTATTTCTGTGTTTTTTGTAATATTTCGATCACCATCGACCTGAGATGACGTCATTAGCGGCGACGTCATCAGCGGTTGATATGAACAGAATATCAACCTATGATGACGTCATGACAGGTTGTTATGAGATATAACTGCTATGTACATCAAAGAGAAAACTACCACCAGTTGTATACGTACAAATAGTCATCTTCACCCTTGACCCCCCCCCCCCTAGACACACACAGACACAAAATAAATGATCTGGATCATCTAATAGCGATCATTCAACAAAAAAGGGTTTTCACATTCACCCCATTTGTCTAGTCTGTATATATCTCATAATTCAAATTCATTTTGTAATTGGGCATACGATGATGTGATAAAAAATATGCATAATACAATTTAACTTTGACTACTTAGCACCTTTGGCAAATTATAATCCCCCCTCCTCTCTTCTCCCCCCCCCCCCCATGTTAGGTTTTCGCTATTAGAGACTCTTAGTTAGTATATATTGTGGTTTGTCATATTTGTATTTATAAATTGCATATCTCATTAATTACATGCATATGGTCTCACTATCGGTGTATTATTGGTTTCACTTTGCTTAATTATAGTACCCTTTGAAGGGCTTCATACTATTTAAATAAACCCCTAATCGTGTATTAGTGTTTATTTAGTAAGCTAATTACCTTGTTGTTGCTTGTTGTTCTTTGTTAAATATCCTTTATCTTTAATCTTGTTGTTATTGTTATGTCAATCCACCTAAATGGTTTCATTATAAATTTCATATATATTGATCTCAAGTTTACTAAATGTCATTGTGCTTGATAACGATAAGAGGATACTTGTCGAAACGTCGTGCTGTAGAATAAACTAGTGATTGTATCCCATAAAAACTGTGTTCTGTTAATGTATTTTTCAAGTTTTAGATTGTATCTAATGTAGATTTAGATTAAAAGCTCTGACCATTACTTCTCTATACTAGCTCAAAAACTGATAATGTTGGTAGTTTTAACAAGATGTGTACAGTGTGGTAACCAGGCCATTTTTAAATTTATTTTTTAAACATCAAACCGTTCTAATATCTAGTTAAAATCTCAAGTATTTGATGCCATCGAGAGCTGATTGTGGTCTTGTTTTGTTAATAAATGTCTAATTAATAATTTATATATAACATTTCAGGCCTAAGGAATGACCGACAATAGACAGGTTTAGCTTTATGACAGTGTTCACTGTGACTTCCCTCGGGTCAAAATGAATTACTCACAAATAATGGAACTAAACTTGAAAAAAGTAACTTTTATATTTTTTTTCCGTTTTCGACAATAGTATTTGTTATATATTATATACAATGAGTTTCACTACACAGCGAAACCCGATGGAAGCTGTGTGACATGTCACATACAATGTAAAATGTTCATATCGCTTGCCAAATTGTTCATGTAGCTAGCATATTTTTTAAACATTCGGTATGCAATTGTTTGAAAAAGTAAGTGGCCAAAAATCGAAAACAATATCGCGAAAGCTAGAATAACAAAGTAAGAAATGTTATTCATATTATCAATATTTCAAATAACGGTGGCTTATGGCAACCGAATTTCGGATATAAGTTCTTCTGTAACCCTTCTATAAAGAGTAAAATTGTGTCAAAACAGACCGGGTCATTTCATTTCAAGACTAACATGTGGTCAAATTTAATTAAGGGGTCTTTAGCAGTCGGAGAAAGCGCACCACGTTAGACAGGCTAGCTTACTCCTTGTCATGTCCAAGCCGGGAATCGAAACCATGCCACTTGACTCAATGACAGACCTTGTGATATAAAGCGCATGCCATCCTTCAGTTATAACAAAGGGGGGGGGGGAATCCTTTAGCACGTGCTAACCATTCGGCCATCCAACTCCCAAACTTTAACTATAAATAATTAATAAACACAAACATATATGGAATACAATAACTATTTTAATTAAAGGGACAGTCCCGTATTATACAGGGGCTCAAAAATAAAAGTCTGAGAATATTTGAAAATAAAACACCAAAATATAGGGGAATAGTGTATATACCTTGTCTCAAAATTTCAACTCAAAATATTGAGTCGTTTGGACGTGAACGCCAAAACTGCTTATCCGGACACTTTACCCTTTTAAGTTTTCGGGTCATTTTTTTTATTTGGTGACCTGATAATCGATTTACGTTTCTTGAGAGGTCTATGCAGTGAATGGCCCATGTACTGTACTTGATAACAAAAGGTTAATTTTAGCTATATATTATTTTTATAGAAAAAAGTCTGGTTTTGTCCAGATACTGTATGATACAAAGATCTCCATTTCCAGATGCAGACTGTCAGGTTTAAGTTATTTACAAGCGTGTCACAAAAATTGTGTTAGTTGATCGGCCTTAGATAATGGGTTTTACATGAAATTAACACAAAATTTAGCAGTTTTATTCCCCAAAAAGTTATCGGGATTGGCCCTTTAAAGCAATGTTTCGTTGATGATGGTTCTCTCAATGTTTTCAATCCTCAAGGAAACGTCGCTTTAATTAAAATAGTCATTGTGTTCCATATATGTTTGTGTTTATTACATATGTCAATTTTTTTTTAAAACAATATTTTATTCAGGTTTTCTGAATGGGATTGGGGAACAGGCTTAGCCTATGTAAAAAAAAAACCTTCCTATGTCAATTGCTTAATGGCGCTCAAAGAAGATATAAATAAATGTACTAGATAATATATTTATACTGCATTTTCAAAGATAATCGACATAAAATCCAATAATAATAGAACAACTGGGTTTTTCTATACCTCTCTCCATGGATCATGTCAATAAAGCAAATTGATCCAGGTATATCTCTCTCGCTGACCATTTGGCCATCCAACACGCCCCTATTATAGAGCCCGCCCCTATTATAGAGCCCGCCCCTATTATAGAGCCAAACTCTTTTCCGGTACGTAACACAGTAGCGTAACTAAAACTGTCACCCACAGACTGTTGATGTATATTAAAAAATACAGACAAAACTGGTAATGGACATGCCAAATTTCGCCAATATATCTATTCTAATCAACGACATCCCATATTTATGAAGTCAATGAAAAAAAATTCACAATTTTTTTAAAAACAAAAATTAATCATACAATTTAGATCTAAATTAAAATCCATTCGGAAATACAAAAATATTTAACATTATTTGTACCACTTGAAGGTTTTAAATTTAACAACAATTACAATTCATATTAAAAGAAGTAAAATATCATCATTTACAACTCATATTTCTATTCTTTTCAGAAGGTTTATTCTAGTGTGATTCCTCTTATCATCAACGGAGGGGGGGGTGGCCTAGTGGTTAGAGTGTCGCGCTTCGACCTCTAGCGGCTACCTCTTGCTTGCGGCTGTGGTTTCGAGCCCTGGTGTGAGCGTATGTGGCATGGAGATAGGGGCGCCTTCTCAACCTCGTGGGTTTACTCCGGGCACTCCGGTTTCCTCCAACTGGTAAAGGCTCCTACGCGCAAGCAAGTTGTTGAAATTAAATTAAACCATGTGTTAGTCCCGAAATGACCTAGTTGTGTTGAGTGGACGTTAATCTCTCTCTCTCTCTCTCTCTCTCTCTCTTATCATCTACAATGGCCGATATTTAATTGTGATGCCGTTATTACCGCGCATCGTTCAATCTTTTCATACTAATGGCGTGGTTTTGATCCTTGCAATTGAAGACGGGCATATGCCATACAGTGTGCTATGAGGGGCAATTTTGCCCGGGCAGCGGCACTATGGCCTACTCTTATATCGAATTCCAACTGCCAAGGGATCTTTTACGTGCACTCCAATGTGTACACGGGACCTCGGTTTTTCGTCCCATCCGAACGTATAGGCAGCTGTCATTGTCATGCCCTCCTTCTGCATCACTGACAAGGGGAAATCACGCCGGAAAATCGAGATGAACTTTCTCGGCCAATGCAGGGATTGAACACCCGACCTCCAGGCTAGCGAACCAGCGCCTTATCCACTTAGCCACCGTGATCCCCCTATCACCGTGGGATTTCTACAGGTCATCTACGCTTTCCTCCCACTGATAAACAACCTTAGTTGAGTGGACGACGTAAAACTCAATTTCTCCGGGTTCCAGAGGCGGATCCAGATGGTGGAGGGGGAGGGGGATCCAAACCCCCACCCTGGTCAACTACTTAAAAATGTAAATCAACACTTTAGGAAAAAAGTGTAACGATCGTGTGCTTTATCTTTTATCTTCAAATGATGGGATGAGAAAGGCATTCTTCTGCCAAAACTGGGAATGGACTATAGTCATAGACCTATTACTAATGGCTGAGTCACACTAGTGGATTTTCCCTTTAAGACAAATCCTAGCGAACGTCTTAAAGGATAAATCCTCTAGGTTTTTATGATCATACATTAAGTAAAATCCTATAGGTTTTGGTCATGTGATTAGTAATACCATAAATGTAAAGATGAAGGAAACTACAAAGATTATCTTTTCTCTCGTTTATGGTAATGTTCGGACTGAATAGACCACAGCACGCTTTGGCGATTGAAAAAAAAAAAATTCTCTGTCTCGGCCCGGTTGAGTTAGACGTCTGCCATTTTGATTGGTCAATTCACAGTACAAATCATACGAAAATAGGACTTGTTCTAAACCTTAGGATTTGTCCGTAGGTCAGAAAATCTATAGCCTATATGACAAATTTTCCCGTTCACGTGAAAGGATTTAGCTTATGGATATAAAACCTCAGGATAAATCCACTAGTGTGACTAAGCCTTTAGAGAGCAAAAGTCAAACTTGCTGCCCCCCCCCCGATTCCCCCACACGCCCGCCTTCTCTGTAAACTAAAATGAAACATATGCTCTGTTATTTTAATAGTCCCAGAGGTCTAGACAATTGGATGCATTAATAATGTTATTATCCCTTCTTTAACAGCGATAGCATCAATACCATAAACTATTTATAAACAATACTATCTGTAGGTGTGAACACGTGTTATATTTATCAACAGCCTTGTGGAAACCCCTGACAACCAGACAACCAACCCATCCTATTGCCCGGGTACACTGCTATACGCTTATTAATATATAAGTGGTCTTAAAGTCACGCTAGTGCCAATCAATAATAGTTACCATAGAAACGCATCAAATAAAAAAAAGGGTTGCATAAATATAGGGAGATTTTCTTGTTGTGCTATGACTTTAGTTGACCCTCATATCAACAACGTCTTCTTTATTTTGTGACTTTTTGTAATTTATGTCGCTAAAAATCTGATTTTATTTTCAACGTTTTCTTCAACATGGTAAGAACACCTTTTGTTTACTTCTTGTTCAGGTCGGATTCGCGAGTCGGATCATTTTACTGCATGGAGGTTTCTTTTGTTATTGTTTTATGCCTGAACGGACTACGTGTGTCTGGGGGATGAATGACCTTTGTGTGTATCTACATACCGTTATAGGTGTCTTTCAATTGATTTTTTTTATTATTCTCTCGGGTGAGGGTGTCGTTCATTTGACGAGTGTTTGCCGTAGTCATCATGGAGTAGACACAATGGGCGAATTGCTCGCAAAGTAGTATTAGGTATGGAAGTGGGAAGAGGGTTAGAGCCCTCGCAAGTGTCTTCAATTACAAAGAAACATTTTTTTCCCTACGAAAACGAGCCATTAGCAAGCTGTAACGCGCGGATAACAGTCAAGGATGTGATAATCACGTAATCTCATATACATAAACTAATTTCGCCGGGCACCTGTTTCGGCCCCATCGATTAAAAAGACTGTGGTAGAGTTGTAACGTGGTACTCATTATTCAGTTGCGGGCGAAAAATTAAAACAATCATAGCATTACCCCACCCACTCCCTCGTTGAGAGAGTTCGAGCTATTTTCCTATTTTAAAATTCCGCTAGTTTAACTTCGACAGACTTCACGCTAGTTTTTTTTAAGTCGCCCTCGTTAATCGTCGATATACATTAAGTTGTTTTCTTTTTTGAAGCCGCCCTCGTTCATTGTCAACATATTTCAATCAACACGCTATTTTTCAATTTCAAAACCCTACTTGGTATGCATGTCTCACTGGCTTAAAGGGGTTGGGGGGTACTTTGATTCATGGATTTAGAATTTTCTGATCCCTCGCAAATGGAAAAACTAAATGCGTTTCCCTGTGCTATTGACAAATTATTTCATAATCATAATCTCTCTCTCTCCCCCTCTCTCTCTTTCCCCGCCTCTCTCTCTCTCTCCCTCTCTCTCCCCTTCTCTCCCTCTCTCTATCTCCCTCCCTCTCTCTCCCCACTTCTCTTTATCCCTCTCTCTATCTCTCTCCCCGCCTCTCTCTCTCTCCCTCCCCTCTCTCTCTCTCTCAGTGTTCATCTCCTCGCCTCTCGCTCTCCCTCTCTCTTCCCGCCTCTCTCTCCCTCTCTCTTTCCCCCACCTCTCTTTATCTCTCTCTCCCTCTCTCTCTCCCTCTCCCCTCTCTCCCCCTCTCTCGCTTTCTCCTCTCTCTCTCTCTCTCTCTCTCTCTCTCTCTCTCTCTCTCAGTGTTCATTATTTATTTGAGCAACTGTCGTAAAAGTCAACATGTAATAATATTTACACGTGTCGATCAATCTTGTTACCATGGTTATCTACGGCAGTCATTAACCGGTTTATCAGTTAATACAAACTATAGTTCACTCTTTTCATATTTACTATGACAACTCACCCAGCATTAAAGATACGTTATGGAAGATTAAGATAAAGACCTGGCACCCCTCACTATAAAAGTTAAACCATCCAGTATTAAAGATACATTATGGAAGATTTAGATAAAGACCGGGCACCCCTCACTATAAAAGTTAAACCATCCAGTATTAAAGATACGTTATGGAAGATTTAGATAAAGACCTGGCACCCCTCACTATAAAAGTTAAACCATCCAGTATTAAAGATACATTATGGAAGATTTAGATAAAGACCTGGCACCCCTCACTATAAAAGTTAAACCATCCAGCATTAAAGATACGTTATGGAAGATAAGATAAAGACCTGGCACCCCTCACTATAAAAGTTAAACTATCCTTCATTAAAGATACATTATGGAAGATTAGATAAAGACCTGACACCTCTCACTATAAAAGTTAAACCATCCAGCGTTAAAGATACGTTATGGAAGATTTAGATAAAGACCTGGCACCCCTCACTATGATAATAGTTAAACCTACACTATGCAAGAGATAAATCTGCCTATTTGCAGGTCTTTCTTTATAGGCCAGAAATGTTTTCTAGATTATTAATTAAACATTAATTAACTGATCCAGGCCATCGGATTTATCCGATATTAAATTGGTTAGAACGGTTCAGTTATACTATAATTTGATTTGATCTAAAAATAGAGGAGCGAGACTTAGCTTCGAACAACCAATACGGTGGGTACAATTACTTTACACGTCTTGTCAAACCTTCGAAGGCTTATATCTTCGCTCACAATAGAGTACTCTGAATAATTTTTTTTCAAATTATTCATTTTACATTATCTACTTTCGAACTATTATAACAAGAATGGCTAGTTCTTTATCTAAATCTTACATAATGTATCTTCGCCTGTCCAACCTCGTTGTTTCCTCCCACTGCTGAATACCTCAACACGCAAGCGAATTATTGGAATAAAATTGAACAACGTGTTAGTCCCATGTGTCGTGTGGGCGTTATACAAAAAAACCTCTCGATCTTGGTCGAATGGTTTAATAACCTTTAGATCCCTCTCTCTCTTCCTCTCTCTCTCCCCTCTCTCTCTCCCTCTCTCTCCCCCCTCTCTCTCTCTCTTCCTCTCGCTTCCTCTCTCTCCCCCCTCTCTCTCTCCTTCCTCTCTCTCTCTCCCCCTCTCTGTCTCTCCTCCATCTCTCTCTATCCCTCTCTCTCTCTTCCTCTCTCTCTCTCTCTAATTCTCTCCCTCTTCCCCACTCTACCTCTCCCGCTCCCTCCCCCCCTCTCTCTCTCCCTCGTATTAGACTAGGTTATCCAGTGAGACATATAAGACAAGGTTAATCCAGTCTGTCGCACTCGGTCTCCATTTACAAAATGTATTAAACTTTTATTGCAATCAAGAAAATCAATTAGAACGATTTGAAACTCGGTTAATCATCACGTGACTTGTTCTACTTTTACTTTAATAATTCACGATTAAACAAAGTGGCTGTCATCTGTCAAAAGTAGAACATCACGTGATGTCTTTATGACTGTAAACTGCCCAAGACAGCGAATGTTAACACCGAGAGAGAGAGAGAGAGAGAAAACTAGGTCATTTCGGGACTAACATATGGTTTAATTTTATTTCAATAATTCCTTTGCGCGTAGGGGTCTTTTGCAGTGGGATAAAACCTGAGTGCCCGAAGGAAACCCACGAGGTTGATAAGGCGCCCCTTTTATCCATGTCACAAACGCTCACACCAGGGCTCGAAACCACAGCCGCAAGCCAGAGGTGGCCGACCAGCTAGAGGTCGAAGCGCGACACTCTAGACCACTAGGCCATCCCAACCCCCATTAGTATTATAAACTGCTCAGGACAGCGAAGGTTGACACCGTGTTTCTAGTAAGGTGACATTTTACATACACGAACTGTTTTGTCGGTTTCTCTGACTTATGCCCCCTTCATCCTTAATTAAAATCAACCTGTTAAATAAAATACCTACCTACAATAAAAAGAGTTTGAAAATTTTAGGGTTTGGACAAATAATCTATAAGAGATCTTAACAAACATTAATGAAATCAAATGAAAGTAGCCCGTTAAACTTCATTTAATCACATTTCGAGACGAATGAATTTTCAGTATACACCCACATAATTCTGTAAACACTGAACGGAATTGTTCCGATATGATTCAAACACGATCCGATTTCGTTTTAATTTTTTTTAATATAACAGGCGTTCTAGTTGATGAAGCGGTTTGTTACGGCGAGTTCTTGGCGTGCACCCCACCCCTCATCTGGATTCTTGTCTCAGATGATCATTGGAAATGGCATTTCCGGGATTCTAGTATTCCACATTTCCGGGGTTAGGCCTCCGTTGTGCTTCAAGCCTTTGGTGCTGACAGTATGCGCCTGGCCGCCGGGCGCCCCCTCCCCCACCTCCCCTAGCCATTGTTTCTTGATCTGTCCTGAGACGTTAAAAGCGCGTGCTAAATGAATGGATCCACCGTAAACGTTAACCATAGATCAATAAAATGTGTGTCTCTATTTCAGCGTGAGTGTATTTCTATCCATGTCGGTCAGGCCGGATGTCAGATGGGCAATGCCTGTTGGGAGTTGTACTGTTTAGAACATGGTATCCAACCTGATGGTCAGATGCCATCAGATAAAACTATTGGAGGTGGAGACGATTCCTTCAATACCTTCTTCAGTGAAACAGGAGCTGGTAAACATGTACCTAGAGCTATCTTCGTAGATCTAGAACCAAGTGTTGTAGGTAAGTAAATTATATATTTACAAATTACAACTCATGTAGCATAATATCCTGGGCTCGAATCCCGCCTGGGGGTCCACCAATAAACGTGAGAGTTGCACATAACTGAACCCTCCGCAGTTAGTATTCGCTAAAGCCTAGACACAGTTGCCGCTGTCCGGGCAAACTTCTCCGCCATTGCATTGTCAATCGTCAGCATGCCGCTGTTGCTTTAGAAATGTCAGACTCCGAGGGGTCGAATGTTAGGTCCAAGGCGTGCAAGTAAGAACATAAGGGCTGTCCTTGAGTCATGTGGTATGGTTTAGATTCCTCGATGGTACATGACAAGATTTCCTTCCACTGCTAAAGATCCCAAGTGAATCATTGAACCATATCACGACACGACCTGGTTTGTGTCGATAGGACGTTTCTCCCTCTTTTCCTTAAAAAAATATCCATTATAATTATAATACACTATATTTCCATTTCACCCGTTCATTCATAAAATAAAACTCTACTTTTCTACGTTATTTCAGATGAAGTACGAACTGGTACATACCGTCAACTGTTCCACCCTGAACAACTCATCACTGGTAAAGAAGATGCCGCCAATAATTACGCTCGAGGTCATTACACTATCGGCAAAGAAATAATTGATTTGGTTCTTGATAGAATCAGAAAATTAGCCGACCAGTGCACTGGCCTTCAGGGATTCCTTGTCTTCCATAGCTTCGGTGGAGGAACCGGTTCGGGTTTTACGTCCCTGCTCCTGGAGAGACTAAGTGTGGATTATGGTAAGAAATCTAAACTTGAATTCGCCATCTACCCAGCACCCCAGATCTCCACTGCTGTGGTTGAACCCTATAACGCTATCCTCACCACCCATACGACCCTGGAGCATTCAGAAGTCGCTTTTATGGTGGACAACGAAGCTATTTACGACATCTGTCGTCGTAATTTGGATATTGAGCGACCCACGTACACAAATCTCAATCGTTTGATTGGTCAGATTGTCAGCTCCATTACTGCTTCTCTCCGATTCGATGGCGCGCTGAATGTTGACTTAACTGAGTTCCAGACCAATTTGGTACCATATCCTCGGATCCACTTCCCACTTGCTACCTACGCACCAGTAATATCTGCTGAAAAGGCTTACCATGAGCAGTTATCAGTGTCGGATATTACCAATTCCTGTTTTGAACCAGCAAATCAGATGGTAAAATGCGATCCTCGTCATGGCAAGTACATGGCGTGTTGCATGTTGTACCGTGGAGACGTTGTACCTAAAGATGTCAATGCTGCCATTGCTACCATTAAAACCAAAAGAACCATCCAATTTGTGGACTGGTGTCCAACTGGTTTCAAAGTGGGGATCAACTACCAACCACCAACTGTTGTACCAGGAGGTGATTTAGCCAAGGTCCAGAGGGCTGTTTGTATGTTGAGCAACACCACAGCGATTGCTGAAGCCTGGGCTCGTCTGGATCATAAATTTGATCTGATGTATGCCAAGAGAGCTTTCGTCCACTGGTATGTTGGTGAAGGTATGGAAGAAGGTGAATTCTCTGAAGCGAGAGAAGATTTAGCTGCTCTGGAGAAAGATTATGAGGAAGTTGGTGTTGATGGTGGTGACGGTGAAGGCGACGAAGAAGGAGATGAATATTAGAAAACTTAAAACCAAAGCAAAACCCTCCTTAACAAGGTCAATTGTTTCTGGTGTAGTAAATAAAAATGTTGGAAAATAAATAAATCATGCTGTAGTTGTTTAAAGATATGTTATGAAGGATTAGATATAGAGGGGGGGCAAGGGAGATTAGATATAGAGAGGGGGGGGGGGGGCAAGAGAGATTAGATATAGAGAGGGGGGGGGGGCAAGAGAGATTAGATAAAGAGCTGACAGGTCTCACTATAATAGTTAAATACTAGATAATGTAAAGGGAATTTGCGGAAAATTTCAGTCCAATTGATTCACTCTGAATTTTGCTATTAAATTTTCGACCTAGTCTAGATCATCATTACTCAAGTTGGGACGATAAAAAATATAGTCACGATTATCCATTTTATGATTAAATCACGAATGAAAATTGAGCAGCAAATCTGACCCTACTCCAGGCTAGCGATGACACCGAGAATTGATTATGATCTGGATAAGTTAATTAATGTCTAACTATTAATTTAGATAACATTTCAGGCCTAAAGAAAGACGTAGAATTGGCAGATTTCGCTCTTGCATACACTGTTAGAACAAATCTGGTAAATTTACAGTAAAATTACTGGCAGCTATAGTTGCCAGTATATTTATTGTAAATAAACATTCAACTGTAATATTACAACGTTTCTGTAATTTGACTTTGTGTGTAATTTTACCTGAAAACAGTAAATAGAAAAAAAACTATGAGTTTTTTTTTTTAACTTTGGACTGTAAATTAACCGCAACATAGTAAATGAACGATTACAGTAAGTTTTTTTTTACCTAGCAAATGTAAATTTACCTAATGTAAAAAAAGAGACTGTACTTCCGTTACCCCCCCCCCCCCCCCTTTTTTATAGGTAAACTACAATTATCTCGTAAGAGATAAAAATCTGAACTGAATAAGAGGCTTACATTTAAATGTCCACTTGTAGTTGCGTACCGAAAACGTAAGACTAATCCTGTTTGGTAGATTATTTATGCAACCATCACAGGTTGAAACCGCCGCTCGTCAGTGATGGTGACGGTTTAAGGCTTTCAGATGTAAGCGTGTGGTACGGTCTGATACAGGATATAGACTTGCTTTTAGAGACAGTAGGCCTGCAGCTAACACTGGCTAATCGGTTTAATTAACCGTCTTCAATTGAGCTTGGTAGTTGTAAATAGGCGTATTTTACGTCCGCTTCCACCGGAGTGATATCGCAGACAATTACGTGTTATATATATTTTTTTTTTTTATTTTTTATTTTTTTTTTTTTTCTTTATTGAGCTTGGTAACGAGATAATACAACCTATACATTTATGAACATACTAACAATGTGATTAACGTACGATAAATAATAATACACGTTATAGATCGTATAAATAATTGAAATTAGATATACATATCATGCAATATACCAAATTTCATAAAATGTGATTGTCCATAATATGGTTAATAAATTAGAGCGAGCACTATTAGAAGATAGTTATTATGCATGGTTCGTTGCTATGAAATACTAAAATAAAATAAGAGACAGTAAATTTACCAAGTAAATTTACAAAATAATGTGAATAAACGTAAATCTGTAAAATTACCTTCTTGCTTTGCTATTTTCAGTTCAATATTGTAAGTATGTAATTTTACGGGGTTATAATGAGCCTTTGTAAGTTTATTGTAAACAAAGGATGAAATATTTTATGGTAAAAACAAATACTTTATTAATTGCTGTAATTTTACTTATGTTTCTAACTTGAAAGTTTACAAAATAATGTGAGTAAAGAGAAATGAATTTATCGAATACGATAACTACCAATAAGTTAAACATACATTATGCAAAAGCTAAATCTGTCTATTGCAGGTCTTTCTTTTGACCTGATCTGTTATATAATATATGAATTAGACATGTATTAACATGAAAAGACCATAAACAACGCTTGATGCCATCTTATGTATCGGATTTTCACTGGATTTGAGTCCGATCTGGGGCTCAACACTCATTGGTGATTAAATTCAAAAATTGATAACCGAGACTATGTTTTTTTTTATCGTATCGACTTTAGTAATGATGACAGAGGCTAGGCCTAAAATTCAATCGCTAATATCTCGGTTCAGAGTTGAACAATTTGACAGACACTTTCAGCATATTCCCTTACATTATCTAGCTTTTAACTTTTATAATGAAAACTGTTGTAATTTTACTTACATTCTAACCTAAAAGTAAATTTACAAAATATAATGTGAATAAACGTAAGATCTGTAAAACTACATGGTTGCGTATTTATTTTCAGTTCAGTTTGTAAGAATGTATTTTTACTGATTTTTTACCGTTTATTGTAAAAAAGACACGAAACTCTGTAAACATACACGAAACTCTGTTAACATACTCGAAACTCCGTAAAAATACGCCAGACTTAGTAAAACTACTAAATTGTGGAGAAAATACCGACAATTCAGGTACGGTACAAAAACTAGGCCTACTTGTACAACTGTAATTTTACATAAATTTCTAATGAATGTATGTTTAATACAATGACATCATTATTAATGTGACGTCATAATGTATGTTTCACGTGTATGATTACTGTCCATACAGAAAAGAAAATATTTAGGAGATAAACACCTCCTGTTTCGCATTTAGAGGGGTGTTATTGTCCAATAGACATGTCCTGAGATCATTAGGACCCAAGACGCGTTAAATAACCAATGACCGAACAAGTTCAGTCTTACGACCCGGGGGTGTGGAAGAGGGTGGGTGGGTAGAGATATGATCTGTTGACCAGAATGTTCCGAGCTCGAATGATGCATGGTACCTGCAAACAGTTAACGGATGGGGTTCATGCCACGATGTTCGAATGGCACGAAAAACCGAAGTCTACTACAGTACTAGGGTGACCCACGGCAACAAGAAATTTCATCCTAAAGACAATATTTGGGGTGGTTTATTTTAACATAATATGATAAGGCTTACCAAAAAATCTCCGTTCATCAACAGTGAGAGTCTGATTACATTCAATTGTTAAGGATTATAACCATTTGGAAATATTTTATAATTGGTTCAAAAACTACCAGCTACCACTGTCAAGGTAGTGAGAATAAGAGTTATGTCCCTTGGCTGCGATTAAAACAAGGAACGGGCACCACGGGCGCCACTGAATACGAAATAATTTTATTTCATTGCTGCGAAGCAACGGAATACACTCCACGAGACGCTCGAATTTGACATAAATGTACACATGCACAAACTCTTAGTTGTTTCAACAATACACCCATGCCTTCAAATATCTTAATATTAACGGTTTATTATGCTACAGTTGACATTAAAATACACGTTTAGCTGGATATGAAACGATCGACATTTGACATTGTTTGAAGATTAGCCTAAATGTATTAAAATGAAGAATGCTCTCATTTCTGTATACCCACAGACACTGGTCTGTTTATAATGTCATGTTATACAGAGGGAGCGAGAGAGAGAGAGAGAGAGAGGGGGGGGAGAGAGAGAGGGGGATAAAGACCTATATATATATATATATATATATATATATTAATTTAACACTTTTTTCTGTCCCTCATATAAATAAATATATTGTGCTGTATGATGTTTGTTATGAAAAAAGAACACATTGCCAGATAAAGTATGAGGACATTATTCTATAAGTATTACATATACAATAAAGATCGAGCTTCAGGGAATTGAATTCGAGTTTGGTATAGTGGAGAGGGGTAAATACAACATAATAGATAATATATTAACAAAAAACTCAAAATTAGGACCACGTTCTCTCGTGTGATATGCTAGCATTTACACACGAATATTTATGTTGTTATTTGTTCTGTTTTGTATTCGTTTATACAGGCTCAAAGCGCTCAATAACATTTACCAAACACATTTCATCGTGACCACTGAAAGTAATCAAATAAGATACTACGAGTATGAAAATAATTTTAACCAAGTTACCGGAAAGTGTCTGGAAAATGAGGACTACCAATAAAATTTCGTTTCGGTTATTTTCATGTTGTAAATAATTCTGCGTATTTATTTCCTAACTCATACAGTGTGGCACGTAAGCCAAGGTTGTAACCACTAAATAAAAGTAAATCCCAAAAGGCTGTAATGAGTTTATCCCCGTGGCGATAGAGAGGCGGCTTCTCACCAATGAAACTAGGGTTCAATGCCAGCTCAGGGCAAGAATTTTATCGTTGTAAGCGAGAGGGATATTCGGTCTCCCGTCCGATCAGGCAGGTTTCCCCCGAGTTCTTCGGTTCCTTCCAGCAGTAATGATCGAAATCATCGCAAGATCTGTGCCAAGGGCCAAACCGTAAACAGGCCTCAGGCCTAATTTGCTACCCTTGTAAAATGACGAGATTATTATTATTATTATTATTAGCTCTTTTTTTGTTCATCAAGGTTCCCATTGTGAACCTCATACAATCATGCGTATTATTAGAGGTCACCCATGTAGCTCCATCTGTGGTAGAAAGCGTTCAAGTTCAACAATATTTTGGGGAAAAGTTAGAGCAGCCTAAAAGAACGATAATAAACATTAGAAGGGTCAATGAGAAAGTAACCGATGCACTGTAGCGATATAACGCTTACATTGCGTTGATATTCAATATTTTTGAATGTTCCAAGGGAGACAACCATCATATACCATGTTGAAGAATCAGGCATCAGACTAGTAAATATCTCCCTATTGACATAATGTTCAATCCATGATATTTCTTGGTCTATAATGGTTTATTAACATTCCGGGACCATACTTAGTATAGCCACAAACGGCCCAACATGGTACTTGGCAGATTCCGGTACCCTACATACGTGTAAATCTGTCGAAGTTTTCCGAATGCCAAACATGGTTGACCGTGTCCAGTGTTTAAATGACCTGGTCAGGGACGTCATGTTAGTAAACGAGAACCCTAGTTCATGGCTGTTTACTTCTTTACTTGATCGTTTCGCCTCTTAATTATGAATAGCCAACTAAACCTGGCAGAAATTGGGAATTCAAATACCAGTCTTCGATTTAAATTTTAAATAATACTAACAGATAATGCCATGCCAAAGGCGGAGAATAGGCACTACAATGACCTGCGAGAGAGAGTGAGAGAGAGAGAGAGAGAGAGATGGGGTTAAACGTCCACTAAACACAACTAGGTCATTTCGGGACTAACATATGGTGTAATTTTATTTCAACAATTCGCGTACGCGTAGGGGTCTTTAGCAGTGGGAGGAAACCGGAGTGTACGGAGGAAAGCCACGAGGTTGAGAAGGTGCCCCTATCTCCATGCCACATACGCTCACACCAGGGCTCGAAACCACAGCCGCAAACCAGAGGTGGCCTGCTAGCTAAAGGTCGAAGCGCGGCACCCTAGACCACTGCCCCCCCCCCCATTGCAATGACCTGCGGCGACATCATGTGATTGATTTCCAAAAAAATGTTTCGCCAGCTTTGAGATAAATGAAATGAAAATGGGTTTAAACATATGGTTTAATTTTAGCAGTGGAAGGAAACCGTTTATGCATGTTTTAAAAATATGTTTTATAAATTCCCCGAAACACACACAAAACTAACATATGATTAAATGTGATAATTATCAGTAGTTTTTTTTTACCGAAAATACCATAAAACTACGAAATTCAAGAGATTTATTTAATTTCATCATTATAGTTATCGTAACGTATTACAGTAGATTCCCAAGATGCATTGCGGATCGGAGTGTTTCTACAGGGAGTAATGTAATCTGTTTTACAGAGAATTACTTACGAATTATCTCTGTCACATATGACTGTCTTGAACACGTGCATTGACTTCTCGTGGCGTCAGTCATTGGCTCAACAGCTCATGCGTTGTTTACATAACACCTAACTGCTTCGGGCAAAATGATGCCTTTTACTCATTTTAATACCCATTGGCATTGACCATAAATAACATTAAATATGTTATCAAATTGTCTAAAGGGAGATAAATCTATTTATCAATAGGGATGCAGACCACCATTAAAATTCACACTCTCGGTACAAGGAAGGTTTCTTGAAGATGCCTTTCACCTGAGACTTCATAAAAATAGGGCAATATTGGCATTTTGAGACATACAAAGTGTAAAGAATGGGCCATTTTGTAGAAAAAAGTAAAACAAAATACAATTTTTTGAAAAATATTCCAATATTTTGAATATTTTTGATGAGATTTGTTTGAAACTCTTTAAATCTTTTTGTAGAACTTAAATTTTGACAAAACTAAGAAAGAATCTTCAATTCTAGAACAAAAGGCCCATGGACCTGAGCTGCAACCTGGTATACAAAATAGTGCATAACTATAAAGGGTGACCATTTCTTCTGTAATTTTTTTTTAATTCTGTATTATAATAACTTTGAAAAAAAAACCCAAAGCTATAAAGAAAAAAAATTAGATGATATATTATGAACATTTAAAACCATATTTCACACTCTCGGTACCCACAAATTGTAGTTCGTCTATTTATAGCAATTCTCTCTCCTTCTCTTTTCTTCCCCCTTGCATGGACATTTTTGTTGATTTTTTGGTCTAGAATGGAATAAGAGGGTTTGAATTAATATTTTCTGCCAGGTTTTGGTAAATATTCATGATTTTGAGGCGGAAGGATAACTGAGTTATCAGGTTGGCTACGGTGATATGTACGGCAACTAGTAACATGTTTTGGGTATGATTCTTCAAGTTGGTGTGTCTCAGAATTTTGGTGGTTAACCTCATACAAATTTTGGGGCAAAGACATGCCCATTTGTTCCTCTGTCTATAGTGAAAAGCATTCAGCCCAACGAAAATTTTGGGAAAAGATGGAGGTGGGCAAAGAGGCCAGAATTAACATTGAAGTCAATGGGGAAATTAATGGTGGTCTGCCTCCTATATGATACAGTCCACATTATTATCCTCTTACTATGAAAACCAGGGGCCTGTCTATGTTGCTATTAAAGCCTACCATTCAATTATTTGTATTACGATCTAAAACATTTTGAAAGGGGTCAGTAGTAATGATTCTAAAGACATATTATTATGCTGAGTTTAGATTGGATTTTGTTTTAGAGTTGCTTTGATCTGTGGTTTATATACCTCTTTTCGATGAGAGAGTCGGGGGGGGGGGGCTAATGGTTAGCACGTGCACGCTGTATCATTCACTTGATTTGATATTGTTAAGTGTTTGCAATGTCTATTTTCTGTCTCGTCCGCAGGTTTATATTGTAGATTTTGTTTGTTTGTTTTGCGTTTAGTGTAGTCCTCCTGCATTTACTAATAAAGCCTGTCATCGAACCAACTGGCGTAATTTCGAATCTTCGGTTGTTTGTGACAAGGAGTAGGATTGCCTGTCTAACCCCATGGGGTTTCTCCGGATCCTCCGGTTTCCTCCCACTGCTAAAGACACCTACGCACAAGCGAATTATCGAAATAAATTAAACCATTAGTTCCGAAATTACCTAGTTTGTGTCGAGTGGACGTTAAACACCATCTCTCTCTCTCTCTCTCTCTCTAAACCGAGGTCCCGTGTACAAATTGGAGTGCACGTAAAAGATCCCTTGGCAGTTGGAATTCGATATAAGAGTAGGCCGTAGCGCCGCTGCCCGGGCAAAATTTCCCTCATTGCACACTGTGGCGTATGCCCGTCTTCAATTAGCCCAGGTACGGTGCTTAAGCGTAGGACGTTAAACCCCATTTCATTCATTCATTCACTCTCTCTCTCTCTCTCTCGATGAGAGAGGTTCTTGTATACACCCAATTGAGAAAGATTACAAGACAAAAAATAAATGCGCATGATTTCATATCACATCCATTAATAGCAGAATGATATACGAAATACAACATTATATTTCTAATTTTAACCAAGCTTCGGTACCGGATTGTGTTTGGACCAAGGACAACTGTCTAGTCGTTCGGGTGGGACGAAAGACCGAGGTCCCGTGTACACATTGGTGTGTACGTAAAATATCCCTTGACAGTTGGAATTTGACGTAAGAGTAGGTCGTAGTGCCACTGTCCGGGCAAAATTTCCCTAATAGCACACTGTATGGCGTATCCCCGTCTTCTTTGACCCAGTTCAAAGCAGAACAGTAGGACGTTAAACCCCATATTGTATCATTTCAATTTTGCATCTGGAACTAATTGTTGATTCAAACTTGCCAATGCGTCAAATCCCAGGTAGTCACGAAAGCAAATGACAAATTTATATATAAAAAACAGTGATATTTTGGTAAAATCTTTACCATTGTCAAAATATCCATCAAATTCTATCTGCTTATGACGTATTGATGTTTAATAGAACACATAAGGTAGTGTTTCATATTTGGGAAGGTAATTAACGTTAAAGCCAGTCTATGACGTACAGAAATTATGAGGTAATAGTTGGCCTACACATCAAAGCCCCACAGTAAATTATTAATATTGATAACTAATGCCTCGTCAGACCGGGATGGCGTCCTTACAGCGCTGCTGCGACCGAACGATGAACAGAAAATGTCCTATAAAATTACAAACTTGAAAAAGGTCGAGTTCTGACATCTTGCCAGATCAGATCGCAGAACCTTGGCGTTTGTATTGAACATGCTCAAAACAAACGCCGTGACTCAGTGGTCATTGGCGACCATTGACATCACGGCACGATATCTGGCGTTTTCACCACGCTAATGGCGTTCTTGGCGCGCTCTGATATCAATTTGAATCGTCACCGTAGCAGCGCAGCAAGCACGCCACCCGGTATGGCGGGGGGGGGGGGTAAGCGAATGTAACTGTATTGTTGTGTGTATAAATATGTTTATTTTATTTGATACTAATATTATATGTATATTGTTACCACTGTATTTCAGTCAATAGAATTTATTGAAAAAAAACCCAGAAAAACAAAAAAAAAACAAAACAAAACCATCAAAACTCCTTCTTCGTGATAGTTAGGAAATGTTGACGAAAAGACGAGGTTTTAAGGACAATAGTAAAAACACTATTATGAATATCAGCAGTTACACGGGTATAACCAGGAACCAACAGGTGCTGCTTTGGTCAGCTAAAGAAGAGGATTTAGGGAGAATATAGTATGAAATCAGCAGGTATAACCAGGAACCAACGCGTTAGATCCTTTACAGAGGCTGCTGAGGTACATAGGCTGCCGGAACTGTTTTTTTTTTGTATGGCAGAAATGTGCAAACCCAAGCTTTCTTGGTTTTGAATGATAGATTACACCCAGTACTTGGCCAAAGGGAAAATATTTGAGAGGCAAAAATCGAAAATGGCGGCTGGTTTTGGGAGGTGTATTCCAATTTCTGCCACAAACGTGAGACTCCCGGCCTAATTCTGGCAGCACGACAGCTTCACACATTGTTTCTTCACCAGTGTGCCGCGACGCGAGCTCTTCCTAAGTGTGTCGCTAAAATTTGAACGGCACACCAAGAAAATACGAAAACCACGTGACCCCAAATGCATATTCTTTGGTGTGTACTGGTAGGTTGTGTGTTTTTCTTTATTTAGTTTGAGTCTTTCGATGTGTCTAGGACTAGTCTGTGTCTAAGGATGTATCCCAGGCACTTTCAGGAATTAAAATAAAACTTCTTACTACTGCTTGACTATATAATAGTTGAATTAAGTAAAATAAGAACATGGCAATTAGACAGGCACTTGAAGGGATTAAAATATAATGTAAAGTCACGGAACGGCAGCTGTATATATGTATAAATGTTTTGTTTATATTTAAATCTTAAATAATTTTATATTTTGTATGTTCTTGTTGTATATATGTTGTGTAGGTACATAAACAAAATATTTTTGTAAATTCTAGAGAGGAGTCAACATAGGCCCAGCCTGTTTTCCAATCCTATTTCAAATGTAATAAAATATTGTTTACAAAGAAAAAAAAAATAATATAATTCAAGTGCCTGTCTAATTGCCATGTTCTTATTTTACTTAATTCAACTATTTTTCATATATATTGAGCCTGGTGTGCCGCTATTACTCCATGTGTTCGAAGTTGTGTCTTTGGCAAAAAGGGTTTAACCATTTTCGACGGAAAGAAGGGGATTTAAGGAGAATGTCCTTTAAAATGTTCTATCATAATTATAATCAGAAAAAAACATCCTTAATATAGCTAAAAAACATTAATAAAATAAAACCAAGTACGAACAATCCAAGCCATTAGACAAACTTCGAAATCCTAAAAAACGGTATAGGCAAAACAGTGTAATCAGGCAAAATAGTGTAATCAGCATAATATGGACTATTCAGCGTGTACAAAATACAAAACAAACAGTGGAAACATGCGTCCGGTAGAGTGAGCTTACTCTGCCTTGCGCCACACACGCCATAGCTGTATCCAAACTAACCCTAACCCTAATATCAACACTACACATACGTATACAAAAGGTATAGATTATTTTTAAAACATCTAATATTCATCTTCGTCTTCAGCATCGTCAGCCCCGTCAACACCAACTTCCTCATAATCTTTCTCCAGGGCTGCTAAATCTTCTCTGGCTTCAGAGAATTCGCCTTCTTCCATACCTTCACCAACATACCAGTGGACGAAAGCTCTCTTAGCATACATCAGATCAAATTTATGATCCAGGCGAGCCCAGGCTTCAGCAATCGCTGTAGTGTTGCTCAACATTGAAACTGCTCTCTGGACTTTGGCTAAATCACCTCCTGGTACAACAGTTGGTGGTTGGTAGTTGATACCCACTTTGAAACCAGTTGGACACCAGTCCACAAATTGGATGGTTCTCTTGGTTTTAATAGTAGCAATGGCAGAATTAACATCTTTAGGTACAACGTCTCCGCGGTACAACATGCAACACGCCATGTACTTGCCATGACGAGGATCGCATTTTACCATCTGATTGGCTGGTTCAAAACAAGCGTTTGTTATTTCTGCAACAGTTAGTTGTTCATGGTATGCCTTCTCAGCAGATATTACCGGTGCGTAGGTAGCAAGTGGGAAGTGGATCCGAGGATATGGTACCAAATTGGTCTGGAACTCTGTCAGATCTACATTTAAGGCGCCATCGAATCGGAGAGAGGCAGTAATGGAGCTGACAATCTGACCAATCAAACGATTGAGATTTGTGTAGGTGGGTCGCCCAATATCCAAATTACGACGACATATGTCGTAAATGGCTTCGTTATCAACCATAAAAGCGACGTCTGAATGTTCCAATGATGTATGGGTTGTTAGGATAGCGTTGTAGGGTTCAACCACTGCAGTGGATATCTGTGGAGCTGGGTAAATGGCGAATTCCAGTTGAGATTTCTTACCATACTCTACAGAAAGTCTCTCGAGGAGCAGGGATGTAAAACCAGAACCGGTTCCTCCACCGAAGCTGTGGAACACGAGGAAACCCTGGAGACCAGTACACTGATCCAATAGACGTCGGATTCGATCCAAGACCAGATCCACAACTTCTTTACCGACGGTATAATGACCTCGAGCGTAATTGTTGGCGGCATCTTCTTTACCGCTGATAAGTTGATCAGGGTGGAAGAGTTGCCGGTATGTACCAGTTCGTACTTCATCTGAAATAAGAGAGTGAAAGAGAAATGTCGTTTAACGTCCATTCAACAGGGTGGAAGAGTTGCCGGTATGTACCAGTTCGTACTTCATCTGAAATAAGAGAGTGAGAGAGAAATGTCGTTTAACGTCAATTCAACACAACTAGGTCATTTCGGGACTAACATTTGGTTTAATTTTTTATTTCAATAATTCGCTTGCGCGGAGGGTTTTTAGCAGTGGGAGGAAAGCGGAGGAAACTGACGAGGTAGAAAAGGCGCCCCTATCTCCACGCCACATACGCTCACACCAGGGCTCGAAACCACAGCCGTAAGCCATAGGTGGCCGGCCAGCTAGAGGTCAAAGCGCGGCACTCTGGGCGACTAGGCCATCCCACCCCCCATCTGAAATAAAATATGGCTTACAGTGTCTGTGATTTCTGATTAATTGATATCCGTGGAGCGACCCGTCTGTGCTTACTAACGGAGGTGTGGGGCCGGGGTCAACGGAGTGCGCGTTGCATCATTAGATCTGTCACTGAGTCAAGGGGGTAGAAGCGGGATGATCTGGAGCAAACCCGCGTGATTGGACAGGCGACCCTACTCCTTGTCACGTACAAGTGGGGAATCCAGGATTGCTAAGGTGTCGTACAGAAGGTGATATATGGAGCAGTTCTTACACCCAAGTCCATTAACTCCCTTTGATATTAGTTGTTTGTAGCTTGCAATTTTTGTGCAATTTCTTTCCTGTCCCCAAGTTTGTCCCCATATATAGAAAGGCTACTTTAGTAAACCCGATGGACGTAATATCTTTAAAAGTATGAAAGATTAATAGCCATAACAACTAACCGACAACGCTTGGTTCCAGATCTACAAAGATGGCTCTAGGTACATGTTTGCCAGCTCCAGTTTCAGAAAAGAAGGTGTTGAAGGAATCATCACCACCGCCAATTGTAGTATCTGATGGCATCTGACCATCAGGTTGGATACCATGTTCTAAACAGTACAACTCCCAACAGGCATTGCCCATCTGACATCCGGCCTGACCGACATGGACAGAAATACACTCACGCTGAAAAAAACGGAAGAGATTGTAATATTAAAAGGGACAATCCCGATTTTAACAGGGTCTAAAAATAAAAGTCCGAGTACGTATGAAATTTAAACGCCAAAATATAGAGGAGTGGTGTATTTACCGTTTCCTTAAATTTCAGCTCAAAATATTGAGTCGTTTGGACGTGAATGTCAAAACTACTTATCCGGACACGTAACCTTTTTAAGATTTCGGGTCAATTTGGGGGTTGGGTGGCCTGATAATCGACCCCCGTTCCTTAAGAAGTCTATACAGTGAATGACCCATGTGCTGTACTTGATAACAAAAGGTAAATTTCACCTACACATTTTTTTTATATAGTAAAATTCTGGTTTTATCCAAACACCGTAAAATACAGCTTGGGACACCTGTCTCCATTTTCAGATGAATACAGACAGGTTTAAGTTGTTTTGAAACGTATAATATAATAAATATTGAGTTAGTTTCTCGACCCTGGGGTAGATGATTTTGAGGGATTTTAACCCAAAATTAGGCAGTTTTATTCCCCAAAATATTATCGGAATTTGCCCTTTAACAAACGGAGGAGAGGTTAAAAAGGTTAATTCCACGAAATGTCACGAATATACAATCGCTTTCTCTGTAGAGAGAGACATGGGTTAACGCCCACTCGACACAAACTAGGTCACTTCAGGACTAACACATGGTTCAATTTTATTTCAATAAAATAAAAACCAAGTACGAACAATCCAAACCATAAGACAGAATTCGAAGTCCTAAAAAACTTAAAAACGTTATAGGTAAAATAATGTATTCAAGCAAAATAGTGTAATCAGCAAATGGACTGCTCCTCGTGTACAAAATACACGACAAACAGTGGAAACAGGTGTCCGCAAGAGTAAGTTTACTGTCTGGCGCCAACATTTTAGGCTTCAAGAAATACCTGCAACAGGCAGATTAAGCTCTTACAAGGATACAAGAAAATAAAGCTAAAATTAGTTAGCTATGATTATTCCTCAAACGTGAAAAAATATCAGTAAAGCATAACCGTCTTGTGCAGGACACCTTCACAGATTATAGCAAGCTAGAGACAGGATTTGGACCGTGGCATACCCTGTGTATAGCAGACTAGAGCACTTGTTAGGGGATGTTATTAGGGCTGAATCAAGACAATCCAATTTAGTACAACTACTAAGTCGTAGAAGGGGGTAGGATGACCGAATGGTTAGCACGTGCGTGCTGTATCATAAAGCCTGTCATTGAGTCAACTGACGTGGTCTCGAATCCCCGGTTGTACAAGGCAAGGAGTAGGGTCGCCTGTCCAACCTCGCGGGTTTTCTCCGGGTCATCCGGTTTCCTCCCACTGCTAAAGATCCCCACGCGCAAGCGAATTATTGAATTAAGATTTAAAAAACATGTGTTAGTCCCGAAATGACCTAGTCTGTGTCAGGTGGACGTTAAACACCATTTCTCTCTCTCTTTGGGTGAACTTTCTCGGCAAATGCAGGGATAAAACCCATATCTTTCTCTCTCGCACAATAAATTGCAGCAACAATGATAAAATAATGTAATAACAATTTAAAAAAAAAATCTGATTGCGCTGCCCAAACTTACCATGATTCGAGATTAATTATGTTCTTCAAATTTAAAGTAAAATTGAGTGGATGAGTGGCTAAAGTTGATGCAATGATCAATCTCTGCTTAATGACGATAAGCTCGCGACGATTCCCGGTTATGCAATATAAACCCGCTGTCAACATCCCGTAGTTATAGCAACCTACATGCGCTGGTGAGTTCCGGCTTTGTTTTATCCTGTTAATTTTTTAAAATAACATTTTTTATTGTGACAATATTATGCAATGCTGTCCCGACCGGCATTTAGAATTTAACTTGATGATTGGTCGAAAGGAGCTGGTTGTCAACAGCAACACAAATAGCATCCACATATCGCATCCTCATCTTCTTAAAATCAAAGAAACCGACGGAACTGCTGTATCTTAGCAACCGGAAACAAAACATGCAGAACAAGCCATGATTAAACAAATAGAAAAGTTGGTAAATAAATACCAACTGAGCAGAAGCCTCGTGAGTTAATCGATCAATATCGATCTGCTAGTCCCGGCTGACTGATCATTGAAATGAATTATTTGAGTAAAGGAAGGGCGCGGAAACGGGATGAACATATCATCAGATAAGTGATTCTTCGTCTGAAATCCAAGTTGAAATGATCAGATAATTATATTTACTCTTTTCTAGAACACTTTATGTCACTTCAAATCCTCACAGTTTATGAATTTTAATGGCTTCACAAAGTTAACAAAATCAATATCTTTACACGGTTTTAACTGTAATGATTCGCACATTTAAAATTGCTATATTTAATGGCGTTAAAAAAATTAATGGCGTCACATATGTAAGAATTTAATGGTTCGCGCATTTAAAAAATGCTAGTTTACTTAATTACTGGATTCACTCAGTTAACAAATTTAATGGATTCACCCAGTTAACAAATTTAATGGATTCACAAATATAACGGATTCACAAATTTAATGGATTCACCCAGTTAACAAATTTAATGGATTCGCCCAGTGAACAAATTTAATGGATTCGCCCAGTGAACAAATTTAATGGATTCACTCAGTTAACAAATTTAATGGAATCACCCAGTTAACAAATTTAATGGATTCACCCAGTTAACAAATTTAATGGTTTCACCCAGTTAACAAACTTAATGGATTCACTCAGTTAACAAATTTAATGGATTCACTCAGTTAACAAATTTAATGGATTCACTCAGTTAACAAATTAAATGGATTTGCCCAGTTAACAAATTTAATGGATTCACCCAGTTAACAAATTTAATGGATTCACAAATTTAATGGATTCACCCAGTTAACAAATTTAATAGATTCACCCAGTTAACAAATTTAATGGATTCGCAAATTTAATTGATTCACCCATTTAACAAATTTAATGGATTCACTCAGTTAACAAATTTAATGGATTCACCCAGTTAACAAATTTAATGGATTCACCCAGTTAACAAATTTAATGGTTTCACCCAGTTAACAAACTTAATGGATTCACTCAGTTAACAAATTTAATGGATTCACTCAGTTTACAAATTTAATGGATCCACTCAGTTAACAAACTTAATGGATTCACTCAGTTAACAAATTTAATGGATTCACTCAGTTAACAAATTTAATGGATCCACCCAGTTAACAACAAATTTAATGGAGTCACCCAGTTAACAAACCTTATATTGCCCACCTACTCGTTTTCCACCGAAACTGACCTTGCCAGGCCCCCGTCCTGCATCATTTGACAAGCACAAACCTTAATTTTATTGGATTCCCATTTTTTCATAATATGTTATACATATCTGTTTATATTGTTTGTATGAGGAGGGGGGGGGGACATAGGCTATACTTGTGGTTTCCCCTTGTCAGTGGTGCATGACGGATCCACGGTGGCTAAGTGGGTCAGACGCTTGCTCGCTAGCCTGGAGGTCGCATGTTTGAGACCTACATTGGCCTAGAAAGTTAATCAGGATTTTCCGACGTGCTTTCCCCTTGTCAGTGCCAGTTGTACAGGGCGGAGGGCCTGGTAAGAACGGCTGTCTAGTCGTTCCGGTGGGACGAAAAACCGAGGTCTTGTGTATCCATCGGTGTGCAGGTAAACTATCCCCTGTCAGTTAGAATTCGATATGAGAGTAGGCCAGAGCTCCGCAGCCCAGCCAAAAAAGTACATGTTGAATGCATGTCTTCATTTGCCCAATCCAAGCCGGACAGTAGGACGTTAAACCCCATTTCATATCATTTCAATTTTATATCTGTCCCCTTGTCCCATTTGCCAAGAAAGGGGGGTTGGATGATCGAATGGTTAGCACGTGCGCTGTATCATAAAGCCTGTCATTGAGTCAACTGATGTGGTTACGAATCCCCGGATGTACATGACAAGGGGTAGGGTCGCCTGCCCAACCTCGTGGGTTTTCTCCGGGTCCTCCGGTTTCCTCCCACTTCTTAAAATAAAATTAAACTATATTGCTCTGTTAGTCCCAAAATGACCTAGTTTATGTTGAGTTCACGTTAAACCCCAATTCGCTCTCTCTGACATTTGCCAATAATGGTTCTTCTACGTGTACAACATTGTTTACCCGTTTAAATTCTAAACTCACTTAAAATGTCATCGTGTTACATTACCTGTAATCGATATATATACCTGAGGGAAACTATTCTAACAGAACAGACGACAAATAATTCATGTCGAATATCATCTGCTGTTCGTCGTTAATGTCTAGTTGACACAAGTAAAACTTGTCTCTCTCTCTCTCTCTAGCAAAACTTGTCGTTATATCGATTATCGATTTCTAATCAAACTCTTTGTTATAAAACAATCTTTACTTAATCCTTGTAAAACATATAGAAGTAGATTTCACAAATTACAAACACTTATATGGATTATACTACTTCTGAATAAGAGAGAAAGAGAGAGAGAGAGTGGGAGAGAGAGAGAGGGAGAGAGAGAGAGAAAGAGAGAGAGAGAGAGAAAGAGAGAGAGAGAGAGGGGGGGATAGGGGAGAGATCCACTTAGCACAAACTAGGACATTTTAGGGACTAAAACATGGTTCAATAATTCGCTTGCGCGTAGGCGGTCTTCAGCAGTTGGAATAAATGAGAGGACCCGGAGGAAACCCACGAGGCTGCCACGTTCAACCGGAAAGGAAATCGATCTTATGTGCTAACCATTATACCATTTTTTTTTTTAAAAAATATTTTTTTCAGATATTAAAAAGGATCAAGGAACAGGCACAGCCTATATGACCTCTCTCCTAAATAAAGAATTAATATGAATACGTAAAATAAATAAGTGAGTAAACAATAAAACAATAAAATCAATACTTAATCTACAACATTTGATATATACATATTTACACATCGGCTACGCAGTTTTTCATGTTCGCATTTTGGTCATTCTGCCACCCCCCCCCCCCCCCCGCACGTTAGGTAGAAATGAGAGTTGTTTATTCATCTTAACTATCTATTAGTATTAATTCATAATTCATACTGTCCCCGTCGGTATCACCTGCACGGATCTACCGGCCTTCACATTGTATGTATGCTTCCCATTTAAGGGAATGTTTTTCCGACCCCCCGTCTCTCGTTTACTAAATAAATTGATTACTTCTTTTTTATACTATATTATTCACAAACCGCTAAACGCCACCCATCCTTCTTATAATATACCCGAACAGAATATTCGCTTGTCAAACAGAATAATCAATGAACCATCGCGATGCTATTACATTGGGTAAAGTCTCCAAGGTTCCGGATGATTAATTATATCTCCATAACAACAAGTTAATAAAAACATCTCTTGAATATATGAAACAAAAACACAGCCTACCATTTCATTCTGCGATTGTTGAGCATCATCTTAACTTCAGCATTAATTGGACCAGATTTTCCCGGGCATCTAATTTGACCAGTTCCTCTCAGCTTCAATTTGTCCAGTTCTTCTTGGCATCGATTTGACCAGTTTTTCTCGGCGTCTTATTTCTTCATCATGGTAAGTACAAGTCGTATTTTTTATTTCAGAAATATTTCAGAAATTTTGCCATGCCAGCGGCGCTACGGCTTACTCTTATATCGAATTCCAACTGCCAAGGGATATTTTACGTACTCGTCAATGTGTACACGGGACCTTTTTTTCAGAAATAATTCACAAAATAAATGAAATGAAATGGTGTTTAACGTCATGCTATTCTGCTCCGGTAGAATGTAGACGTGCATACGCCACACAGTGTGCTATGAGGGAAATTTGGCCCGGACAGCGGCGCTACGACCTACTCTTATATCGAATTCCAACTTCCAAAGGATCTTTTACGTGAACGCCAATGTGTACACGGGACCCATCCGAACGACTAGACAGCTGCCCTTGTCAGGCCCTCCGTCAAGGACAACCATGCCGGAAAATCTGTATGAACTTTCTCAGCCAATGCATGGATCGAACCCCCGACCTCCATGCTAGCGAGCAAGCGTTTTTTTTCTTTCTTTAAATTTAAATTCAGATACTTTCATTCAAGCGGTAGCTCAGTTAAAAAGACGCCGACCCGGTTTCGCTTCGGGGATTCCTCGGAGTTTCAGTGCACGACTCCTTGTCAGTGGTGCACGATGAACAGCTATCTAGTCCTGTGGATGGGACGAAACTTGTAGTTGGAAATCACATTAAGAGTAGGCATAGCGGCGCTGCCACGGCAAAATCTCCCATAGCACACAGCATGGCGTATGTCCGCCTTCATAGACAAGTCGGAGAAAAGCATGAGTAGGACGTTAAACACCAGTTCATTTCAATAGACAAATTAGTGTTATGGCGGTTCACGAAAACAAAATATACTATTTGAGAGAAGTCCACGCCTTTTAATTACAGAGACGCACCTCTTGGTTTCTCGATAATTATGATTTATGAAGCTTTTTTTGTAAACAATATTTCATTTCATTTGAAAAAGGATTGGAGAACAGGCTGGGCCTATGTTGACTCCTCTCAAGAATTTACAAAAATAAATTTATTTTATGTACATACACACCATATATACAACAAGAACATACAAAATATAAAATTATTTAAGATTTAAATATAAACTAAACATTTATACATGTATACAGCTGTCCGTTCCGTGACTTTATATTAATATTGTTGTTTTGATAGTGACCAAGATTCATTCACTTGAACAACACTTGTTCACAACCTTTTTAGACATTTAATCAACAGTCAAATTTTTGGGGTTAGAACCCAGATCAAAGAATGAATGAATGAATGAAATGGGGTTTAACGTCCTACGCTTAAGCATCGTACCTGGGCCAATTGAAGACGGGCATACGCCATACAGTGTGCTATGAGGGAAATTTTTGCCCGGGCAGCGGCGCTACGGCCTACTCTTATATCGAATTCCAACTGCCAAGGGATCTTTTACGTGCACTCCAATTTGTACACGGGACCTCGGTTTTTCGTCCCATCCGAACGACTAGGCAGCTGTCCTTGTCAGGCCCTCCTTCTGCATCACTGACAAGGGGAAATCACGCCGGAAAATCGAGATGAACTTTCTCGGCCAATGCAGGGATCGAACACTCAACCTCCAGGCTAGCGAACCAGCGCCTTATCCACTTAGCCACCGTGATCCCCCCAGATCAAAGAGACAGACTGTCATGTTGCACATTTTGTTTCAACATTATTGCTATTTGATAGTGACCAAGCGGGTGTAGAGCATAGTGGACACTTACAACTAGCACCCGGATTCATTCACTTATTGTGATATTTGTTGTTTATTTAAAATATCAATGCCTGCATACTTTGTCTTGTCCCCAATCTAATCAAAAAAAAAAAGATCCTGTTTTGTTTTTTATAGTTAAAAATTCCGTTTTACTTGTCGTTATTACCAGGTCCGGCGGCCCTGATTACACTTAGACATGGAAGAGGTGTTATATAACCCGCGATCTGGATACATGAAAGGAAATAAAATTAAATTATTTCTTATACTGTACTGCTCTGACTGGGCTAGTAAAAGCGGGAACCAGATACATAATGAGGATTTAAAAAAAAAATCATGTATTTTGCATTCTATCTGAGCTACTTATCAACCGTCTTGGCCATGCCCTTAGTCCTACACCCCCACAAGGGGACACCACACTAAGAACTCCCGTGGGACTTTCTCCAACAACGCGGGGACCGACCCGGAGGACCTCCTAGTTTGTGAGCCAAAGAAGTCACGTCACGGTGTGTCGTCCTTTTAAATACAACCCCATAAGAAATTCACGTCACGGTATGTCGTTTAAAATAAAAACCCATTACAAACTCCGTCAATAATAGTTTTTGCAATTAAAGATATTTGGTGGTTAAATTATTAATCATTGAATCGAGTCTATATCGATCATCAACAATTATCAACAATAATCGACATCTTTCATTAGGTTCCGCATCAATTGAGTCATTGTTCGCATCTTCTCGGATAATTCCCACCAGTGACAAAATGTTTACAAACTTGTCAGGGACGGTAAATAATCACAAAACAAACGGTTAATGTACGTGACTAGTGATTGATTTTAACACGCGAACAATATACATTAAGTCCATTGTAAAGCGGGGTGCGTGTTGTATCTTAAAGCCTGGCATTGAGTCAACTGGCGTAGTTTCAAATAGCCGATTGTACGTGACAAAGAGTAGGGTCGCCTTCCAACCCCGTGGGTTTTCTCCGGATTCTCCGGTTTCCTCCCACTGCTAAAGACCCATACGCACAAGCGAATTATTGAAATAAAATTAAACCATGCTTGTCCCGAAATGAACTTGTTTGTGTCGAGTGGACGTTAAACCCTAGTTCTCTCTCTTTCTCTGTCTCTCTCTCTCTGTCTCTCTCTCTCTGCCTCTTTCTCTCTCTGGTTGTAACGCGTTTATTCTGTAGAAACCAGAGGATTCAGCCCTTCGGAACTCCTTCTCGTCGGTACTCAGAGATCCACCTACTTTATACTTCGAGATTAGATCTCTGCCCTAAATGACCGCCATATTAAAGCGGAGCAAAGTGCAGGCAGACAGCCCAAGTTTAGTATAGTCGCTAACATCGTCTGCGATCCTATCTAATTCGTATTTTTCTGTTGCTAACAGCTTATTTTATTAGTTTCTGACCATCGTTTATCTTGATGTTCAATTCGTCAGCGATCGAACTTTCAAAATTATCTTGCAGTAAATCCTTAGTTTGATTTGGTTTCCAGTCAACTTTAACGTTGCCTCGTTGGCCTTGTAGAATGTTCAATTGTGCAATACGGTCTCCTTGTAATTCGACCAGGCCCGAGTCTGTTTATGAGAAATCTCATTGATCCATAAACACAAAACTTTGCACATAGTTTCTGATCAATGTATTTGAAAAATTAAAACAACACAAATTTTATAAAGGCCTATATTTTAGATAAAATAAGGCAAACAATTTTGAGTCAATTCTCAACAGTCTTGGAATGCTTTGTGAACTCTGGGCCTGATTTCTTATGGTTATCTGTTTCTGGGAAGAATTCGAATGTTTCTAACATTTTCAGCTATATAAGAATAGATTTATAGACACCACAACTATATCGGATTATTTTCGATAAATGTTGTAAAAAGACAATACATAGATCATCAATCCCTTGTTAGCAGCTGTACAGGACCAGGGTGTTTGCTATGTGATGTTTGTACAACCGGAAAGTCCCGGATTTTATCTTCGGCATACTCCTGTCGTTGGTGCAGGACGCGGGGTCTGGGACAGAAAAGCATCTACGCCAGATTGAATGAATACTCTAAATACTTTCCATACGAAATTACCCAGACAGCAGAGTTACTGCTTAAACTTATTTCAAAACCTCTGTTTTACGTCCAATGTGTCCTTTGCCATGCACCGATCAGAGTTACAGCTTAACCTTATTTCAAAACCCAACAGTCAAAGGTTCTTTGACGTGCACGCCAAGGTGTACATATGACAACAGTTTTTCGCCCCTTTGCCATACACCGATCAGAGTTACAGCTTAATCTTATTTCAATATCTTTTACGTGCACGCCAAGGTGTACATATGACCTCTGTTTTCGTCCCAATTTGTCCTTGGTCATGCGATCCGCCTTGAACTACTAACATCTCCAGGATCTCGCGAGTGAATGTTCTCGACCAACACAGGTATCGAACACGGTCCCTGCTATCACGTGACATTGGATTTGTTTATGCAGTTGACATTTTAAAATCGTTTTCCTTTCAGCGTGAATGTATCAATATCCATGTCGGTCAGGCCGGATGTCAGATGGGCAATGCCTGTTGGGAGTTGTACTGTTTAGAACATGGTATCCAACCTGATGGTCAGATGCCATCAGATAAAACTATTGGTGGTGGAGACGATTCCTTCAATACCTTCTTTAGTGAAACAGGAGCTGGTAAACATGTACCTAGAGCCATCTTTGCAGATCTTGAGTCCAGTGTAGTGGGTAAGTTCCTAGTTTCGATTCTCCAGCCTTGTCATTGTGTGAATACTGGATGATTGAGTTGTTCTTGCCTTTTATGATTATCAATTTTATATTCATAGAGTTAATCCATCAACCCGGGACCATATTTAGAAATGTCGGTCCCGAAATAACCTAGTTTGTGCCGAATTAACACCCAATTGAGTCAAGTGGCGTGATTTCGATTACAAACTTGAACTTAACAAACTGAACAAGCTTGTGAGTTTTCCCCTGTTCCCCCACTGCTAAAACTCCCTCCGCGCAAGCAGATATTCAAATATCAATAAACCATATGTTATTAACGAAGTGTTCTACCCCCTCTCTCTCCCCACCCCCTCTCTCTCGCCCTCTCTTTCTCCCTCTCTCCCCTCTCTCTCTCTCCCCCCTCTCTCCCCCTCTCTCTCCGTCTTTCTCCCTCTCTGACGCTCTCTCGGTGATGCTCTCTCAGTGATGCTCCTAAGTGCCGCTTATTCAGTCTCTGGGTTCACCATCAATAAGTATAGCGAATAAAACGCCCCGGGTGGATCCAGAAAAACAAGTCTACTAGGCAAAAGACAGACACTGTAATCTATTTTTATTACATTCATCGCTTCTACATGACAAGATTTCCTTCCACTGCTAATGATCGCTATGCGCAAGCGAATTATTGAACTATTGACCGACATGACCTATTGATATCGAGTGGACGTTTCTCCCTCTTTTCCTTAAAAAATACCCATTATAATTATATCCCACTATATTTCAATTTGACCCGTTCAGTCATAAAATATACCCTTTTGAACAGATACTTTTCTCTGTTCTTTTAGATGAAATACGAACTGGTACATACCGTCAACTTTTCCACCCCGAACAACTCATCACTGGTAAGGAAGATGCCGCCAACAATTACGCTCGAGGTCATTACACCGTCGGCAAGGAAGCCATCGACCTTGTTCTGGACAAAATCCGGAAATTGGCAGATCAATGCACTGGTCTTCAAGGATTCCTCATCTTCCACAGTTTCGGTGGAGGAACCGGTTCTGGTTTTACATCCCTGCTCCTGGAGAGACTAAGTGTGGATTACGGCAAGAAATCTAAACTCGAATTCGCCATCTACCCAGCTCCACAGATATCCACTGCTGTGGTTGAACCCTACAACGCTATTCTCACCACCCATACGACTCTGGAACATTCAGATGTCGCTTTTATGGTGGACAATGAAGCTATTTACGATATCTGCCGACGTAATCTTGATGTTGGCCGACCAACTTACACAAACCTCAACAGGATCGTCGCACAGGTTGTAAGTTCCATCACAGCTTCTCTCCGATTTGATGGCGCACTGAACGTTGACTTAACTGAGTTCCAGACCAACTTGGTGCCTTATCCCCGGATCCACTTCCCACTTGCTACCTACGCACCAGTAATATCTGCTGAGAAGGCATACCATGAACAGCTAACTGTTGCTGAACTTACAAACGCATGTTTCGAACCATCGAACTCCATGGTCAAGTGTGATCCTCGTCATGGCAAGTACATGGCTTGTTGTATGTTGTACCGTGGAGACGTTGTACCCAAAGATGTCAATGCCTCCATTGCTACCATTAAAACCAAACGAACCATCCAATTTGTGGACTGGTGTCCAACTGGTTTCAAAGTAGGTATCAACTACCAACCACCAACTGTTGTACCAGGAGGTGATTTAGCCAAGGTCCAGAGAGCTGTCTGTATGCTGAGCAACACCACAGCGATTGCTGAAGCCTGGGCTCGTCTGGATCATAAATTTGATCTGATGTATGCTAAGAGAGCTTTCGTCCACTGGTATGTTGGTGAAGGTATGGAAGAAGGTGAATTCTCTGAAGCTAGAGAAGATTTAGCTGCTCTGGAGAAAGATTATGAAGAAGTTGGTGCTGATGGCGGCGATGGTGATGATGAGGGAGAAGGAGAAAACGAATATTGAACCCTGAATCGTTTCCGGTACTCGACAGGAGAAGACAGATAATCATTTTTTACATTTAAATTATCACAATATTTTATGAGCAATCTTTTGTATTTCTTTAAATATTTGGCTCCAACTGAACATTTTAACCAACCTTTCGTTTCTTTAGTTTATATTTTGAAGAATCAAAACAAAAATTTCAACAAAATGTGTGTTTTATTTATTAAAAGTAATATTTATCCATCTTGTTTGTCCAATGTACCAGGTAGGGGAGACAGGGAGAGAGAGGGGGAGAGAGACGGCGGAGAGAGGGGGAGAGAGAGGGAGCGAGGGAGATAGCGAGAGAGGAAGAAAGGGGGTTTAACGTCCACTCGCAGGGTTCTTAATAAGTAGTGGCAGGAAATCAGAAGACATGGAGAAAACCCACAAGGATTGACAGACAAATTGACCCAATGACAGTCCTTATGATACTGCGCACGTGCTAACCATTCAACCATCCAACCCCCGTAAGTGAAATGAAATGAAGTTTATATATATATTTTTCTTTTATACAAGCGAAACATAGCAGTTTTACAAGCTGGAATTTGGCCCTTTACAAGTTCATCCGAACGACTAGACAGCTGTCTAGTTATCTGTCGTGACATCCGTCCTTAATCAATGACAAAGGTGAACTCCGCTTGAAAATCTTGATGAACTTTCTCGGCCGATTCGACGATCGAACACCCGAACTCCAGGCTAACGGGTCAGTGTCAGCGTCTTACCCACTTAGCCACCGTGATTCCTCTTCATTTATAACCCACATTAATACTAGTGCCTACCTTTATTCCATCTCTAAACGTCGTGGGTTTTCGCCAGGTCCTCTGGTTTCCTCCCACTGCTAAATACCCCTAAGCGCCAGCGAATTATTGAAATGAAATTAAACCATACGTTAGTCCCGAAATGACCTAGTTTGTGTCGAGTGGACGTTAAACCCCACCTCTCTCTCTGTCTCCCAATAATATCTATCCCATTTTGTGAAAATTTATTATGGGTGTCGTTAAAAAAAAAACAGGGGATGTAACTCCGGTCCGTGGACATTATAGTGGAAATTGTATGGGAAATTGTATGGGAAATTATTCAAAATTCCCGGCGTATTTATCACTGTAGTTATTTTTGAAACACAATATGAATATAATATAATCGGCAGCAATTATTATTTTCGGGTCAAATATTTTCTAGTTTGGACCAGAGCCTTTTATATAGAAACTACAATAAGGCTACACTAGTAGTGCTATTACTAAATTCCGGACGGAACAATTTTTACAAGATTTCCCACAATCGACCTTTTTTTGCATTTTTGGGGAACCTGTGCATATAAATCCCATCCCTTGCCCATCTCTGGTGTGACATTCACATCCACACAACAGACCAATTATGTCATTTGAACCACGTCAAATTATAGGCTACTATGCAGGCGATTCTATTCAGATGGGTTACGCAATGGCGTCCACGTGTCACGTGACCACCATTAGCCAATCATAATCGGGACACGGGTTGGCCAGACTCTTTATAATAAGGCTCTGGTTTGGACTATAGACCAGTCGTAATATTCAGAACAGTAAGACGTTAAACCCCATTTCATTTTAATTCCTTTTTAATATTCGTAGTTTCAACAGAATACTGGACAATAGATGATAGAGGGAGAAGAGAGAGAGGGAGAGAGAGAGAGAGAGGGGGAGAGAGAGAGAGAAATAAGGTTTAACGTTCACTCGACACAAACCAGATCTTTTTGGGACTAACATATGGTTTAATTTTATTTCAATAATTCGCTTGCGCGTAGGGGTCTTTAGCAGTGTAAGCAAACCGGAGGACCCGGAGAAAACCCACGAGGCTGGGCAAGTGATCCTACTCCTTGTCACGTACAACCAAGAATTTGAAACCACACCAGTTGAATCAATGACAGGCTTTATGATACAGCGCGCACGTGCTAACCATTCGCCCTTCCTACTCCCCGACTATAGAAGGACGAAGATTTTTGAAATAAAAAAAGCAACCCCGAAAACAATAAAAATAACAAAAAAAATTATTGCAATAATATTTAACTCAAAAATAATTTTAAAAATACAAATAAAAAATTAAAGCCTATCAGGATGAACAGTCTGGGATCGAAACCATGCCATTTGACTCAATGACAGACCTAAAGATCATTTATGTAATACAATATAAATATTATCGTGTGATGGCGTCGCTATGTAGAATTCAAAAATAATGTTATTAAACTCTCAAATATATTGTCTAAGTTTTTACTTATTGATCGAAAATAAAACTTTATTTCTCTTTTGGTTTCTAAGGTAGTAACACGCGCAGTCATCACGGGCGAAGATGAAGCATATGTAGTTAAAGGAGCTATATATCGCTAAAATTTGGGACTTAGAAATTGACATAAATGGGTCGCAACACATTTGATAATGTTATATAAACGTACGTATATAAACTGATCTACATTCAATTGTTTCCGTTTTTAATCTAATTTCAAATTAGTTATGTTCGTCGAAATACGCCAGAAGTCTTAATCGATGGCAATCTCTAGCGTCTGGTTATTCCACTCTACACCAATAGTATTTATTTCGTATAATCTCCGTTTTACACGACTTGTGGAATTTGTCAAGCAATTTCTTTTAGCACCGTGTTACAAATTGCGCTGAAAAGCATTATGGTACACGATTCGTGTACCAGTGGTTAAAAGTTTATAGTGTCTTGAATATTGGACAGGTAAAAAAACAACATCAATATTGATTTAAATTGACAAATAATTCGTGTTTTGAATGCCGAAGACTTTGGATGATTTTGAGTTAGAGACTTAGATCCTTTAAGGTGATCGATTGAAGATGAAGCGCATTGTTAATTTGATCGATTGAAGAGTGATGCTTCGACAAACACAGGTACATTGAAACATACCGACACAAAATTGATTCGTTCATATGTAAACATAAAAACTAACGAAGCATGCCCTTTCATGTGAAAGGTACTTGAGTAATAATCGATAAGCGAAAACCATGACAACCTGAGTGTTGGTGTTGTAATCAAAGTGACACGCGACTCGGCATCACACATAGATTGTGTTGATCATCATATCGACGACATCTCCTCCTAAATTTGAATTTCAAACTCTGTGAGCTGACCTAGAGATTTGCATTGCTTCAAAATGGTGAGTTATTATTACTACTTATAGCTTAGAGAGGGGTTGGCTGGTAAGGCGCTGGTTCGCTAGCCTGGAGGTCGGGTGTTCGATCCCTGCATTGGCCGAGAAAGTTCATCTCGATTTTCCGGCGTGATTTCCCCTTGTCAGTGATGCAGAAAGAGGGCCTGACAAGGACAGCTGCCTAGTCGTTCGGATGGGACGAAAAACCGAGGTCCTGTGTTCACATTGAAGTGCACGTAAACGATCCCTTGGCAGTTGGAATTCGATATAAGAGTAGCCTGGCTTCCATTCGCCCAGGTCAGGTGCATAATAGCAGGACGTTTAATTAAACCCCATTTGATTTGATTTGATTTCATTTCGCTGGTCGAATCACTTAACGCATGCGCTTTAGGAATGAAATGAAAATAAAATGAAAGGGGGTTTAGCGTCCTACTATTCTGGTCGGATTGGGATAATGAAGACGGGCACATGTCATACGGTGTGCTAGGAGCAACATTTTGCTCTGGTAGCGGTACTAGGGCCCACACTCTTCTATCGAATTCTATCTACCAATTGACTTTTTACGTATATATACTGGTCCTCGGATTTACATCCCATCCGAATGCCTATACACGCTGCACTTGCCAAACCATCCGTCATGTACCACTGACAAGGGGAAACACGTCGGAAAATCCTGATTCACTTTCTCGGGCAACGCTGGGATCAAACACTCGACTTACAGACTGACCCCTCGCCTTTTTCTCCAGATGGAAGCATCGGAATATTCCGTGTTTTTAAAATAGAAAAAAGGTGTAATTCAAAATACTCTTAGAATCTTAAATGACGAAATGATGAGTTTTGTTGTCCAGGAAACGCCACCGCGAGTCATTCTAAGGTATATGAACGATAAATATATTGAAGGCTTTTAAAATAGAAAAAAAGGTGTAATTCAAAATACTTTTAGAATCTTAAATGACTAAATGATGAGTTTTGTTGCCCCCGGCAACGCCACCTCGAGTCATTCTTAAGTACATTCACGATAACTATATTGAAGACATGACTATTAAAACTGTTTTGAAGACGTCATCTTCCGGTAAATAAGTAAAAAGTATCAGAGATGAGTTAGATTACTCTGTCATCTTTTTCCCTACGAGTCATCCCTACCCTCGTGGATATTTTGCGACCATAAACTGGCTACTCAACTTATTGTTTTCTTCTTCTTCTTCTTCTTCTTCGGAGGTGGGGAATCACTCTTCGATGAAATCCAAATTCAAGAATTGGCCATTGGACAATTGCGCATTGATTATGGCTGCGATGACGTCATGCTCGGTCAATTTTCCGTATTACACAGGTTCATGTCTGATGATTTAAATAGTAACAGCAGTCATTCGGGCGTGATTTAAATCACTTACTGTGCACGCGGGAAATCAAAAGGTCTGTCATTAAATCAAATGACGTGATGTTGAATATCGCTTATACGTGACAATTAGGAAGGTCGCTTGTGTAGCCTTGTGGGTTTCCACTTGGTTCCTCCCACTGTTAAAGACGTTACGCGCAAGCGAATTTTTGAAAAATAAAATTGACCAAGTTTGTGTCGAGCGGACGTTAAACCCATTTCTCTCTTTCTCTTTAGAACGCATACGTCTTTGGAATCTCGTTTTCATTTCATAGAAAGATAAACATTTACTGTATACATAGTAAAAGCCATTATCGAAATTCCATGTGGTCTTTGAGCAAACAAAGATGGTTGTCATGACGCCAATAAAAATAATTAAACGCTGCTAGTTGTTATCATAACTCATTTATTAAATGTGTATACGAATCATCAATTTAGGTGTAGGGTCCTGCATTCGGCTAAACCCTATCCCCACCCATTGTATCCCAAATACCTAGCAATATGGCAAAGTGGGTCGGATAGCGCTCGCTCGCCACCTTTACTTTTCTAAGACCCAGTGACCTTCCCTAGGATGAAACCTGCCTTGGTTGTCCCCCTGCAGAGACACTGTGTCTCACCCAATTTACCGGACACAGCTCTTCTTGAGGCTCCCCCCGGTTAGTTCCCTCGGAAACACTTGTCTACGATATCACCCTAGGTGGAAGTGGACGTTAAACCCAGATACCACGACGACGTGTATGTCCGTCAGTTTGGGGTTGGAGGCTACACTGGGGTTGTCCCGAAGCTGACTTACGGACAGTTTGAGTAGACAAGGTTCGGGTACATACGCTCAGTTCGGGATGGAACCCGTCGTTTCAACTACTCAGACGCTGCTCAGGTTACATTCGTCGAATAACAAACGCGCTACGCTTATCCAGTATAAGTTTGAACCTCAATGAGCAGGATATTGGCTTAAAACTTCTGATTCAACAAATTCTAATACCTCAGACCTCTCTCGAAACCGGGTCCCTTTTCTCCGCGGACTCTCCCCCTGATAAAATTCCTGGACTCGCCCCTGGTACTTGTAGTTTACAGTGTATTACCATTATTTCAGCCCAGCGTGAGTTTTTTCCTATCCATGTCGGACAGGCCGGACGCCGCGTCAAGAATCATATGAACGATTAATCAGTCAGCGTTGCCGTTTCGAGGGGTTTACCCACAGTTGCGTGCAATGAACGCCAAGAACTGGCCGTATCAGACCGTGTCATTGGTATTTTGATGTTCTCTTTTCAGCGTGAGTGTATTTCTATCCATGTTGGTCAGGCCGGATGTCAGATGGGCAATGCCTGTTGGGAGTTGTACTGTTTAGAACATGGTATCCAACCTGATGGTCAGATGCCATCAGATAAAACTATTGGTGGTGGAGACGATTCCTTCAATACCTTCTTCAGTGAAACAGGAGCTGGTAAACATGTACCTAGAGCTGTGTTTGTTGATCTCGAACCAAGCGTTGTAGGTAAGTTAATTTGTGTTCTTTCCTTCTGTAAATCCGCCGTGTGTCCATTGAAAACACCTTGAAATCATATAAGGACGCCAAGTCACACTTGGTAACTTCTTGTCTTGACAGTAGAGCTTGTATCACTAACAAAGACGTTTAGTAAGTTTATGTTTGTCAGGCCAATATTAACCACAGTCAGAAACGTATTATGTCTTTGCCCTCCTCCAAGGTGGGCGACATTAGGCCATGTCCTTCATCTGTTTCGAACGGATCTTTTACTGGCACGGAATCTTGGATTCTTGTTTTATGGCCCATAGATGATGAATTTCAGTCACCCATTTCAAGCATCGCGGATTCATTGTTGTCTTAGTGATTCATGTGTTGCCTTGCCAACTGGGTGCAATCCCTGTGTTGTCCGTGACACGCCTGGCAGGTACCTCATGTAGATTTTCGGGTGCGACAAGAATCCAAGATTCCGTGCCAGTAAATGACCCTTTCTTCGAAACAGAAGAAGGACATGGCTTATTGTCGCGAATTACACATTGCATGCCCGTCTTTATAAACCACGGGAATGGGCCACACAGACCAAGCCAATGTGCGTCTCAAGAGTGTCGGATGGCTGAATGGTGAGCATGAGCGAGCTGTATAAAGCCTGTCATGAGTCAACTAGCGGGTAGAGTCGCCTGTCCAGCCTCGTGGGTTTCTCCGGTTTCCTCCCATTACTAAAGACCCCTAAGCACAAGCGAATTATTGAAATAAAATTAAACCGTATGTTAGTCTCAAAATTTCTTAGTTTATGTCGAGTGGACGTTAAACCCCTTCTCCCCCTCTCTCTCTCTAATGCGTCTCCGATCAAATGTACAGTCATCCGGGAAAATACTTAACAGCAATCATAGTTATTCGGTTTGGTTTCAGATGAAGTACGAACTGGTACATACCGTCAACTCTTCCACCCTGAACAACTCATCACTGGTAAAGAAGATGCCGCAAATAATTACGCTCGAGGTCATTACACCGTCGGTAAAGAATTAATTGATTTGGTCCTTGATAGAATCAGAAAATTAACTGATAGCTGCACTGGTCTTCAAGGTTTCCTCATCTTCCATAGCTTCGGTGGAGGAACCGGGTCTGGTTTTACATCCCTGCTCCTGGAGAGACTAAGTGTGGATTATGGCAAGAAATCTAAACTCGAATTCGCCATCTACCCAGCCCCACAGATATCCACTGCTGTGGTGGAACCCTACAACGCTATCCTGACCACACATACGACCCTGGAGCATTCAGATGTCGCTTTTATGGTTGACAACGAAGCTATTTACGACATCTGTCGTCGTAATTTGGATATTGGGCGACCCACCTACACAAATCTCAATCGTTTGATTGGCCAGATTGTCAGCTCCATTACTGCTTCTCTTAGATTCGATGGCGCCTTAAATGTAGATCTGACAGAGTTCCAGACCAATTTGGTACCTTATCCTCGGATCCATTTCCCACTTGCTACCTACGCACCAGTAATATCTGCTGAGAAGGCTTACCATGAACAACTATCTGTCGCGGATATAACCACCGCTTGCTTTGAACCAGCAAATCAGATGGTAAAATGCGATCCTCGTCATGGCAAGTACATGGCTTGTTGCATGTTGTACCGCGGAGACGTTGTACCTAAAGATGTCAATGCTGCCATTGCTACCATTAAAACCAAAAGAACCATCCAATTTGTGGACTGGTGTCCAACAGGTTTCAAAGTGGGTATCAACTACCAGCCACCAACTGTTGTACCAGGAGGTGATTTAGCCAAGGTCCAGAGAGCTGTTTGTATGCTGAGCAACACTACAGCGATCGCTGAAGCCTGGGCTCGTCTGGATCATAAATTTGATCTGATGTATGCTAAGAGAGCTTTCGTCCACTGGTATGTTGGTGAAGGTATGGAAGAAGGTGAATTCTCTGAAGCCAGAGAAGATTTAGCTGCTCTGGAGAAAGATTATGAAGAGGTTGGGGTTGACGGGGCTGATGAACCTGGGGAAGACGAAGATGAATATTAAATGTTTTAAAATTAATCCACACCTTTGCTATGCTTATGTGAAATATTATTGTTAAGGACTATAATTATCATAGAACACTTTTAAGGATATTCTCCCTAAATCCTCTTCTTTCCGTCCATAGTTCTTTAGTTGTACCTAAGCAGCACCTGTTGGGTTCTGGTTATACGAGTGTGACTGCTGATATTAATACTACTGCTTTAACGAAAAGATAAATTTGCAAGTTGTTTAACTTATTGTCCCGTGCCTTGTTTCTTGAAATCTAAACTAAAATCCCACGTTTAGTAGATACTTCCATCTTGATTGACTAAACACTAAAATCAATCTAATATAATCCAATCAAATTCCCAAAATTGAATTTTTTATCTTAGTTAAAATGTCATGAAACAGGCCCCCTCTGGTTGTACTATTATGATTATTTGTAACCGCTGATAATGAGAACTTGACTTTATCCTAAATGTTTAAGTTATGGTCCTGGGGTCGGTCGCTGAAAACAAAGTTTTTTTTAATGATCCGTTAAACTCTTAACTGACACATCTTGTTAACATGTGTTTTGTTAACTTTCCGTTAAATTTACTACAGAAAACCCTATAAAATAATTTATTTTTTCCCTTAGAAATATTAGCATACATCCATTGAAAAAAATTGGCATAACAGAATGTTCAGGGCCGTTATTTCCAGCAACAATCTTTCTCTCCGTTAAAGTTAACGGTTCGTTAAAAGTTAACGGAGCTCTGAGCAACCGGCCCCTGGTTGTACTAAGGTATTATCATTATTTGATAACTTGACTTTATTCTAAATGCAAGCTGTTCAGTGAAAGTAAAACAGTAGAATAAAAGAAAGTGTTAAGTTAAAACTTCAGATGAATGCCATACGTGTATTTGGATTTATATGTCAAAATGAATACAGACCTATTGATTTCAGACGTCACAGTGGGTAAGACACTGGCTCGCTAGCCTGGAGGTCGTGTGTTCGATCACTGCATTGGCCGAGGGAGTTCATCCAGATTTTCCGGCGTTGTTACCCCTTGACAGTGATGTAGAACGCAGGGCCTGATACGAACAGTTTATAGTCGTTTGATGGGACGAAAACCGAGGTCCCGTGTACACATTGTCGTGCATGTAAAAGATTCCTTGACAGTTGGAATTTGATATAAAAGCTGAGGGTAGTGCAAAACGTCCCCCATGACACACTGTATGGCGTATGCCCGTCTTCATTAGACCAGTTCGGATCTTAACAGTAGGACGTTAAACCCCATTTCATTTCCTATTGACTTCATACATCTGCAATATCTCTCCCACAGATTAAACCAGTGACAGATAATAATCGAAAGCCATTCGCCTACATAATCGAAATGTTAAATGCTGCACCAATGAATTCCTCACATAACTATTAGCTGCATCATTAACTGTAATATCTCTCTCACGGGTGAAACCATCGACAAACTGTAATATCTCTCTTCCACAGGTGAAACCAGCGACAAACTATTATTCAAATTCATTTGACCAAGTCGTTTTCACTATCCGTACTAAAGGTGGATTTCTATGTTCTGCATGTGTTATGAAATATAGATAACACATATATTTCTAAGTCAACAGTTAATTTAGTTTCGGTTCGAGTGCATGCCTTCATAAACTCGAAAGGATCTGTTGCTGGGGCGAAGTGGGAAGGATTCAATGACGAGGCGTCATGGTTTTGTGCACCCTTAAATTTTTGCCCCTCCCCAATCGCAAATGGCAACATTATAATCATAATAATCATAACGCCCAACCAGTGTCAAACATATACGGTGGGTCAGATATGCTACACACCGACTTTAGAATGTTCCACTTAGCCCAATATTACCCGGTGGCATTATAAATGAAATGATATGGAATTTAACGTCCTACTGTTCTGCACCGACTGGGCTAATGAAGATGGGTATACGCTATACCATGTGCAATGAGGGAAATTTTGCAGAGATAGCAGCACTACGGCCTACTCTTATATCGAATTTCAACTACCAGGGGATAATTTACGTGTACGCTAATGAGTAAACAGGACCTCGGGTTTTCGTCCATCCGAACGACTAGAAAGCATTCCTTATCAGGTCCGTCCGATCGGAATGACTAAACAAGCTGTTCTTGTCAGGACCTCCGTTCTGCACCACGGGCAAGGGGACACCACGCCGTAATCTTTATTACTGGATATAATAGTATGCACAATTAAAGACCTAAAACAGTGATGCAATAAGCAATAACTATACTACATGCTACCCATCCTCCTTGCAGTGTTCCGTTTGATTAGAGCTAATCCCACTACTCCCTGCTGGACTGAGTGGGTATTATTGTCACTAATTATGACTGGTCAGTGGTCCTATTACTGACCAATCACTGACTTCGTTACAAAGGTATTACCTTTAAAACAGGACGTTTAATTAGGGCAACTATGTTTCATAACGTAACGTCATGGCTGCACGTTTTTTTTATGCTATATTAACCAGCGCATAGCAGGATATTGCAGCAAAACTAATTGCGTGACAAACGGGGCTATCGGTATTGACGTAAAGTAAACACTACTGTATGGTAACGAATAGACTTTCAACGTTTTTAATACCTTAAATCTTTATCCAAAATATTAAGAAGACCCATGATTAAACGACGGACTGTCATGTTACTGTACGTAAGTGGTAGATTTGATTGAACGAGAAGAATAGACACACTTACTTAAAAGTTCAAGAATCCGAAGCCAATCCAGCAATGGCCAGAGAGGGATTTCTCGGGCCGTCGCTTCAGGAATATGCATGCTACCCGACATTTAGTTGTTTTGGTTATGGCGTTGTATAGGTAAGTGAACGTTTGCCGGTTGGCTAGCAAGGAGGCGACCATTAAAATTTATATTTATTGATGACATATCTATAGTTGATTATGGTTTATAGGGAAACAATACACACACTGATGATTCTGGTTGCTAAGGTAACAATACACACAGTGATGTCGGGATGAAGATGCCGTGTGTTGCTAGGTTGGGTTAAATAACTATACTAAACACTTATGTCAATAGACAATGGGAGACCGTAACTAGGGCTGGCGACGGAGATAATGAATGGGGAATTCGAAAATAAAATCTACGACCTATCCGATTTAAACATTAAACATTTTAAAAATATTAGAGTATTTATATAGCGCCTAAACACCAAATTAATGGTTCCAAAGGCGCATGTTTGATCAAGTGATCGACCAATTATCCAATGTTTATTTGAAACCAATAAGTTTTGATTTTTTGTTTGAATATGTTAATTGATTCTGAGCTCTTCAGGTTGCTGTTAGATGAGATTGAATTCCATAATTTAGGTGAAGAGAATTTGAAGGATCGTCTACTCATTTGAAGGTTGGATTTTAGGATGACAAGAAGGTTTTTTATTTTCTTAACGGAGAGATCGACAATAATGTGGCTTTGATATTAATTCTCTTATGTAATCTTGGGACAAACCGTGTAACATAAGAATTTACGGAGCGGAGCCCCTTAAGTGCACTATTCCACTCTTATATAATTATTTCGTTTAAACGAAATATTAATTCGTTTGAACGAAATATTAATTCGTTTGAACGAAATATTAATTCGTTTGAACGAAATATTAATTCGTTTGAACGAAATATTAATTCGTTTGAACGAAATATTAATTCGTTTTAACGAAATATTAATTCGTTTTAACGAAATATTAATTCGTTTTAACGAAATACTAACTCGTTTTAACGAAATATTAATTCGTTTTAACGAAATATTAATTCGTTTTAACGAAATATTAATTCGTTTTAACGAAATATTCATCCGATATAACGAAATGAATAATTCGTTTAAACAAAATAATTATATAAGAGTGCAATAGCTCACTTAATTGGCTCCGTAAGAAATTTGTATTCAATTCGGGCTCTAATTGGTAGTTAGTGGAGTTCACACTGACCTGCCATAACCCCCTTTTATCAATAATAATAATAATAATGATGATGACGATGATGATGATAAGCGAAAAATCCAACCATAATGATGCACAAAGCCCTTTAAAGGGCAATCATATATACATGTCTGTTGAAAATGTTTTAGTCAACATAAGATTGTTTGAAAAAGTGAGTTTTTAATTGAGATTTAAAACTTGTTATGTGTTTTGCTGTCGCGAATATTTTGCGGTAATTTGTTCCACAGTCTTGATGCAGCGTACTATAGCTTCTAGAGGGGATGGGGTGGGGTTAATGGCCGAATGGTTAGCACGTACGCGCTATATGATAAAGCCTGCCTTTGAGAAAGCTGCCAAGAAAGTGTGGGGGGGGGGTGGATGTCGAATGGTTAGCACGTGCGCTGTATCATAAAGCCTGTCATTGAGTCCAATGGCGTTGTTTCGAATCCTCGGTTGTACATGACAAGGAGTAGGGTCGCCTGTCAAACCTCGTGGGTTTTCTCCGGGTCCTCCGGTTTCCTTACACTGCTAAAGACCCCTACGCACAAGAGGATTATTGAAATAAAATTAAACCATATGTTAGTCCCGAAATGACATAGTTTGTGTCAAGTGGACGTTAAACCCTATTTCTCTGTCCATTTTCTAGCTCCGAACTGTTTTAATATTGATGATTAAGTACACAAAATGTTTTCAATGGCAACTGATGGCTTCAAGGCATACACAAAATGTATTTGTTGGTTCAATTAACTTAAAGAGAAAATTCAACCATGCATGTCCGACCACCTAACGTATATTATTTGTAAATAAAATCAATCAGTAATAACCATGGCAACCGTTTATTGTCCATTACAGTTGATAAATACGGATGCCACGCGACACGGCAACTCACAGAGACTTTGTTAGCCATCATATTGACATCGTCTCCAAACCATTTTGTTATCGTTATTTGTTGTGATTTAGACGCCGAATATTTGATATCTTAATCATGGTAAGCCACTATCTACGTATTTAATTCAAATATATTAATAATATACGTTTATTTTTGAGACCGTTCCAACAGTCATGGCCACCAAAATTATAACTAACGCTAGGTTTTAATCATGGAACGAAAAAACGAGGTCGCGTGTTTACATTTGGCTTGCACGTAAAAGACCCATTGGCAGTTGGAATTCGATTTAAGTGTAGGCCATAGTGCCGCTGCCTGGGAAAATGTCCCCTATCTCAAACGACATACGACCACGCCAGGAATTAAAACCACAACCACAAGCCAGAGGTGACCGGCCAGCTACAGCTCGAAGCGCGACACCAGACCGCCCCCCGACAAACACCTAATTTTTTGTGACCGTTCCAAACGTAATGGCCACGAACAAAAATAACTAATGCTAGGTTAATCATAGAACGAAACCCCGAGGTCAGGTGTGCACACTGGCGTGCATGTTAAAGATCCATTGGCAGTTTGATTTCGATATAAGCGTAGGCCATAGTGCCGCTGCTGGGAAAATGTCCCCTATCTCAAACGACATACGACCACGCCAGGAGTCAAAACCACGACCACAAGCCAGAGGACACCGGCCAGCTACAGCTCAAAGCGCTACACTAGCCCCCCTCCCCGACACACACCTACTTTTTTGTGACCGTTCCAAACGTAATGGCCACGATAATAATAACTAATGCTAGGTTAATCATAGAACGAAAAAACGAGATCACGTGTTTACATTTGGCGTTCACGTAAAAGATCCATTGGCTGTTGGAATTCGATGCAAGCGTAGGCCATAGTGCCGCTGCCTGGGAAAAATGTCCCTTATCTGAAAGCCACATTCGGACATACCAGGAATCAAAACCACGACCACAAACCACAAGTGACCGACCAGGTATAAAGTACAGCGCGACACTAGCCCCCCCCCCCCCCCGACACACACACCCAATTTCGTAGGGGAGATGAGCCTTTATAACCCCCGGGTTGTTTCTAGATATTTGATAATATACAGTTTTCCCTGTAAATTAACATGTCATATAAATGGATAGTTTTAAGAATTATTAAAGGAGCTAAGTCTCTAACTCAAAATCATCCAAAGTCTTTGACATTAAAAACACGAAGTATTTGTCAATTTAAATCAACATTGATGTTGTCATCTTACCAGGAAAAGATGGGCTTCTGAAATCTTATATTTGACATAGTTTTCGCTTATTGATTCACCTATTGATTGCTTCGTTAGTTTTTATGTTTACATATGAACGAATCAATTATGTGTCAGTATGTTTCATCGTTCTCGTGTTTGTCGAAGCATCACTCTTCTATCGACCATCTTTAACAATACGATTCATCTTCAATCGACCAACTTAAAGGAGCTAAGTCACTAACATTTGGGACCTAGAAATTGACAAAAGTGGGGAGCAACGCATATAATATTGTAATTTGAATGTATATAAACTGATTAGCATTCAATGATTTCCGTTTTTTCCCCAATTTCAAATCAGTTATGTTCGGCGAAATAAGCCATGCGGTCTCAATCTAGTGCAAATTCTATAGCGTCTGGTTATTCCAGCCATCATACGCTCTATGGTATAGTGCAATATGTCTAGCCTCGCTCCTCAAGTCTCTTATTAAAATTGGGACTGAAGCTCATTATGGTACACGATTCGTGTACCAATGTTAAAAAATATTTTATCTAAAATATCGGATATCAGAAGCTCATCTTTCCCGGTAAGTTTACATCATTAATGTTGATTTAAATTTCCCAATAATTCGTGTTTTCGATGTCAAAATCTTGGAGGATTTTTAGTTACGGACTTAGGTCCTTTAAAGGTGCTAAGTCACTAACTCAAAATCACCCAAAGTATTCGACATGGAAAACACGAATTATTTTTCAATTGAAATCAAAATAAGTTCAGATCTGATTTCAACCCAGTGAACTCCTGCTTATAAAGCCTTCAATAATTAGCTGAGATCGATGATAATCATATATGATATTGTTTATTATTAAATTATGGTGTTTGTAAGTACACTGCATATTCCTCTGAATGTCGATGCCGGGTCATGGTATACATCAACACGTTCTCTTTGAAGTTATATCTAGTGTTCATATGTAGCTTATTATTAATAATAAGATAATTAGACATTTATCAAAAGCGTGTCCTCATAGGAGTTTTCAAGAGTTTATACGTCAACATCACCTAACTTCACTTCATAGGAGTTATCAAGAGTTTATACGTCAACATCACCTAACTTCACTTCATAGGAGTTATCAAGAGTTTATACGTCAACATCACCTAACTTCACTTCATAGGAGTTATCAAGAGTTTATACCTCAACACCACTTAACTTCACTTTGTCATATTTTGGCATTGGGTTTGTGGAATTAACTTAACTTTGTCATATTAGAAGTAAAAGCAGTAAACACTTATAGGAAATATTTCGCCTGACGGATTTTATCCAATGAAACATTTATTAAAATAATGTCGTTATACGGTTTGCTATCGATCGGTAATATGTTAGTATAATATGCTGATGAATAGATGTCCCAATAACATATTCAATACGGTTAGAAATGTAACCAATCCTATGTTCATTAGCATATAGACGTCTCTCTATTAATCTGAAATGATTTCAGTATAATCCATCTTCCAACGAAATTAATTACGAAATTATAATTGCATTAGAATTATACCCAAACAACAAAAGAACATATTTACACACCAATGCAAGGTTTATTAAAACGATTTTAGTTATATTTCATTTCCCCTGGGTATTCATTTATCACATATTAGAAGTACGTTATTTACAATTATAATTGTATCAAGAGTTGAATAATTATTAAAATATAAGGTTTAAATTAGAAGTAGAATGTTTATTGTCAAAGAACTGTATAATCTAGTTACATGTACTGTGTTATCGGTAGGTAGATCCGTTCACATTCCAACTTTGGCGCCCATAATGTTAAGGTTAGATGAATTTGGAAAAATATATTTTGACATTGGTTTTGGAGATTTGTATTTGGAGATTTGTATTTGTAAAGTTGTTGTTCGTTGTATGTTTCGGATGAAATGTAAATGTAATTATTTTATTTTCTAAAATACATTCAACATTATATTAAAATACAATCAAATTAAACAAATACAATATCAAAGTCTGGTTTTCAAAACAAATATATACAAATAAGTATACAAAATGCTAATTTTAGTACACAAAATGCTAATTTTAGTATACAAATTCTCATTTTAGTATACACATTCTCATTTTAGTATAAAATGCTAATTTAGGTATACAAATGCTAATTTTAGTATACAAATGCTAATTTAGGTATACCTATGCTAATTTTAGTAAACAAATGCTAATTGTAGTATACAAATGCTAATTTTAGTATACAAATGCTAATTTTAGTAAACAAATGCTAATTTTAGTAAACAAATGCTAATTTTTGTATACAAATGCTAATTTTAGTATACAAATGCTTATTTTAGTATACAAATGCTAATTTTAGTATACAAATGCTAATCTTAGTATAATAATGCTAATTTTAGTATAATAATGCTAATTTTAGTATAATAATGCTTATTTTAGTATAAAAATGCTAATTTTAGTATAGAATTGCTTATTTTAGTATACAATTGCTTATTTTAGTATACAAATGCTTATTTTAGTGAACAAATACTAATCCAGCTATTCTGTTTTCAGCGTGAGTGCATTTCTATCCATGTTGGTCAGGCCGGATGTCAGATGGGCAATGCCTGTTGGGAGTTGTACTGTTTAGAACATGGTATCCAACCTGATGGTCAGATGCCATCAGATAAAACTATTGGTGGTGGAGACGATTCCTTCAATACCTTCTTCAGTGAAACAGGAGCTGGTAAACATGTACCTAGAGCCATCTTTGTTGATCTCGAACCAAGTGTTGTGGGTAAGTAAACTTGTGTACCATTTTGTATCCTTCTGTCAGAAAAGTGTTTATAACGTTTAGATGAAAGAAGCTGTGGAATTGTTAAAATATATCTTTGTGTATTTAGTCAGCTTTCGTCTCAACATTCAAGATGCTATCTCCCGAATCACTGAAAACAGAATGGCTTGATTAGTAATTTTAATTACTGGTCTTTTGCATGACATGGGCCTAGGAATAAACATCGGGTAGTCCTTCGGATGGGGCGTACAACAGGGGCCACGTGTACACATTTTCCATCATGCAAAAATCACTTGACAAATGGAATTCAGAGCAGGCATATGGCCCTGATTTAACAAAATATCATTACACTTACAATTGTTCGCGTTAGGTTAACTGAAGCATAATCCGTTATAAAACGTGTGTTGTTCAGCAGGGTAAGCTTACTCTTCCGGACACCTGTTACCACTGTTTGTCGTGTATTTTGTACACGGTGAACAGTCCATATGCTGATTACACTATTTTGCAAGATTACACTATCTTGCAAGATTACACTATCTTGCAAGATTACACTATCTTGCATATACCGTTTTTTTAGGACTTCGAAGTTTGTCTTATGGTTTGGATTGTTCGTACTTGGTTTTTATTTTATTTAATGAATTAAATACATCAGTAAGGAAATAAAAATATAAAAATACATTTTGTGTTTCTTGGTGAAAGATATTTCCTATAACAATTCTTGACTTAAGTCTAAGAATGCTTTGAGAAACCTGGACCTGATCGTACGAAACAACCTTACATCCAAGGGGGAACTTGATCGCCCATCCAATCCAATATGCCAACGAGTCGCTGAACACAAACGAAAGTAATCATGTTTAAATTTGATTTCAGATGAAGTACGAACTGGTACATATCGTCAACTGTTCCACCCTGAACAACTCATCACTGGTAAAGAAGATGCCGCAAACAATTACGCTAGAGGTCATTACACCGTCGGTAAAGAAATCGTAGATGTGGTCCTTGACAAAATCCGCAGGTTAGCAGATATATGCACTGGTCTTCAAGGTTTCCTAATCTTCCATAGTTTTGGTGGAGGAACCGGTTCGGGCTTTACGTCCCTGCTGCTGGAGAGACTAAGTGTGGATTATGGGAAGAAATCTAAACTCGAATTCGCCATTTATCCAGCTCCGCAAATATCCACTGCCGTGGTTGAACCCTACAACGCTATCCTCACCACCCATACGACTCTGGAGCATTCAGATGTCGCTTTCATGGCTGACAACGAAGCTATTTATGACATCTGTCGTCGTAACCTTGACATCGGTAGGCCGACTTACACCAACCTCAACAGGATCATCGCACAGGTCGTTAGTTCCATCACAGCTTCTCTTAGATTTGATGGCGCGTTGAATGTTGATTTGACTGAATTCCAGACCAACTTGGTGCCTTATCCCCGGATCCATTTCCCACTTGCTACCTATGCACCGATTATATCTGCTGAGAAAGCATACCACGAACAGCTATCTGTTGCTGAGCTTACAAACGCATGTTTCGAGCCAGCAAATTCGATGGTCAAGTGTGATCCTCGTCATGGAAAATACATGGCATGCTGTATGTTGTACCGTGGAGACGTTGTACCTAAAGATGTCAATTCTGCCATTGCTACCATTAAAACCAAAAGAACCATCCAATTTGTGGACTGGTGTCCAACTGGTTTCAAAGTGGGGATCAACTACCAACCACCAACTGTTGTACCAGGAGGTGATTTAGCCAAGGTCCAGAGAGCTGTTTGTATGTTGAGCAACACCACAGCGATTGCTGAAGCCTGGGCTCGTCTGGATCATAAATTTGATCTGATGTATGCTAAGAGAGCTTTCGTCCACTGGTATGTTGGTGAAGGTATGGAAGAAGGTGAATTCTCTGAAGCCAGAGAAGATTTAGCTGCTCTGGAGAAAGATTATGAGGAAGTTGGTGTTGACGGGGCTGATGAACCCGGGGAAGACGAAGATGAATATTAAAATGTCAACCATGGTTACATTTGTTTAGCTGTGTTAATTGCCATATTTGGACTAAAGAAAATGCAACACACATGGTTCTATTATCTCTCTCATAGATGAAACCAGTTAAAAATTATATTCCAAATTCCTTTCCCAAATTCATTCGCAATCTAAAATATTAAAATGCATGGAAATGTAACTCGAATACAATAGTAAAGTCTTTATCCGTCCATCTGAACTTGGGGCTGTCATGTTCTATATATGTTACGAAATGTAATCAATATGTGTTAATACTTTCATGAAAGTAAATGGCTGGGTCTCACTAGTGTGTTGATTCTTTGAGACAAATCTTGGCAAAGCTGTTGAAGATGAATTTCAGTATGTTGCGATTCTTTGTCTGGATGTGCCCGTCAGTTTGTAGGACACGTGTTCCATGGATAAGGCTTTTTCGATCAGTAGGCCAAAGCGTCTATTATAGCATGTTGCACAAATAGTTCATGGATAGACTTGTCCCTTAGATATAATACTTCAAGATAAATGCACTTGCAGGACTCCATCTTAACCCCCATGCTAACCATTGGTAAAACAACCAAGGGTCAAATTGATTGTAATTTTTACCCACCGCGCCATATACGGTAGATATATATGCCTTCAGGGAAGCTGCCAAGATTAACAACTGTCATTTTAGTAACGATTCACTTTTTTGGGACGGTTTGTGGTGGTCGAGGTGGGGTGGGGGCGTAGTTAGCACGTATACGGTAGATATATATGATTTCAGGGAAGCTGCCAAGATTAACAACTGTCATTTTAGTAACGATTCACTTTTTTGGGACGGTTTGTGGTGGTCGAGGTGGGGTGGGGGCGTAGTTAGCACGTATACGGCTCGAAACCTTAGACCGTCCCAGACCAACGAAGTAAGAGCAAGGAAACTATTCACGTATCGCGGGTGGTTTGCGGTGGTCGGAGGGGTTTGGGTTGATTAGTATGTTTGCGGATTGATACGTTAGACCGTCCCAAACCATCAAAGTCACGTAAATAGCTGTGATGTCAAGGAAATTACTATACGTTCATACAAGTCGGAAACTATTAGTTTGGCCCAGTAGTTTACCACCGTATCTGGTCTCAAACCTTAGTAAAATACTGTGTTAGGAACTGATTTAAGCTGTGTATTAAAGCACAATATTGGTGCCAGTCCTTATCAAATAAGTGATAGCGCTGGTTAAACACATTCCAAATATCATTTTAACACAGAGATCATTGCTACGATAGCTGAGTAATGCAGGTTTACGGAATCGGAAGTGACGAAAGTCAAAGGGAAACACGAGTCATCCCTCTATATAACTGACCGAAGTGACGAGTGTTAACAGATACACGGCCGAATTTCTACTACTGATAATGACTGCTACCAATATATTGTCCTTTAAATGAGAGAGACACACTGGCTAGGAATCTCCTTCATCAAACGCAGACAGCATGGTTTATGCTTTGTTTCATCTTGCCTATCCAGCCTCGTGGGTTTTCTCCGGGTCCTCCGGGCCCCCGGTTTCCTCCCATCGCTAAAGACCCCTACGCGCAAGCGAATTATCGAAATGAAATAAAACTATAGGCTGGTCCCGAAATGACATTGTTTGTGTCGAGTGGACGTAAAACCCCATTTCTCTCTCTCTCTCTATCTCTGTTTCATCTTAGGGGTAGGTCATGTTTCGGGATATGTTTTATTAAAGGCAGGCAGCATGGTTCATTCATTATTCCATCTAAAGGAGGGATATTGACGCTTACTATTTTTTATCTGTTGGAGAGACTAGGGTTCAAGCACTATTTCATCTAGGGGCGCAGGGTGGAGGAGGGGGGCATGGCCCATATTGTTTCCTCAAGCTCTGTTTTATCAAACGGACGGACCATGATTCATGACCCGTATCATGGCCGAGCTCAATTTTTTGTATACGAATCAGTAGTGTCGTAGATATTACAAAAAAACAATTTCAAGGCAGTTTGACCTATATTTTGTCGATTTTTTTTGAAAATTTTGATCCTTAGTTTCTCCAAGGGGAGATAATTTAGAAAATTTATAATGATAATTTTCAAGTCGTATCGATAAGATCTACTCACATACTTAATTTCGTGAAAATCGTGCAACTATTAAAGAAGTTGTCAAGTTGGTCTCAACTTTTGGTTTCGAAATAACATCGACGAACTTTCGAAATTGCAGATTTGAAGTAAATGTTTTAAGGTATTCAAAGAAAAAAGAATTAATAAAATAGGTCAAAAAGTCACAAAGATACAGCAATGTTGGTCAAATGCATTCGACTTGTTCTCATTTTCAATTCAAAATGGCGTCAATCACTTGACCTAAATCAAAATTCTATTCCCGACAGTTTTTCGGCTTTCCTAAAAGGATTCGAAAAATATTATTGCCTTGTCTGTAAGTAAAATATCAACAAAGGAGTATCGATTTTCACAATTCAAGATGGTTGCACTTCCGGATTGGGCTACAAACTCAATTTTTGGGGTACGAATCAGTAGTGTCCTAGCTAGTAAAAAAATTTTTTTTTAAGGCAATCCGACCTATATTTCATCGATTTTTTTGAAAACTTTGATCCTTAATATCACCAAGGGGAGATAATCTAGAAAAATTCTAACAACATTTTTAAAGTCGCATGAGTGAGATCTACTAACATACCAAATTTCATCAAAAATCGTGATACTATTAAATAAGTTGTTATTTTGATATTTACTTCCGGCTCAAAATCACAGCGACGAATTTTCGAAATTCGAAAATCCGAAATTGCAGATTTGAAGTAAAGGAGTCAAGGTATTCAAAGAAAAAAAGAATTAGTAAAATAGGTGAAATAGTCACAAAGTTACAGCAAAGTAGGTTAAATGCATTTGTTCGTAAAATTCGGTGATTTCGGATGCGAAAAACGTTTTGAAAATATATTTAACCAAACAGCCACCACCCATTTTTGGGGGGACAAGTAAAAGTTTCAGAAAGATCCTATGAGTAGATTCTGAGAAATCCGATTTGTGAATAAAACACACACAAAAAAAATTAATAATAATAGGAAGAATAATAATCTTAACAGAAACAATAAGCTTTCATATATGAATATATGAAAGCTTAATAATAATCTTAACAGAAACAATAAGCTTTCATATGTAAATACGTCATATGAAAGCTTAATAATAAGCGAAAAATCCATCCATAATGATGCACAAAGTCATTTAAAGGGCAATACTATATAAATGCCTGTTCAAAATGTTTTAGTCAACATAAGATTATTTGAAAAAGTGAGTTTTCATGTCGCGAATATTTGGAGCTATAACTTGTTCCACAGTTTGGTTGTAGCGTACTAAAGCTTTTAGCCCCAAATCGTTTTAAAGTAGCTAAGTCTCTAACTCAATATCATCCAAAATCTTCAACATTGAAAACGCGATTTATATGTCAAATTCAATCAACATTGATGTTGTGATCTTACCGGGAAAAGATTGGCTTTTGATATCCAATATTTAAGACAAAATAAACGTTTTACCATTGGTACACGAATCGTGTACCATAATGCGCTTCAGCACCAGTTGTAACAAGAGATTCGATGGTCGAGTTTAGACAAATTGCACCAAATCAAACGGCGTATGAAGACTGGAATAACCAGACGCTAGAAATTTACACTCGACTGAGACTGCTGACTTATTTCGCCGAACATAACTGATTTGACATTGGTGTAAAAACAAAAACCATTGAATGTAAATCAGTTTATATACTTTCATATTACAGTATTATATGCGTTGCGACCCATTTTTGTCACTTTCTAGGCCCCAAATGTTAGCGATTTAGCTCCTTTAATGTTGATGATGAAGTACACAAAATGTTTTCAATGGCAACCGATTGCTTCAAGGCATATACACAAAATGTATTTGTTGGTTCAAAAAACTGAAAGAGCAAATTCAACCATGCATGTCCGACAACCTAACGTATATCATTTGTAAATAAAATCAATCCGTAATAACCATGGCAACCGTTTATTGTCCATGCAGGTGATAAATACAGGTGCCACGCGACACAGTATCTCACAGAGAATTTGTTAGCCATCATATTGACATCGTCTCCAAACCATTTTGTTATCGTTATTTGTTGTGATTTAGTCGCCGAATATTTGATATCTTAATCATGGTAAGCCACTATCTACGTATTTCATTCATATCTATTAATAATATACGTTTATTTTTGTGACCGTTCCAAAAGTCATGGCCACGAAAATTATAACTAACGCTAGGTTTTGATCATGGAACGAAAAAACGAGGTCGCGTGTTTACATTTGGCTTGCACGTAAAAGACCCATTGGCAGTTGGAATTCGATTTAAGTGTAGGCCATAGTGCCGCTGCCTGGGAAAATGTCCCCTATCTCAAACGACATACGACCACGCCAGGAGTCAAAACCAAGAACACCGGCCAGCTACAGCTTTAAGCGCTACACTAGAGACCCCTCCCCCCGACACACACCTACTTTTTTGTGACCGTTCCAAACGTAATGGCCACGAAAATAATAACTAATGCTAGGTTAATCATAGAACGAAAATCCGAGGTCATGTGTGCACACTGGCGTGAATGTTAAAGATCCATTGGCAGTTTGAATTCGATATAAGCGTAGTCCATAGTGCTGCTGCCTGGGGAAAATGTCCCCTATCTCAAAGCCACATACGGTCACACCAGGAATCAAAACCACGAAAGCAAACCACAAGTGACCGACCAGCTATACTGTACAGCGCGACACTAGACCCCCCACCCACCCCCCACCCAAACACAAACACACACACCTAATTTCGCTGGGGAGATGAACCTATATAACCCCCGGGTTGTTTCTAGATATTTTATAATATTCAGTTTTCTTTGTAAATTAACATTTCATATAAATAGGTAGATACAAAGAATTATTAATGGAGCCAGGTCGATAACTAAAATCACCAAAAGCCCTTGACTTTGAAAACACGAAGTATTTTTCAATTTAAATCAACATTGATGTTGTTATCTCACCTAGAAAAGATGTACTTTTGAAATTTAATATTTAACCCAGTTTTCGCTTATTTATTTTTATTACCTTTACCATGAAAGGACATGCTTTACCTATCTCGTGAAAGGGCATGCTACGTTGGTTTTTATGTTTACATAAGAACAAATCCATCCTGTGTCGGTATGTTTCATTGTACCTTTGTTTGTCGAAGCATTACTCTTAAATCGACCAACTTAACTTAACGCTTCATCTTCAATCTATCAACTTAAAGGAGCTAAGTCTCTAACTCAAAATCATCCAATGTCTTCGACATTAAAAACACGAATTATTTGTCAATTTAAATCAACATTGATGTTGTCATCTTAACGGGAAAAAATATTCTTCTGATGACCTATATTTAAAATAAAATAAACATTTTACCATTGGTACACGAATCGTGTACCATAATGCATTTCAGCGCCATTGGTAACAAGGGACTCGGGGAAACAAGACTCACCATATTTTTATCTGAAGAGCATGCGCAATAAATAATATCGGTATAGACTGTAATGACCAGACGCTAGCTATAGTGATTGCCATCCGATTGGAACTTCTGGCTCATTTCGCCGAACATATTACAATATTATTCGTAGCATTTTCTAGGTGTCAAATATTAGCGATTTGGCTCCTTCAAACTTTAACGTTAACTTCCTTCTATATTGAAAACAAGCATTTCTTGGAATATTGGCCAATATGTTTATTTGTAACAGATTAACGCATTATAATTGTATTTCTAAACTATGAACTTATAATTTTTAAAATCATTTGTTAGAGGGGATGGGTTTATACAAGCCCCGGTTGGTTTTCAGATTCTGTATCTTGTTTTATTAATATGTAGTCATTTAATCAATAAATGGTGTTAGTGTAACACTATATGTTATAAGCTTACTCTTCCGGACACCTGTTACCACTGTTCGTCGTGTATTTTGTACACGGTGAACAGTCCATATGCTGATTACACTTTTTTGCGATATTACACATTTTTGCCTATAGGACTTTTTAGGACTTCGAATTTTGTCTGATGGTTTGGAGTGTTCGTACTTGGTTTTATTTTATTACAAATAATAGAAGGAAGCATAGTGTATATGAAACCTTTATTGAGTACATGATACGTCGGCTAGGAAGCCCCAATTCAGATCTGATTTCAACCCAGTGAACTCCTGCTTATAAAGCCTTCAATAATTAGCTGAGATCGATGATAATCATATATGATATTGTTTAGTATTAAATTATGGTGTTTGTAATTACACTGAATATTCCTCTGAATGTCACTGCCGGGTCATGGTATACATCAACACGTTCTCTTTGAAGTTATATCTAGTGTTCATATGTAGCTTATTAATAATAATAAGATAATTAGACATTTATCAAAAGCGTGTCCTCATAGGAGTTTTCAAGAGTTTATACGTCAACATCATTCAGTACGGTCAGTAATGTAACCAATCCAATGTCCCAATAACATATTCAATACGGTTTGTAATGTTCATTAGCATATAGATGTCTCGCTATCAATCTGAAATGATTTCAGTATAATCCATCTTCCAACGAAATTAATTACGAAATTATAATTGCATTAGAATTATACCCAAACAACAAAAGACTATATTTACACACCAATGCAAGGTTTATTAATCCGTCTTTCTATCATCTAAAACGATTTTAGTTATATTTCATCTCCCCTGGGTATACATTTACCACATATTTGGAGATTTGTATTTGGAGATTTGTATTTGGAGATTTGTATTTGTAAATTTGTTGTTCGTTGTATGTGTCGGATGAAATGTAAATGTGATTATTTTATTTTCTAAAATACATTTATCATTATATTAAAATACAATCAAATGAAATAAATGCAATATTAAAGTCTGATTTTCAAAACAAATATATACAAATAAGTATACAAAATGCTAATTTTAGTACACAAAATGCTAATTTTAGTATACAAATGCTAATATAAGTATACAAATGCTAATTTGACGATATACAAATTCTATTTTTAGTATACAAATGCTAATTTAAGTATACAAATGCTAATTTTAGTATACAAATGCTAATTTTAGTATACAAATGCTAATTTTAGTATACAAATGCTAATTTTAGTATACAAATGCTAATCAAGCTATTCTGTTTTCAGCGTGAGTGTATTTCTATCCACATCGGTCAGGCCGGATGTCAGATGGGCAATGCCTGTTGGGAGTTGTACTGTTTAGAACATGGTATCCAACCTGATGGTCAGATGCCATCAGATAAAACTATTGGAGGAGGAGACGATTCCTTCAATACTTTCTTCAGTGAAACAGGAGCTGGTAAACATGTACCTAGAGCTATCTTTGTTGATCTCGAACCAAGCGTTGTAGGTAAGTAAATTTTGTTCCTCTCTTTCAGAAAAGTGTTTATAACGGTTAGACGAAAGAAGCCGTGAAAATCTTTGAAATTGTTAAGATATCTCCCCGTGTATGTAGTCAGCTTTCGACTCAACATTTAAGATGCTATCTCACGAATCACTGAAAACAGAATGGCTTGATTAGTAATTTTAATTACTGGTCTTTTGCATGACATGGGCCTAGGGATAAACATCGGATAGTCCTTCGGATGGGGCGTACAACAGGGGCCACGTGTACACATTTTCCTGCATGGAAAAGACCACTTGACAAAAAAATGGAATTCAGCGCAGTCATATGGCATCTGGCCCTAGTTTAACGAAACATCATTACACTTACAATTGTTCGACTGATGTTAACTGAAATATAACCCATTTTAAAACCTGTGTTGTTTTAAGGAATCAAATACAACAATGAGAAACTAAAAATATACAAATACATTTTGTGTTTCTTGGTGAAAGATATTTCTCATAACAATTCTTGACTTAAGTCTGAGAATGATTTGAGAAGCCTGGGCCTGATCGTACGGAACACTCTTACATCCAAGGGGGAACTTGATCGCCCACCCAATCCAATATGCCAACGAGTCGCTGAACACAAACGAAAGTAATCATGTTTAAATTTGATTTCAGATGAAGTACGAACTGGTACATACCGTCAACTGTTCCACCCTGAACAACTCATCACTGGTAAACAAGATGCCGCCAACAACTACGCTCGAGGTCATTACACCGTCGGTAAAGAATCAATTGACGTGGTCACTGACAAAATCCGAAGGTTAGCAGATATCTGCACTGGTCTTCAAGGTTTCCTAATCTTCCATAGTTTTGGTGGAGGAACCGGTTCGGGTTTTACATCCCTGCTGCTGGAGAGACTAAGTTTGGATTATGGCAAGAAATCTAAACTCGAATTTGCCATCTACCCAGCTCCGCAAATATCCACTGCCGTGGTTGAACCCTACAACGCTATCCTCACCACCCATACGACTCTGGAGCATTCAGATGTCGCTTTCATGGCTGACAACGAAGCTATTTATGACATCTGTCGTCGTAACCTTGACATCGGAAGGCCGACTTACACCAACCTCAACAGGATCATCGCACAGGTCGTTAGTTCCATCACAGCTTCTCTTAGATTTGATGGCGCGTTGAATGTTGATTTGACTGAATTCCAGACCAACTTGGTGCCTTATCCCCGGATCCATTTCCCACTTGCTACCTATGCACCGATTATATCTGCTGAGAAGGCATACCACGAACAGCTATCTGTTGCTGAGCTTACAAACGCATGTTTCGAGCCAGCAAATTCGATGGTCAAGTGTGATCCTCGTCATGGAAAATACATGGCATGCTGTATGTTGTACCGTGGAGACGTTGTACCTAAAGATGTCAATTCTGCCATTGCTACCATTAAAACCAAAAGAACCATCCAGTTTGTGGACTGGTGTCCAACTGGTTTCAAAGTGGGTATCAACTACCAGCCACCAACTGTTGTACCAGGGGGTGATTTAGCCAAGGTCCAGAGAGCTGTTTGTATGTTGAGCAACACCACAGCGATTGCTGAAGCCTGGGCTCGTCTGGATCATAAATTTGATCTGATGTATGCTAAGAGAGCTTTCGTCCACTGGTATGTTGGTGAAGGTATGGAAGAAGGTGAATTCTCTGAAGCCAGAGAAGATTTAGCTGCTCTGGAGAAAGATTATGAGGAAGTTGGTGTTGACGGGGCTGATGAACCCGGGGAAGACGAAGATGAATATTAAAATGTTAACCATGGTTACATTTGTTTAGCTGTGTTAATTGCCATATTTGGACTAAAGAAAATGCAACACACATGGTTCTTTTATCTCTCTCATAGATGAAACCAGTTAAAAATTATATTCCAAATTCTTTCCCCAAATTCATTCGCAATCTAAAATATTAAAATGCATGGAAATGTAACTCGAATACAATAGTAAAGTCTTTATCCGTCCATCTGAACTTGGGGCTGTCATGTTCTATATATGTTACGAAATGTAATCAATATATCAAAATCAATTTATGTGTTAATACTTTCATGAAAGTAAATGGCTGGGTCTCACGTAAATAGCTGTGATGTCAAGGAAATTACTATACGTTAATACAAGTCGGAAACTATTAGTTTGGACCAGTAGTTTACCACCGTATCTGGTCTCAAACCTTAGTAAAATACTGTGTTAGGAACTGATTTAAGCTGTGTATTAAAGCACAATATTGGTGCCAGTCATTATCAAATATGTGATAGCGCTGGTTAAACACATTCCAAATATCATTTTAACACAGAGATCATTGCTACGATAGCTGAGTAATGCAGGTTTACCGAATCGGAAGTGACGAAAGTCAAAGGGAAACACGAGTCATCCCTCTATATAACTGACCGAAGTGACGAGTGTTAACAGATACACGGCCGAATTTCTACTACTGATAATGACTGCTACCAATATATTGTCCTTTAAATGAGAGAGACACACTGGCTAGGAATCTCCTTCATCAAACGCAGACAGCATGGTTCATGCTTTGTTTCATCTTGCCTATCCAGCCTCGTGGGTTTTCTCCGGGTCCTCCGGGCCCCCGGTTTCCTCCCATCGCTAAAGACCCCTACGCGCAAGCGAATTATCGAAATGAAATAAAACTATAGGCTGGTCCCGAAATGACATTGTTTGTGTCGAGTGGACGTAAAACCCCATTTCTCTCTCTCTCTCTATCTCTGTTTCATCTTAGGGGTAGGTAATGTTTCGGGATATGTTTTATTAAAGGCAGGCAGCATGGTTCATTCATTATTCCATCTAAAGGAGGGATATAGACGCCTACTATTTTTTATCTGTTGGAGAGACTCGGGTTCAAGCACTATTTCATCTAGGGGCGCAGGGTGGAGGAGGGGGGCATGGCCCATATTGTTTCCTCAAGCTCTGTTTTATCAAACGGACGGACCATGATTCATGACCCGTATCATGGCCGAGGTCAATTTTTTGTGTACGAATCAGTAGTGTCGTAGATATTACAAAAAAACAATTTCAAGGCAGTTTGACCTATATTTCGTCGATTTTTTTTTGAAAATTATGATCCTTAGTTTCTCCAAGGGGACATAATTTAGAAAATTTCTAATGATAATTTTCAAGTCGTATCGATAAGATCTACTCACATACTTAATTTCGTGAAAATCGTGCAACTATTAAAGAAGTTGTCAAGTTGGTCTCAACTTTTGGTTTCGAAATAACATCGACGAACTTTCGAAATTGCAGATTTGAAGTAAATGTTTCAAGGTATTCAAAGAAAAAAGAATTAATAAAATAGGTCAAAAAGTCACAAAGATACAGCAATGTTGGTCAAATGCATTCGACTTGTTCTCATTTTCAATTCAAAATGGCGTCCATCACTTGACCTAAATCAAAATTCTATTCCCGACAGATTTTCGGCTTTCCTAAAAGGATTCGAAAAATATTATTGCCTTGTCTGTAAGTAAAATATCAACAAAGGAGTATCGATTTTCACAATTCAAGATGGTTGCACTTCCGGTTTGGGCTACAAACTCAATTTTTGGGGTACGAATCAGTAGTGTCCTAGCTAGTAAAAAATTTTTTTTTTAAGGCAATCCGACCTATATTTCGTCGATTTTTTTAAAAACTATGATCCTTAATATCACCAAGGGGAGATAATCTAGAAAAATTCTAACAACATTTTTAAAGTCGCATGAGCGAGATCTACTAACATACCAAATTTCATCAAAAATCGTGATACTATTAAATAAGTTGTTATTTTGATATTTACTTCCGGCTCAAAATCACAGCGACGAATTTTCGAAATTCGAAAATCCGAAATTGCAGATTTGAAGTAAAGGAGTCAAGGTATTCAAAGAAAAAAAGAATTAGTAAAATAGGTGAAATAGTCACAAAGTTACAGCAAAGTAGGTTAAATGCATTTGTTCGTAAAATTCGGTGATTTCGGATGCGAAAAACGTTTTGAAAATATATTTACCCAACAGCCACCACCCATTTTTGGGGGGACAGGTAAAAGTTTCAGAAAGATCCTATGAGTAGATTCTGAGAAATCCGATTTGTGAATAAAACACACACACAAAAAATTAATAATAATAGGAAGAATAATAATCTTAACAGAAACAATAAGCTTTCATATATGAATATATGAAAGCTTAATAATAATCTTAACAGAAACAATAAGCTTTCATGTAAATACGTCATATGAAAGCTTAATAATAAGCGAAAAATCCATCCATAATGATGCACAAAGTCATTTAAAGGGCAATACTATATAAATGCCTGTTCAAAATGTGTTAGTCAACATAAGATTATTTGAAAAAGTGAGTTTTCATGTCGCGAATATTTGGAGCTATAACTTGTTCCACAGTTTGGTTGTACTAAAGCTTTTAGCCCCAAATCGTTTTAAAGTAGCTAAGTCTCTAACTCAATATCATCCAAAATCTTCAACATTGAAAACGCGATTTATATGTCAAATTCAATCAACATTGATGTTGTGATCTTACCGGGAAAAGATTGGCTTTTGATATCCAATATTTAAGACAAAATAAACGTTTTACCATTGGTACACGAACCGTGCACCATAATGCGCTTCAGCACCAGTTGTAACAAGAGACTCGAGGGTTGAGTTTAGACAAATTGCACCAAATCAAACGGCGTATGAAGACTGGAATAACCAGACGCTAGAAATTTACACTCGACTGAGACTGCTGACTTATTTCGCCGAACATAACTGATTTGACATTGGTGTAAAAACAAAAACCATTGAATGTAAATCAGTTTATATACTTTCATATTACAGTATTATATGCGTTGCGACCCATTTTTGTCATTTTCTAGGCCCCAAATGTTAGCGATTTAGCTCCTTTAATGTTGATGATGAAGTACACAAAATGTTTTCAATGGCAACCGATTGCTTCAAGGCATATACACAAAATGTATTTGTTGGTTCAAAAAACTGAAAGAGCAAATTCAACCATGCATGTCCGACAACCTAACGTATATCATTTGTAAATAAAATCAATCCGTAATAACCATGGCAACCGTTTATTGTCCATGCAGGTGATAAATACAGGTGCCACGCGACACAGTATCTCACAGAGAATTTGTTAGCCATCATATTGACATCGTCTCCAAACCATTTTGTTATCGTTATTTGTTGTGATTTAGTCGCCGAATATTTGATATCTTAATCATGGTAAGCCACTATCTACGTATTTCATTCATATCTATTAATAATATACGTTTATTTTTGTGACCGTTCCAAAAGTCATGGCCACGAAAATTATAACTAACGCTAGGTTTTGATCATGGAACGAAAAAACGAGGTCGCGTGTTTACATTTGGCTTGCACGTAAAAGACCCATTGGCAGTTGTAATTCGATTTAAGTGTAGGCCATAGTGCCGCTGCCTGGGAAAATGTCCCCTATCTCAAACGACCACGCCAGGAGTCAAAACCACGACCACAAGCCAGAGGTGACCGGCCAGCTACAGCTTAAAGCGCTACACTAGACCCCCCTCCCCCCGACACACACCTACTTTTTCGAGACCGTTCCAAACGTAATGGCCACGAAAATAATAACTAATGCTAGGTTAATCATAGAACGAAATTCCGAGGTCATGTGTACACTGGCGTGAATGTTAAAGATCCATTGGCAGTTTGAATTCGATATAAGCGTAGTCCATAGTGCTGCTGCCTGGGGAAAATGTCCCCTATCTCAAAGCCACATACGGACTCACCAGGAATCAAAACCACGAAAGCGAACCACAAGTGACCGACCAGCTATACTGTACAGCGCGACACTAGACCCCCACCCCACCCCCCACCCAAACACAAACACACACACACCTAATTTCGCTGGGGAGATGAACCTATATAACCCCCGGGTTGTTTCTAGATATTTTATAATATTCAGTTTTCTTTGTAAATTAACATTTCATATAAATAGGTAGATACAAAGAATTATTAATGGAGCCAGGTCGATAACTAAAACACCAAAAGCCCTTGACTTTGAAAACACGAAGTATTTTTCAATTGAAATCGACATTGATGTTGTTATCTCACCTGGAAAAGATGTACTTTTGAAATTTAATATTTAACCCAGTTTTCGCTTATTGAGTTTTATTACCTTTACCATGAAAGGACATGCTTTACCTATCTCGTGAAAGGGCATGCTTCGTTGGTTTTTATGTTTACATATGAACAAGTCCATCCTGTGTCGGTATGTTTCATTGTACCTGTGTTTGTCGAAGCATTACTCTTAAATCGACCAACTTAACTTAACGCTTCATCTTCAATCTAACAACTTAAAGGAGCTAAGTCTCTAACTCAAAATCATCCAAAGTCTTCGACATTAAAAACACGAATTATCAACATTGATGTTGTCATCTTACCGGGAAAAATATTCTTCTGATGTCCTATATTTAAAATAAAATAAACATTTTACCATTGGTACACGAATCGTGTACTATAATGCATTTCAGCGCCATTGGTAACAAGGGACTCGGGGAAACAAGACTAACCATATTTTTATCTGAAGAGCATGCGCAATAAATAATATCGGTATAGACTGTAATGACCAGACGCTAGCCAGTGATTGCCATCCGATTGGAACTTCTGGCTCATTTCGCCGAACATATTACAATATTATTCGTAGCATTTTCTAGGTGTCAAATATTAGCGATTTGGCTCCTTCAAACTTTAACGTTAACTTCCTTCTATATTGAAAACAAGCATTTCTTGGAATATTGGCCAATATGTTTATTTGTAACAGATTAACGCATTATAATTGTATTTCTAAACTATGAACTTATAATTTTTAAAATCATTTGTTAGAGGGGATGGGTTTATACAAGCCCCGGTTGGTTTTCAGATTCTGTATCTTGTTTTATTAACATGTAGTCATTTAATCAATAAATGGTGTTAGTGTAACACTATATGTTATAAGCTTACTCTTCCGGACACCTGTTACCACTGTTCGTCGTGTATTTTGTACACGGTGAACAGTCCATATGCTGATTACACTTTTTTGCGATATTACACATTTTTGCCTATAGGACTTTTTAGGACTTCGAATTTTGTCTGATGGTTTGGAGTGTTCGTACTTGGTTTTTTTTTTTATTACAAATAATAGAAGGAAGCATAGTGTATATGAAACCTTTATTGAGTACATGATACGTCGGCTAGGAAGCCCCAATTCAGATCTGATTTCAACCCAGTGAACTCCTGCTTATAAAGCCTTCAATAATTAGCTGAGATCGATGATAATCATATATGATATTGTTTAGTGTTAAATTATGGTGTTTGTAATTACACTGCATATTTCTCTGAATGTCACTGCCGGGTCATGGTATACATCAACACGTTCTCTTTGAAGTTATATCTAGTGTTCATGTGTAGCTTATTAATAATAATAAGATAATTAGACATTTATCAAAAGCGTGTCCTCATAGGAGTTTTCAAGAGTTTATACGTCAAAATCACTTAACTTCACTTCATAGGAGTTATCAAGAGTTTATACGTCAACATCACTTAACTTCACTTTGTCATATCAGAAGTAAAAGCAGTAATCACTTATAGGAAATATTTCGCCTGGCGGATTTTATCCAATGAAACATTTGTTAATATAATGTCGTTATACGGTTTGCTATCGATCGGTAATATGTTGTTAGTATAATATGCCGATGAATAGATGTCCCAATAACATATTCAATACGGTTAGAAATGTAACCAATCCAATGTCCCAATAACATATTCAATACGGTCAGTAATGTAACCAACCCAATGTCCCAATAACATATTCAATACGGTTTGTAATGTTCATTAGCATATAGACGTCTCGCTATCAATCTGAAAAGATTTCAGTATAATTCATCTTCCAACGAAATTAATTACGAAATTATAATTGCATTAGAATTATACCCAAACAACAAAAGACTATAGTTACACACCAATGCAAGGTTTATTAATCCGTCTAAATTTGTTGTTCGTTGTATGTGTCGGATGAAATGTAAATGTGATTATTTTATTTTCTAAAATACATTTATCATTATATTAAAATACAATCAAATGAAACAAATGCAATATTAAAGTCTGATTTTCAAAACAAATATATACAAATAAGTATACAAAATGCTAATTTTAGTACACAAAATGCTAATTTTAGTACACAAAATGCTAATTTTAGTATACAAATGCTAATATAAGTATACAAATGCTAATTTGACGATATACAAATTCTATTTTTTGTATACAAATGCTAATTTGACGATATACAAATTCTATTTTTAGTATACAAATGCTAATTTAAGTATACAAATGCTAATTTAAGTATACAAATGCTAATTTTAGTATACAAATGCTAATTTTAGTATACAAATGCTAATTTTAGTATACAAATGCTAATTTTAGTATACAAATGCTAATTTTAGTATACAAATGCTTATTTTAGTATACAAATGCTAATCAAGCTATTCTGTTTTCAGCGTGAGTGTATTTCTATCCACATTGGTCAGGCCGGATGTCAGATGGGCAATGCCTGTTGGGAGTTGTACTGTTTAGAACATGGTATCCAACCTGATGGTCAGATGCCATCAGATAAAACTATTGGAGGAGGAGACGACTCCTTCAATACTTTCTTCAGTGAAACAGGAGCTGGTAAACATGTACCTAGAGCTATCTTTGTTGATCTCGAACCAAGCGTTGTAGGTAAGTAAATTTTGTTCCTCTCTTTCAGAAAAGTGTTTATAACGGTTAGACGAAAGAAGCCGTGAAAATCTTTGAAATTGTTAAGATATCTCCCCGTGTATTTAGTCAGCTTTCGTCTCAACATTCAAGATGCTATCTCACGAATAACTGAAAACAGAATAGCTTGATTAGTAATTAATGTTTGTCTTTTGCATGACATGGGCCTAGGAATAAACATCAGTGAGTCCTTCGGATGGGGCGTACAACAGGGGCCACGTGTACACATTTTTCTGCATGCAAAAGACCACTTGACAAATGGAATTCAGCGCAGTCATATGGCACCTGGCCCTAGTTTAACGAAACATCATTACACTTACAATTTTTCGACTGATGTTAACTGAAATATAGCCCATTTTAAAACGTGTGTTGTTTTAATGAATCAAATACATCAATGAGAAACTAAAAATATACAAATACATTTTGTGTTTCTTGGTGAAAGGTATTTCTTATAACAATTCTTGACTTAAGTCTGAGAATGCTTTGAGAAGCCTGGGCCTGATCGTACGGAACAACCTTACATCCAAGAGGGAACTTGATCGCCCACCCAATCCAATATGCCAACGAGTCGCTGAACACAAACGAAAGTAATCATGTTTAAATTTGATTTCAGATGAAGTACGAACTGGTACATACCGTCAACTGTTCCACCCTGAACAACTCATCACTGGTAAACAAGATGCCGCCAACAACTACGCTCGAGGTCATTACACCGTCGGTAAAGAATCAATTGACGTGGTCACTGACAAAATCCGAAGGTTAGCAGATATCTGCACTGGTCTTCAAGGTTTCCTTATCTTCCATAGTTTTGGTGGAGGAACCGGTTCGGGTTTTACATCCCTGCTCCTGGAGAAACTAAGTGTGGATTATGGCAAAAAATCTAAGCTCGAATTCGCCATTTACCCAGCACCCCAGATAGCCACTGCCGTGGTTGAACCCTACAACGCTATTCTCACCACCCATACGACTCTGGAGCATTCAGATGTCGCTTTCATGGCTGACAACGAAGCTATTTATGACATCTGTCGTCGTAACCTTGACATCGGTAGGCCGACTTACACCAACCTCAACAGGATCATCGCACAAGTTGTAAGTTCTATTACCGCTTCTCTTAGATTTGATGGTGCGCTAAATGTTGACTTAACTGAATTCCAGACCAATTTGGTGCCTTATCCTCGGATCCATTTCCCACTCGCTACCTATGCACCGATTATATCTGCTGAGAAAGCATACCACGAACAGCTATCTGTTGCTGAGCTTACAAACGCATGTTTCGAGCCAGCAAATTCGATGGTCAAGTGTGATCCTCGTCATGGAAAATACATGGCATGCTGTATGTTGTACCGTGGAGACGTTGTACCTAAAGATGTCAATACTGCCATAGCTACCATTAAAACCAAGAGGACCATCCAATTTGTGGACTGGTGTCCAACTGGTTTCAAAGTGGGTATCAACTACCAACCACCAACTGTTGTACCAGGAGGTGATTTAGCCAAGGTCCAGAGGGCTGTTTGTATGTTGAGTAACACCACAGCGATTGCTGAAGCCTGGGCTCGTCTGGATCATAAATTTGATCTGATGTATGCCAAGAGAGCTTTCGTCCACTGGTATGTTGGCGAAGGTATGGAAGAAGGTGAATTCTCTGAAGCTAGAGAAGATTTAGCTGCTCTGGAGAAAGATTATGAAGAAGTTGGTGTTGACGGGGCTGATGAACCTGGGGAAGACGAAGATGAATATTAAAATGTGAACCATGCTGTGTTTATTGCCATATTTAGACCAAAGAGAATGCAGCACACATGGCTCTATTATCTCTCTCATAGATGAAACCAGTTACAAACTATATTCCAAATGTAATCAATATATCAAAATAAATTTGTGTCAATATTTTCTTGAAAGTAAATGGTTTGGTACCACTGGTGTGTTGATTCCATCTTACCCCGTGCTGACCATCCATAAAACTAGCAAGGGTCAAATTATTTGTAACTTACGCACACCCCACCTTATACGGTAAGGAAGCTGCCATAATTAACAAATGTCATTTTAGTAACTCTTCACTTATCGGGGACTGTTTGTGGTGGTCGGGTCGGGGCGGGGGTGGGGGCGGGGGCTGGGCTGTAATTAGCACGTACACGGCTCGAAACCCCAGACCGTTCCAGACCAGTCCAGTTCGGAGCAGAACAGTAGGACGTTTAACCCCATTTCTTTTCATTTCGTACCAGACCAACGAAGTCACAATATGGAAACTGTTCCGGTATCTAGGGCGGTTTGCGGTGGTTTGGGGAGTTAGGGTAGTTATACACGTACACGGTTCGAAAGCTCAGAACGTTCCAGACCAACGAAGTCACAATACGGCAGCTGTTTGGGTATCGAGGGCGGTTTGCGGTGGTTGAAGGAGTTGGCGTAGTTAAGCACGTACACAGCTCGATACATTAAACCGTACCAGACCAACGAAGCCAGGTAAACAGCTGTGGTACCCCAAGAAACAACTATACGGTCATACAAGTCGGAATCTATTAGTTTGGGCCAGTAGTTTACCACCTGAACTGCTTGACAACCTATCTTGTTTAAACCCTTTGTAAAATTCTGTGTTAAGAACAGATGAATCAGAGTTTAAGCTGTGTATTAAAGAACAATATTGGTGCCAGTCATTATCACATATGTGATAGAGCTGGTTAAACACATTCCAAATATAATTTTAACACAGAAATCCTTGCCACGATAGCTGGGTAATAAAATTAAACCATAGGTTAGTCCAGAAATGACCTTGTTTGTGTCGAGTGTACGTTAAACCTCAGTTCTCTCTCTATCTCTATCTCTGTTTCATCTTAGGGGTAGGTCATGTTTCGGGATATGTTTCATTAAAGGACGGGCCATGATTCATGATCTGTATCATGGCCGAACCATTTTAATCCATTTCAAATCGAAGCCACCCAAAGACGTCGAGAGTTGATTATGGTCTTGTCATCTTAATACATGCCTAATCAATAATTTGAATAATATTTAAAGTTACATTATTCAAGATATAGATAAAGAACTATCCATTCTTGCTATAACAGTTCGAAAGTATATGAATATTTTGAAAATTTCATTCAAATTACTTTATTGCAAGCGCAGATATTGGCATTTGAATGTTTGGCAGACGTGTGCAATAATTTCAACCACGGCCCTGGACGATCGAAGCCAAGTCTGGGTCCGCCACATTTGATGAAATCAGAGTATCGCTGAAACGTTTTAATCTGTTTAATATCGGAACAATCTGATGCCATCCGAAGTTGATTAAGGCCTGGATCAGTTAATTTATGTCTAATTAATACTTTAGAAAACATTTCAGGCCCAAAGAAAGACCTGCTATAGGCAGATTTAGCCCTTAAAACTAATGTATCTTTAAGGCCCAGCGGAGAGAATTACAATAGACTGATTTAGCTCCTACACAACGCCTTTTTAACAATATTAGAGTTTACCAGGGCTTCCTTTATCGCTCAAATCAGAGGGTAGTGGGGTAGGAGAGTGGGGGGGGGTCATTGAATCAAGTGGCATGGTTTCGATTCCCCGCTGCTGCATTATACGGAGAAGAGTCGCCTGTCCAACAAGGATCTGGTTGTTTTCTCAGTGTCCTCCCACAGCTAAAGACCGCTACGGGTCGAGTGGATATTAAACCACATTTCCCATTCTCGCTATATATATATATATATATATATATATACCAAGGACTATAAAATTTAATGATCCGCATGGAATATGATGTAAAATATAAAAACTACACGACGTCGCCAGGGGGTTGCTGTTTTGTTAATGGCGTTGCGGTGTTACAAGAACCTTTTGTTCTTTGCAGATTTGTTTTTATGTTTGTGGCGTTGCTGTGCTACAGGACATTTTGCTGTTTGCTAAATTCCGACTAATGTAATTAAAGAAACATACCGCTCAAAATAAACCCATTTGGTTAATAAGATTACAAAATCTTTCTGGGTGGGTCAATCGGCAAATCTCGAGAGATTCCGGTACCCTACATCTAGAATCGGATGTATGACAGTAAGTGATAATATGTACCTACGCCCATACATTAGCGATGCGGCTACCGATTTACCTTAAACGTGTCGCTTTTACAAAATAGTCCCAAATTGCGTCTTTTGTAGAGAGTGTATACCTAAAAAAGCAGAGATATTGTCTCAAGGCTGCTGGTTTGATAAAATTCCCTGGTAATTCCACAAACCCAAAGCCAAACGTGACGTTTGTTGATTTAATACACTCTCCACATAAATCTCCATGGTGGCAGCCATTTTTTGCATTTGGATTTGGAACCATTAAAATGGATCAAATAGGGCGGAAATGGTCATACAGTCGAGATTAAGATGCGTAGAATTTGTCGAGGTTTGCCGATGTGGTTGGGTAACATGATATTCAAGGCCCTGTTTCTCGAAATCCTTACAAAAGATAAAATCCAAATTTTAGTAGTTGGCTAAACACTAAAATCGATCTAGTATTATGCAATAAAATTACTAAATTTGGATTTGATCTTGGGTTAAAAATGCGTTAAACAGGACCGAGTGCTTAAAATAAATTGTTGACAAATCATGGAGTCTACAAAATTGGAATTTAACCTGTAATTTGTGTAACATCCAATTGAATGGATATGTGAAATCCACGCAGAAATCAGTCCTTCACGTTTAAGGTGAGCTTCTGCTCCTGATCCTCTCGACGCACGTCGGCTTTCCTTAGCGGAAGTCATTAAAGGCTCCTGCAAACTTACTCAGTCGCTCTCCCAAGCCCATGCACAATTTTATGAACGTTAAGTAAGAGAGAGAGAGAGAGGGAGAAATGGGGTTTAACGTCCACTCGACACACATTAGGTCATTTTAGGACTAACGTATGGCTTTCAATTTTATTTCAATAATTCGCTTGTGCGTAGCAGTGGGAGGAAACCTGAGTATACGGGGGAAACCCACGAGGTTGAGAAGGCGCCCCTAACTCCATGTCATATACGCTCACACCAGGGCCCGAAACCACAGCCGCAAGCCAGAGGTGACCGGCCAGCTAGAGGTCGAAGCGCGGCACCCTAGATCACTAGGCCAGCCCCCCCCCTTAAACTTGAAGTACTATCCCTTTAGTTTTTGTTTACTTTTTAACTACAAACATTCGAGGTATCAGAGCTTTTTATGGCCCATGCTCAATTTTATAAACGTGAAGTAATGTCCCTTTAACCTTAACTATTATAGTTCATATTTATTGATCAGTTATTGATGATTCTGGTTTGTATTCTTGTATCAATACAACACAATCATGTCGGGATGAAGATGCCGTGCGTTGTTAGGTTGGGTTAAATAACAGATCTAAACACTTTAGAGATCACGGTGGCTAATAAATAGTACGTGCTACACGCAAAACACAAATGTACCAGATAAACTAGCGGACAAGACAGAAAAAAGACATTGCAAAGGATAAACAAATATCAAATCAAGTGAATGGATGATCAGGGGCCAGCCGTAAGCGTCCACTCTGCTGTACAGTCTCGGGCCTGTTAGGCTTTACTAAAAATGATTTACAAAAAAAGACGTTACAGAAACAAGTTTATCCAGATTTTCCGGCGTGGTTTCCCCTTGTCAGTTATGGACGGGGAGTCTGACAAGGACAGGTATCTAGTCGTGCGGATAGGCCGAACATCTGAGCTCACGTGTACACATTGGTGTACACGTAAAAGATCCCTTGACAGCTGTAATTCGATATAAGAGTAGGCCGTAGCACACTGTATGGCGTACGCCCATCTTCATTAGTCCAATTCGGAGCAGAACAGTAGGACGTTAAACCCCATTTCCTTGTTTTTAATGTCGGTTTCATGTTTTTTTTTAATTATCTTAATCCGCGTACTCATGGGGCGGGAGTCAATCTAGTCGACCGTGCCCTAACTTTATAATCAATATATCTCAGTTTTATTGAATACTTAAAATGGTTCGCCCTTGACACAGAACATTAAGTTTTAGACTATTTGGTTTTTATTTGTTTTTTTATACATTTCACCTATGTGGTTACTTGAAAAGGTAATCTTTACTTCAACATGCTTACATTCAGATTTCATGTGTTGCATATAGCAGATCATGACTCATGCTGGTATTACACAATGGTTTCCTCTGGTTTACATTCCTCGTTGTCTGTTTACAGTTTTAAGTGAAATTACAGGACCCGTAACTATACATCGCAGTGGACGCTTACAGTAGCTAAGTCTCTAATTCAATATCATCCAAAATCTTCGACATTGAAAACACGAATTATTGTCAATTTAAATCGACATTGATGTTGTGATCTTACTGGGAAAATATGGGCTTATGATATCTAATATTTAGAACAAAAGAAACAATTTACTATTTGTACACGAATCGTGTACCAGGCTGTTTCTGTGCCATTTGTAACAAGGGATTTATATTTGTCATTTCTGCGTAAAAATGTGTAAGTTATGTGTATTGCAGCCCCCCCACCCCTGTGTGAGTTATGTGTGGACAGAGAGAGGGGGGGGGGAGAAATAGGGTTTAACGTCCACTTAACACGACTAGGTCATTTCGGGACCAACATATGGTTTAATTTTATTTCAATAATTCGTTTAACAGTGGGAGGAAACCGGAAAGACCGGAGTGACCGGAGGAAACCCACAAGGTGGAGAAGGCGCCAAAATCTCCATGCCACATAAACTCACACCAAGGCTCGAAACTACAGCCGCAAGCCAGGGGTGGCCGGCCAGCTAGAGATCGAAGCGCGGCACTCTAGACCACTGGGCCATCCAAACCCCCCGTTATATATGGTACATCCCTGCACTAATTGTTAAAAAGTGAACACATGCTTCTTACACGCATGTGTCATTCAAAACACGACTATAAAACAACAGGACAACCTGAGCTCGATCAATGCCGACTGATCTTTTAATAAAGGAAACACAAACCGTGTTTGTTGGTTCAATTAACGTTAAGAGAAAATCAAACCATGCATGTCCTCGTCTCCTGAGGTATATTATTTTAAAATCAATCAGTAATAACCATGACAACCATGCAGGTGATAAAAACAGGTACCACGCGACACGGCTTCTCACAGAGATTTTGTTAGCCATCATATTGACATCGTCTCCAAACCAATTTGTTTTCTTAAGCTCTTGTGATTTAGCCGCCGGATATTTTAAACTTAATCATGGTAAGCCAGGGGATATTCATATTTATTTAGATTATTTAATTTCATATTTATTCAGATTATTTAATTCATTTCTATTTATCTTTTTTTAATTCATATCTATAAAGATTATTTAATTCACATCTATTTAGATTATTTAATTCATATTTATTTAGATTATGTAATTCATATATATTAAGATTATTTACTTCATATTTATTTAGATTATTTAATTCATATTTATTTAGATTATGTAATTCATATTTATTTAGATTATTTAATTCATATCTATTTATATTATTTAATTCATATATATTAAGATTATTTACTTCATATTTATTTAGATTATTTAATTCATATCTATTAAGATTATTTAAAAAGCTAATATTTGTTTTGGGAATAAAACTGCTTAATTTTGTGTTAAAATCCCTTAAAATATTCAAGTCAAGGGCCGAGCAACTACTGCAGTATTTATGATACGTTTTCAAACGACTAAAATCCGTCAGCATTCATTTGGAATTTGAGACCGGTGCCCCAAGGTGTATTTTGTGTTATCTGGATAAAACGAAACATTTTTTTTATAAAAAAAATGTGTTGTTGAAATTCGCCTTTCTTTATCATGTACGGCACATGGGTTATTAACTGCTTAACCCCTCTCAAGTTACCGTAAACGATTATAAGGTCACCCAACGAAACAATTGACCCGAAATCTTAAAAGGGTTACGTGTCCGGATAAGCAGTTTTGGAGTTCACGTCCAAACGACTCAATATTTTTTTAGTTTAAATTTTGAGACAAGGTAAATACACCATTCCCCTATATTTTGGCGTTTTATTTTCATACATTCTCAGACTTTTATTTTTGAGCCTCTATTTAATTCGGGACTGTACCTTTAATTAATAAGACATGTTCTGGTGAGAGCCGTATGGGCTCAGTGGGCAAGGCGCTTCTGTGAAATGAGGCATAGCTTTCCCTTGCCAGTTGTTCAGGGTGGAGAGTTTGGTAGGGAGCAGCGTGTAGCCCAGTGTCCAAAGAAAACGTTGACGTACTAGTCTGTGTTGACGTTGGCTTACACGTTGATGTATACGTTGGCGTTGTCGTACACGTTGATGTGCACGTTGACGGTAACGTTGATGTATACGTTGACGTTGTCGTACACGTTGATGTGCACGTTGACGGTAACGTTGATGTACACGTTGGCGTACGCATTGACTGTTGAAATGGTTCTGCTCGGATGATAGATACCGGGGTCTCGTGTACACATTAGTGTGTACGTAAATGATCCATTGGCAGTTTGAATTCGATATAAGAAAAGGCAATTACGCCGCTGTCAGGCCAAAAAGAAATCCCTCATAGTAGATTACGTGGCATATACAGAACTATGGGGGTGTTCACCAATTTAATTTCATTTATAATCGGATTAACGGTCCGAAATACATTTTGTAAATGATAAAAGTTGGTATTTCAAATGATGTGTGGCTATACTCCTCTTCCATTGTTCACTTTTTGTTCTGTCCGAGAAACTATGATTACGTTTCGAGAGCAACTTGAGTTCTCTTATATGCAAAAAAAAGGCTTTTCAGACATCTATTCTTCCTAGAATTGTATTTTTAGAGTTTAGACAAACCGGTCGTGAGTATCTGGTGAATCACGTTGAACGTCATATTTACATTTTGTTTTCAGCGTGAGTGTATTTCTATCCATGTCGGTCAGGCCGGATGTCAGATGGGCAATGCCTGTTGGGAGTTGTACTGTTTAGAACATGGTATCCAACCTGATGGTCAGATGCCATCAGATAAAACTATTGGTGGTGGAGACGATTCCTTCAATACTTTCTTCAGTGAAACAGGAGCTGGTAAACATGTACCTAGAGCTATCTTTGTAGATCTGGAACCAAGCGTTGTAGGTAAGTACATTATATATTTATAAAACAGGCGTAGACGAGCGGAAACTGACGGAAAATATCGGGAACATACGTAGCCTAGCGGAAACTGACGGAGCCCTGCGGAAACTGGCGGAGCCTAGCGGAATCAGACGTTGCCTAGTAGAAACTGGAGGGGCCTAACGGAAATTGGCTTAGCTTAGTCCTAACTGGCGGCCAGCGAAAACTGACAGAGCCCAGCGAAAACTGGCGTAGCATAGTGGAAACTGCAGGAGCTTAGTGGAAACTGGAGGAGCTTAGCCCCGGAATCGAATTCCCAGGGGCGCCGGAATCCGGGTACCAGGGTATACAAATGGTACCCTGCCCTTTTCTTGGGTAAACATGTATACCCATGCCCTAATAATGACAGTTTTAGCATCGTGTCTCTAAATCTACTGTCTCGTTCAAAGTTTATTCTATTTTCTTGATAAAGATTGGTGAATAGTGAATGTCAGGTTAAACATAATGAGATGAATTGCTCATGATACGAAAATTGCAAATAATCAGGCTTTTGTCTCTTTCATTATCATGTATTTTAAAGGGTTTTATGTGGGAATTCGGAATGCTAGAGGCGCTCTAAACAGCGTTCTCGGAATTGACAAATTTCAAAAAAATTTCTAGGGACAGGATCCCCCTCTATCTTTCGGTACCCTCTCCCTCGCGCCGTTCCGGCGCCTCTGCGAATACCGTTATGGTAGTTCTTATATTACTTTAGAAATAGAATTTGGGTTAAATGGTACTATAAGTTTTAATTTAAGCCCTTAGTTTTTGAGGAGAAGGTATGTTTTAACAGATACTTTTCTCTCTTCTTTCAGATGAAGTACGAACTGGTACATACCGTCAACTCTTCCACCCTGAACAACTCATCACTGGTAAAGAAGATGCCGCCAACAATTACGCTCGAGGTCATTATACCGTCGGTAAAGAATTAATTGATATGGTCCTCGATAGAATCAGAAAATTAGCTGATAGCTGCACTGGTCTTCAAGGTTTCCTCATCTTCCATAGTTTTGGTGGAGGAACCGGTTCGGGTTTTACGTCCCTGCTCCTGGAGAGACTAAGTGTGGATTATGGCAAGAAATCTAAACTCGAATTCGCCATTTATCCAGCTCCTCAGATTTCCACTGCTGTGGTTGAACCCTACAACGCTATTCTCACCACCCATACGACTCTGGAACATTCAGATGTCGCTTTTATGGTGGACAATGAGGCTATTTACGACATCTGCCGACGTAATCTTGACATCGGAAGGCCGACTTACACCAACCTCAACAGGATCATCTCTCAGGTCGTTAGTTCCATCACAGCTTCTCTTCGATTTGATGGCGCACTGAATGTTGACTTAACTGAGTTCCAGACCAACTTGGTGCCTTATCCCCGGATCCACTTCCCACTTGCTACGTACGCACCTATAATATCTGCTGAGAAAGCTTACCACGAACAACTAACTGTTGGGGAAATTACGAACGCTTGTTTCGAACCAGCAAATTCGATGGTCAAGTGCGATCCTCGTCATGGAAAATACATGGCGTGCTGTATGTTGTACCGCGGAGACGTTGTGCCTAAAGATGTCAATTCTGCCATTGCCATGATTAAAACCAAAAGAACCATCCAATTTGTGGACTGGTGTCCAACAGGTTTCAAAGTGGGCATCAACTACCAACCACCAACTGTTGTACCAGGAGGTGATTTAGCCAAGGTCCAGAGGGCTGTTTGTATGCTGAGCAACACCACGGCTATTGCTGAAGCCTGGGCTCGTCTGGATCATAAATTTGATCTGATGTATGCTAAGAGAGCTTTCGTCCACTGGTATGTTGGTGAAGGTATGGAAGAAGGTGAATTCTCTGAAGCTAGAGAAGATTTGGCTGCTTTAGAAAAGGATTATGAAGAAGTTGGAGCTGAAGGGGAAGATGGTGAGGGAGAGGGAGAAGAAGAATATTAAACTATGAACTGTTTCTGGTAGTCCAGGCCCCAAGTTCACAAACCATTCTCAGGCAAAAATTAAGAATTTTAACTAAACTATATGTATCAAATACATCAATAAGAAACTACTGTATGTGCAAAGTTTGGTGTTTCTGGGTCAAAGATGTTTATCATAAACAGTGATTGAAAGTTGAGTAAATTCTTAATTTAAGTATGAGAATGCTTTGTGAACTCGGGGCCAGGACTTGTTTTCCGTCCAATGCTTTCAAACTGCTGTTTTAGGACAAAATTAAGTTTATATTTTTTATTTATATATACGATTCGGCTCCAGATTCCATTCATTTCAAACTTCTTGTCTAGGTCAGGGTTTTAAAAGTGTAAAAATAAATATATCTTCTAGCACTGTTTTTACTCAAAGTTTTATTATACTCTAGAACTTAAAAGTTTTGCTATACTCCAGAACTCAAATTTTGCTATACTCTAGAACTCAAAGTTTAACCTTACTCTAGAACTCAAATTTAGCTATACTCTAGAACTCCAAGTTTTATTATACTCTAGAACTCAAAGTTTTATTACACTCTAGAACTCAAAGTTTAACTTTACTCTAGAACTCAAAGTTTTATTATATTCTAGAACTCAAAGTTTTACTATACTCTAGAACTCAAAGTTTTATTATACTCTAGAACTCAAATTTTTTACTATACTCTAGAACTCAAAGTTTTATTATACTCTAGAACTCAAATTTTTTACTATACTCTAGAACTCAAAGTTTTATTATACTCTAGAACTCAAAGTTTTATTATACTCTAGAAGTGGCACATTTGCGGTAGAGTATCGTAATACTTTACATAGACGGCAGTTAAAAGGTGATATACTCAAAGTCTTTCTATTCTCTAGAAGTGGCGCATTTGCGGAAGAGTATCGGGATACTTCACATCGACACCATTTGTTTGTTCCCGGGACGAGAGAACCATCTCCGTCATATATTTATTTACATAAATTTTGAATGTACAGAAAGGTTTATCATTTAAAGGAAATAAAATTCTGGTGATTTGAAGCTACATTTTCATAATATTCCGTTTTTTTGAAGTTACAATATTTCCGGATTTGACAGAGTCCACTGTATTAACGTTTATCATCTGATTGCACTCAATAAAATCTAATTTGTTATTAAATACCTGTGTCAATCAATATCTGGTTTCAATATGGTGGGAGTTGGGGCAAGGTAGATAAGTGGGTAAGACGCTGGCCGCTAGCTCGAAGGTCGGGTGTTCGATCCCTGCATTGACCCAGAAGGTGCATCCAGGTTTTCCGACGTGGTTCCCCTTTGTCAGTGATGTCTAGTCGTTCGGTGGGGCGAAAAACTGAGGTCCCGTGTGCAGTTGGAATTCGATATAAGAGTAGACCGTAGCGCAGCTGTCCGGGAAAAATTTCCTCTATGGCACACTGTGTGGCGTATACCTGTCTTCATTAGCCCAGTTTAGGAGCAGAACAGTAGGATGTTAGACTCCATTTAATTTCTAGTTTCAATATGGACGTCTCGAAAGTCACGTGATTAGCTGTTGTACCCTAGTATACGGTCTGCAATGTTGAAATTGTTCGTGGGGGGGGGCGGGGGAGACGCTTTCCGTCCCAAACCGCCTATGTCTCGTGAAAAGCTGTGGTGCCCTAAGAAAGTAATATAATGCTCTCTCACAATGCCGGTTTATTGGGTGGTCGGTGGACCTGGAGCTTGAGTTGTTCCTTTAGGAACTGTCTCTAAGCGATATTTTTGAATCCTTACCGAACATTTTTCACCCTGATTCTCCTTTGCTTGCCAAAAGAATCATTACTTGCCACAGCTGACACACATTTAGAATAATCCAACACTATTTTCAAGAAGAATTTGGCGATAAAAAAAACATACACAAAACATGTGCAGACCGCATGTTTATTTAATCGCTTAACTCCGTTGAACATTGCGTTGAATTATTATAAATTGGTATCCGATATAACGAAAAATGATTCCTTGTGCGAGAGGTTAACATTCACGACGAAAAATAGAAGGTATAATAAGAGTTCCAAAAAGGCCTGAGAACAGAGGTGGGGAAAAGCAGTATTTTACCGTGTTTTCATATTGCAGCTATTTATTTCAAGCGTTAGGAACTGTCAAAGGAAACTGTCAGCGGACAGTCAGATCAGAAACAGTCCCTAAAGGAAATAGGATTTGAGCAACTTCGGGGTATACAGGAATATATCGGCGTGAAATAAATCACTTTATTCAAATCGAGGTTGTCAATATCTGTTTCCCCGTTTCTGGTAGAGGATGTCCCTAGCCTACTTTAACGTCCTACTGATCTGTTTCGACATAGTTAATGAAGACGGAGACATAGTTAGGGGCTGATTTCAAAGCAATCCAAGGGAAGTAAGTCTAGTTCTAAAGCGTCTTGTCTGGAATCAGACTAATAATCAATACCGCATTGAGCACATTGTTTGGCTTGTTATAACCACAATTAAGAGACCGACAAATCGCAATAATCTGATAAAAAATATTGATTAACTGGTCATTTTTTGTAATTAGAAAGACTTTAAACGTCGTACGCGGGTATCTTAATTCTTGTTTGTTTACTTCTTGATTCACGCGCCTAATAATTGTGAATATTAAATTACACACGCTTCTTCGATTTTTTGCCATCATGTAAAAGGGGGGGGGGGTGCTATATACATAAATGAACTATCACCAATTCGGGAAAATTAATAAATTACTACTCGTGTACCAATAGTCATTTTGTTAATTTTATCTTAAATATTAGATACCAGAAGCCCATCTTTTCTCGGTAAGATCACAACGTCAATGTTGATTTAAATGGACAAACCATTCGTGTTTTCATTGTCGAAGATTTTGGATGATATTGAGTGAGAGACTTAGCTACTTTAACTTGATAGTCTTTCTCTCCATTTTCCGCACATTTCAACAAGGTTTAGTGAATATTCATGATTTTGAGGCGGAACGATAGAGGATGTTCCCTGGCCGATGCATGCTTTGCAATGCACAACTAGCGTCTGGCAAATAAGAGGTTGGGTTTATCGTCCGGTCCGTCGTTTTGGGACTAACATGCTGTAATTTACATTCCTATGGTTTAGTGTACAATGCGGAGGTGGGGGGGGGGGGGTTGTGACCGGATTCGAATTCCTACTGACAGGGGATCTTTCACATGCACGCGATCTCGATTTTTGGTCTCATCCGAACGACTAGACACTGCTCATTCCTGTTACACCACTGACAAGGGGTAAAGACGCCTACGAATCCCTAAACACTATCGAATCTGAGGCATTCTTGTTACTGATCCAGTTTCTTACCGACTGGGAGAAACCTAGATCGGAGATGGCCCTGTGGATTATAGGTTAAGGTAAGGGGTAGGCTTGACCCAGGGTTAGGGTTAGGGCTAGCCCTGTCTACATCTCGAGACTCTGACGAAATCTGCAGGTCCTAGCCCTTACCCTAACCCTTATCCTAATCATTAATCCACATATGACGTCATAAAATACGCAGGACCGTATCCGGTCTAGCGTTCTCCTACTCACTGACCCACTGTGGCCCTTCAATGAAAAAAAAAGAAAGAAAAAAAGAAAGTAGTATTTGTTTATTTATAAATGTTAATAAATTATGAACACCTGCCGAGGTATTTACACAAGATCGTGGAAAAATTTATTATAATTTACCTGGTAAAATCACCATTAAAATGAAAAAATAATAAAAAATAAAAAAAAACAAGTACCAACAAACTATGGACCGGGAACTGAACATGACGTCATCGCAGCCAACTTGGAATTTATGGCGTCATATCCAAAACGGCCAACCGGTCACTGACCAAGAAACAAGTGTGCCCAGTTTCATAAGAAGGGGCGGGGGTCTTAGGCGTTTTGCGATGATCGTCGCCCCTTAGAACAAGATGGTGGCGCTTGTGGACCAGACCTCGAGTTCACAAAGCATTCTCAGACTTAACATGTTTCGCCCTATCTTACTATGGGCTATGGCCCTTATTAATGAATCAAATACATCAATAAAAAAATTAATGGCAAAGTTTCTTGTTTCTGGATAAAAGATATTTCTCATAAACAGTGACTGAAAGTTGGGTAAATTTTTAAGTCTGAGAATGCTTTGCGAACTCGCGACCACCCCATGGTCCCCCCCAAAAAACAACATGCAATTGTAAAATTAATTATTACTATCTCTATGTTTGCTTAGCACACACAGTCTTACAAAAAGGTTTGGAAAAAAATATAAATAAAGTACGCAACTAATTATGGTCGAATATATTGTAACACATACCTAGACAAAGTAAATTTGTTTTTTCTGCTCTTCGGGAGCACCTGAACAAATTTTCCTTCTTGTTTCGTCGGCAAATAAAATGAAAAGAAATGGGGTTTTACGTCCCACTGTTCTACTTTCACGTGATTCAAGATCTCTAAGAGCAGAAAAACAAAATGGTCTGACCTTATAGAAGACGAATGTTCGATTTCTCTGATTTCTTGTAGGGTGGCCGAATGATTAATGGATCATAATGTCTGTCATTGTGTCAAGTGACGTGGGTTCGATTCTCCGTTTGTACGTCACAAGAAGTAGATTCTCCTTTCAACCTGATGGGTTTTCTACGGGTCATCCACTCACAACTAAAGACCTATATGCGCAAGTGAATAATTTAAATAGAACAGATCCATATTATGTTAGTCCATTAATGACCCGATAATAAAATCAGAAATTATCGCTGTACGCTTCGCCCTACTTTATTTAAGCAAATTGTTTTTTTCATCTGTTTTCACATATTTAAAATGTCTTCCAGTACTGGGCCTTGTACTTGCGTCTTAGGGGCGTATACAATCTAGCATTTGGCCAAGGCACCGGCAAATCTCTGCACACCTTTAAAATAATGTTATTGCAGAAATACACAGGTTGGTTGAATTATTCTATAGTCAGTCCTATCATTGTTCATATGTCACAAGTAAAGATACATTATGTAAGATTTAGATAAAGGGCTGAGGCTATAATAGATCATTAAAGTTACTTCATTCTGAGCCAAGTTATCACTGTTTGTAGTTTTGGCAAGATTTGTGCATAGCGCACTGGTATATTTGCTACCTAGGCTCGCTTTTAGATTATTAAATTAAATATTTTCAAATGGCGAACTGTTCTAATCTAGTTGAAATTTCGAGTAACCCATGCAACGAGAGTTGATTATGGTCTTGTTTTGTTAATAAATGGTGTAATTAATAATTTAGATAACATTTCAGGACTAAAGAAAGACCTGCAATAGGCAGATTTAGCTCTTGTATAATGTTTGTTTAACGAAGCCTACTAAAATATATCGTCAGCAAATTCCAAATAAGGCTGTTGCTAACATCTTTACTATAATAAATGATCTATAAGTGAGAGAGCGAGGCGGGAAGATATATGTGACGTAAGGGAGTAACGTCCACTCGACACAAACTAGGTCATTGCGGGACTAACATATGGTCTTTAGCGGTGGGAAAAAACGGAGGACCCAGAGAAAACTCACGAGATTGGAAAATTATAAATACTATGTCGTACACATCTTTTAGTAAACTTGTTTGAAAACGTTGAGGAATGAAATGAAATGGGATTTAACGTCCTACAGTTAGAAAACATTGAGAACCGCCAACGCCGACCATGTCAGTAAATGTTGTTCACCCATAAGTATATGTGTTATAGTTTATTGCTTTATCAAAATACTAACTTCCTTTATAACTATTTATAGTTCTGGGTGTCAGTTAATGTAAATTGGAATTCAATTAATAAAGTTCATAATAATAAGTTAAAAATATGAATAAATAAAAGTTTTATTTGAAACAGTCTTCTTATTGATTAATGGCAATAGACTGTCGTCCAAAAGCAAGGACGAGGTATTTGAGCGCATGCACATTTCTTTCCCCTGGAACTCCTTAAAGGGACAATAACACTCATGTTGGCTTGACAGGTCAAAAAAACAAATAGCCTTAATCTTACTACTAGATGTTTAAGTGTCCTACCTGTTGTGTAAATTATCCATAACGTCTTATTTTACTTGTCCAGGGGGTTCGAAAATATTTTTAAATCTAAGTTACATTTGAAAGTGTTTACGTAAAGCTTTTCAAACCATGTACGCGTGTAGTTGAGTTTTTCCAATTTTTTAAAAATTCGGTGTGTATGAAATTCGTATCATCAATTAATTGGAATATTGTAGACAAGTACAACTTGTTGACCAGAATAAAGATTGGGACATATTATTCAGTTACAACAAGAGTGTTATTGGGCCTTTACTAGATTTCCCTTCTTGGGTCTAATCTAAATGCCCCCCAACGAGCTAATATGTTAAATAAATGAAAACAAAATAAATTGAATTAAAATTCAGTGATATACATGTATTAGGAAAATCTACAAAATAGAAATTAATCTCAGTGTTAGAGCTAAATAATTTGCTACATTAGTTAAAAAAATATTGAAATAAATTCTAAAAATCATTTTAAAAAAACTATATATTACGACTCAAGCAATTCGTGAAAAAAAATGGTAAAAATCGCATTACGATCTTTTAAAAGCTAGGAAGACAGCACAAGGCGAGCAAATGCAATTAATGGAAGAACAGAGACCTTATTCATTAAAACTTTTCAGATATATTAAAGATTGAGACCTTTTCATTCATCAAAGGTTTAAAACATCCTTGCAGAAATTTATACTTCCAGGAAATGAAAAGGCTGATTTCTTAGAATATCTTGATTTAAATGTTCGTGAATGACAATCCGATTAAAATACAGATCTATATTTCGTTTCTTTTTGTTATGCTTTCGGGTGCCTCCACTACACGACGGGGGCGGTACGAGCGGCTTTGGACCCTATGACGTTAGACATTTTATTAACGAATTAACGCTGATGTTTCTGGTGGGTCCCTCACAGCTCCGTGCGCCACACACCAAGAATTCTTCGTAACCGACTGTTTCATTGGCTTATCTGTCATACCATCCAACACGCTTGTCATAAAACAACTCTTCTGGATCCTAGTGCAGTAAAACGTAATTTTGAACTTTAAAAAACGAAACGAAATAGGATCTGTGTTTTAATCAGATTGGATGAATCGGGGCCCGGGAAACAATATAAAAAGGCAAGGCAGCATTTCTGTATACTGAAGGAAAAGCAATACTTTTGGCGGCAATAATATCACATATTTATGATATCGCTATGGCAACATTGGAAAGACAAAGTGTACGATTGTAAGGAAGGAATGATCATTTAACGATCTGAAGTGCATCGATAAGGACAATTTACTCCACAGAAACGCAGACAACGGTCCCAAGCTTTTAACAATTCCTGAAATCCATTATCGCTTCATCAGTATATTCCAATAAAGACACGGGTCTGAGAGGAGCGGTCTAAGATATTTAAGATAGACGACAAAGAAATCAATTCTGCGTGAAAGGCTCTTGGAATTCGTGCCATTGTATGCAAGTATATCAGCAATTCTGTGATACTGTTTAAAAGTTTCCATTTATAGTTATAAACTGAGTTACTGGTAGTTATCTCCCTTCAATCTTAAACATTTCAAATATTTCAACAGTCAGACAAGTATATCCATTAGGTTACCTAAAGACTAGCACTGTCCTTTAATTATATCTGTTGTCTTCATGTGGAGTAAATTCCCCTTTAAATAATCACAACTATTAAAACCACAGCCATTTAGTAGGAGATCGCGCATAGTTTCCAATCCTATCGTTACGCGAAAAAAAGAATACACAGCACCTTGCAATGGTCTCCGTGACAACATCAGCCACTTTTTAAAAGTCTTTCCCTTCTCCATCTTTGTCGTTGTCGTCGTCATCGAAACCCTCGACAGCAACTTCCTCGTAGTCCTTCTCAAGGGCAGCTAAATCTTCTCTAGCTTCAGAGAATTCACCTTCTTCCATACCTTCACCAACATACCAGTGGACGAAAGCTCTCTTGGCATACATCAAGTCAAATTTATGATCCAGGCGAGCCCAGGCCTCGACGACAGCTGTGTTGTTACTCAACATACAGACGGCTCTGGTTAGTTTAGCAACATCCCCGCCTGGTACAACAGTTGGTGGTTGGTAGTTGATACCCACTTTGAAACCAGTTGGACACCAGTCCACAAATTGGATGGACTTTTTGGTCTTGATGGCAGCGATGGCCGCATTGATGTCCTTGGGAACAACATCTCCTCGATAAAGAAGGCAACAAGCCATGTATTTTCCCCGAGTAGGATCGCATTTCACCATTTGGTTATGGGGTTCAAAACATGCATTAGTGAGGTCCGCTATTGAATGCTGCTCGTGATGGGCTTTCTCGACAGAAATAATAGGTGCATAGGAAGCCATGGGGAAATGAATCCGTGGATAAGGTACCAGATTAGTCTGGAACTCTGTCAGATCTACATTTAAGGCGCCATCGAATCTAAGAGAGGCAGTAATGGAGCTGACAATCTGACCAATCAAACGATTGAGATTGGTGTAGGTTGGTCGCTCAATATCCAAATTACGACGACAGATGTCGTAAATGGCTTCGTTGTCCACCATGAAGGCGACGTCGGAATGTTCCAGAGTTGTATGCGTGGCTAAAATAGAATTGTAAGGCTCGACAACGGCAGTTGATATCCTGGGAGCAGGGTAGATGGAGAACTCTAATTTCGATTTCTTTCCATAATCCACACTTAGCCTCTCCAGAAGCAAGGACGTGAACCCAGAACCAGTTCCTCCACCGAAACTATGGAAGATGAGGAATCCCTGAAGACCAGTGCATTGATCTGCCAATTTTCTGATTCTGTCAAGAACAAGGTCGATGACCTCTTTACCGACGGTGTAATGACCCCGAGCGTAATTGTTGGCAGCATCTTCTTTACCAGTTATCATCTGCTCGGGATGGAAGAGTCGTCGGTATACACCAGTTCGGATTTCATCTGAAATATAGTAAGAAACAAGCTGGAATTAGTGGGCATTAGCAGTAGAAGACGTAAATAGCAAATTTCAAGGCTAATCAACCAATGTTAGTTCAGTTTAATGTTGGGGTTTGTCTTGGGCTTTGTAATTAGTGGGCATTAGCATCAGGAGAAGTAACAAGCAAAGTTTTAAGGCAATAACACCACTGTTACTTCGGTTGGATGTTGGGGTTTGTTTTGGGCTGTTTGTAATAAGTAAGCATCATCAGTAGGAGAAATAACGGGGAAGCTGAGAACATTGAACCATGAAATGTGGTGTGGCGCCAGGCAGGGTAAGCTTACTCTTCCAGACACATATGACCACTGTTTGTAGTGTATTTTGCACGCAGTGAACAGTGAATTTGCTGATTACACTAATTTGCCTATACCATTTGTTTTAGGCTTCAAATTTTGTCTTATGGTTTGGATTGCTCGTACCAACACTGTAACTTCGGTTACAAGTATGGGGTTTGTCTTGGATTATTGTTAATTGCGGCCGCTGGCCAGATGGGGTACATTTTAATGGCAACAAGTTATCGAACAAGTGGGCCAACCAAAATGAAAGAAGATGAGGGCAACCATCTTCTGTTATCTGGGAGAACTTTGTAGGTCAAATTTCGGTGATATTGTATTTAACCCATATTTGCACTTTGGAGTATATAATATAGGGTTTCTCGATCACTGAAAATAATTTTAATTATCTTCATCTAAAAAGCCCCCCCCCCCGACTTTTTTGATATTTTGTAGCCTAATCCTAGGTTTTTTTTCAGATAACAAGAGCTATGTTCCTTCTATGGAAAACCTTATGACATCACAGTGTTACGTCAGCGGCATGTTGACGTTGGTCACTGACTTAGGGATTCTTGTCAATTTTTAATATTTTAAATAATCGGACATCTAAAACAAGTGGGGCAATCTTGGTCCCTTAAGCGTTTTTTTTTGTTGGTGCATACAGTTACGGGGGGGGGGGGCACGGGGAGCGACGGGGAACATTGTGCTGATTCGGTAACCAGGGGGGTCCAGTGTTGATCCCTAGAACGTTCCCTGAGGTTTGCACTTTCCCAATAACATGAACACAGGACCGGGCACGCGCACGGGACAACATCCAATAATCCGGATGGGTTGTAAAACATGAGGTGACTTGTAAAATTTAGTGTGCACGTAAAAGAACCCTTGACAGTTGGGATTTAATTGCTGTCTAGGCACAATGCCTGATGCTTTTTTTCATTTTCAGCAGGACGGTTGGTGCTAACAGTAAGGCGTTGAATCCCACTTCGTTTCATTGTAAGGTCTGATATAAGGCATCTATGTTTGAATTACACGTATTTAAATGATTATCAATGGCACCTGCCCCACCCCATCCCTATCCTTTCCACTTTTATCACTGTACAGCCAAAAGCAATTAATTGACATCTTAGCGTCAGGTTGAGATTGTGGCGGTCTGGGTCAACTCAATATTGATGTTTTTCACCAGACAGATGAATTGTCGAGAGATTGTAAAATGGATTATTCTACAACATTCTATTTTTCTTTTCAATGAGAACTCCTGTAAAATATTCCTTCTTATAGCTTCGTAAAAAACAAAGACTTTGGCCGAGTTCACAAAGCATTCTCAGACCCAAATTAAGAGTTTACTCAACTTTCAATCACTGTTGATGAGAAAAATCTTTGATCCAGAAACACTAAACTTTGATCCAGAAACACAAAACTTTGCACATAATTTCTTATTGATGTATTTGATACATTAACACAACAGAGGTTTTTACAAATCGCTCTATTTTAGTTATAATAAGGTGATCAATATTTGAGTTAATTGTTAACTTAAGCCTGACGAAAATGCTTGTAAACCCGGAGTCTGGTTGTGCTGTCCCATGCTGTCCTAAGAGCTTTCAGTTCATAATTTTTAAGTTTTTAAATTTTAACCCCAAACATCTCCCACGTGATTCAGGTGGGTATTACTTGTCAGGTTCCCGAATGAATGAATGAATGAAATGGGGTTTAACGTCCTACGCTTACGCACCTAACCTGGGTCAATTGAAGACGGGCATACGCCAACAGTGTGCTATGAGGGAAATTTTGCCCGGGCAGCGGCGCTACGGCCTACTCTTATATCGAATTCCAACTGCCAAGGGATCTTTTACGTGCACTCCAATTTGTACACGGGACCTCGGTTTTTCGTCCCATCCGAACGACTAGGCAGCTGTCCTTGTCAGGCCCTCCTTCTGCATCACTGACAAGGGGAAATCACGCCGGAAAATCGAGATGAACTTTCTCGGCCAATGCAGGGATCGAACACTCAACCTCCAGGCTAGCGAACCAGCGCCTTATCCACTTAGCCACCGGGATCCCCCGTCAGGTTCCCGAAGAAATGGGGCCTGTTTCTCAAAATTTTAACTAAACTAAGATAAAATCCAAATTTTAGTAGATACTTCAATTTTGATTTGCTAAGCACTAAAAATCCATTTAATATTATCCAATCACATTACTAAAATTTGTATTTTATCTTAGTTAAAATTTCGTGAAACGGGCCCCAGAGCCCAGAATATCAATGGCGTGATCTATACCTTACCTACTACTGTTGGCTCCAAGTCAACAAAGATGGCTCTTGGTACGTGTTTACCGTTACCAGTTTCACTAAAGAACGTATTAAAGGAATCATCTTCCTTGCCAACCGTATTATCTGATGGCATCTGTCCATCAGCGTGGATACCATGTTCTAAACAGTACAACTCCCAACACGAGTTGCCCATCTGACATCCGGCCTGGCCGACATGGATATTGATACATTCACGCTGAAAAATGAAAGAATGAATGAATGAATGAAAGAATGAAAAATGAAAGAATGGAATTATGGCAAGTGAGACGTTGAGCCCCCTTTCATCTCAATTTTTCATTTTGTTCCTAAATAATTTCTTTACTGGCATCATTACTTCTATAAACTATCGCTTATTTAGAGGGGAGGGGGTGGAAATAAATGAAATGGGGTTTAAAGTTCTACTGTTCTTCTCTGGGCTAATGAAGACGGGCATACGCCATACAGTGTGTTGTTGGGGGGGGGGGGGGATTTTGACCTACTCATATCGAATTCCAAATGCCAATGGATCTTTTACGTGCACGTCAATGTGTACACGGGAGCTCTGTTTTTCATCCCATCCGAAGGATTAGAAAGCTGTCCTCGTCAGGCTATCCGTTCTCCATCACTGACAAGGTGTAACCACGTCGGAAAATCTGGCTGAACTTTCTCGGCAAATGCAGGGATCGAACACCCGACCTTTAGGCTAGCCACGTTATCCCATAGGGTGGTTGGATGGCCGATTGGTTAGCGAGTGCGCGCTTTGCGATAAGGTCTGTCGTTGAGGTAACTAGCGTGGTTTCGATTCCACAGTTGTACTTGACAAGGAGTAAATCGCCTTTCAAACCCAATGGGTTTTCTGAGGGTTCTCCAGTTCCCCCCGACTGCTAAAGACACCCACGCTCAAGCGAATTATCGAAATAAAATTCAAACATATGTTAGTCTCGAAATGACCTAGTGCGTGTCGAGTGGACGTTAACAGCCCCACCCCCTCTCTATCTCTTTCTCTGTTAAGATAGTCGAGAGAACTACTGCCTTGTCTTTCTATTATAAGGGCTGTAATCATTTTAGCTTGCCCAATGGTCTAATATATTATGCTCTTTCGATTATTATTTTAGTTGGCTGAGTGAACGAATGTCTGTTCTTTCAATTATAAGGTTTGCCAGCTGTCTAGTCATTCTAGTCGTACGAAATACTGAGGTCCCGTGTATACATTGGCCTGCACGTAAAATATCCCTTGACAGCTGGAATTAGACGAAAGAGTAGGCCATGGTGCCGCTGCCAGGGCAAAATGTTGCCCATAGCATTTTACCAGTCGGGGAAGGACGTTAGGACGTTAAACCCCGTTTCACTTTCATTTCTTTTAATTCTGCCAGATGTCTAGTCATTCTAGTTGGACGAAATACTGAGGACCCGTGTATACATTGGCGTGCACGTAAAAGATCCCCAGGCAGTTGGAATTCGATATAAGAGTAGGTCGTAGTGCCGCGGTCCGCACGAAATGTCGCTCGTAGGACACTGTATGGCGTATGCCCGTCTTCATTAGCCAAGTCCGAGCAGAACAGTAGGACGTTAAACAATTCGATATAAGAGTAGGCCGTAGTGCCGCTGTCCGGGCAAAATGTCGCTCATAGCACACTGCATGACGTATGTCTGTCTTCATTAGCCCAGTCAGAGCAGACCAGTAGGACGTTAAACTCCATTTCATTTTATTTCACAAGAATACACCTGTGTAGTCCATTGTGGCGTAAATCAATCTAGTTCAGTTACAACCTGGTAAACTATTTTAAAATCAATACTGGAGAAAATAATAATGGCGAGAAATTCCAACAATACCAATTAATGCGGAAAAGATACGATGCATTAGTCGATCAATAGCACGTGTTACCGGCTTCACAATTTGTCAATATGGCAGTCAAAGCTTATGCTAAATACCTATATACTTTATACAAATGGTAGAAAAATATAAATTTCAATGATATTAATTTTGAATTTGAAAACGTAGAATGTAAATGTGTCACATCGACAATTTAAGGTTAGATTTGTGACTGTAAATTTGCTTACAGGAGAGTCGTTGTGACTCAGTGACTACGGTGCTGGGTCACGGACCTTGTGATGTAGGAAGGAGATGGGTCGTTTAGATGGCGTTTATGGGTGTGCACTTCAAAGAGAGAGAGAGAGAGAAGGAGAGAGAGAGGTGGAGAGAGAGGGAGAGAGAAGGGAGATGGGGAGAGAGGAAGAGAGAGAAAGGAAGAGAGAGCTGGGAGGTAGAGAGAGAGGGAGGGAGAGAGGGAAAATAGAGAGAAATAGAGAGGGAGAGATGGAGAGAGAGAAAGGGGAAGCAGGGAGAGAGGGAGGGGAGAGAAATAGAGAGGGAGTGATGGAGAGAGAGATGGGGGGAGACAGAGAGAGGGAGAGAGAGAGAGGTAGGGGGAGAGAAGTAGAGAGAGAGATAGAGAAATAGAGAGCGAAGGGGAGAGGGGAGGTAGGGGGTGGGTGGTAGGATGTGAAGCGCCCGCGTTAGACCACTATTACCCCCCCCCCCCTCCCAAAAAAAATATAATAATCTGATTTAAACAGAGATCCAATTTGATTTCGTTTTATAGTTCAAAATTTTGTTTATACTTGTCTTTACTATACTAGTATAGGCCATTGAAAGTATAAAAAAACGAAACGAAATATAGATGTGTATTTTAATTAGATTCAGAATAACATATCTGTATTTATTGATTGGTATACTGATGCGTAAACATATTTTCTTCCCCTAAACAATTATACAATTTAAATATATATAAAATAACACATGATTGAAAAACAGTCTGTTCGTCATTGCAATATACATGTATATATATATACGGTGCCTTTTGTGTTGCTAATATCTATAAATCATTAAATTAACATGTATATACCATTGCAATATATACACAATTACAATATACGTCATTACAATATATATACCATTGCAATATATACACAATTACAATATACGTCATTTCAATATATATACCATTGCAATATATACACAATTACAATATGCGTCATTACAATATATATACCATTACAATATATATACCATTACAATTACAATATGTATACCAATACAGCCATTACAATATGGCCGACGGTGCGTTTGATAACGTTGAGAGAATACTTATCAAAACGTCGCCCAGTTAAACGAGTAATTGTTTTTTTCCATACGTATACTCGTCTTCATTAGCCCAGTCGCTGCTGAACAACAGGAGATAAAACCAAATTTCATTTCATTTCCACCAGTTTATTATAATATTGCTCAATACATGACTAAATATCTTTAAAGAGAGGGAGGAAAGCGTAGGACCCGGCGATATTCCAAGAGGTTGGATAGCCGATCCTACGCCCTGTTACCTAGGGTTTTCCTTCCTATCCGAACGACTAGACAGCTGTCCTCGTCATGCCTTCCGTCCGGCTCAACTGATAAGGGGAAGCCATGCCGGTAACTTCGATGATCGTTCTCGGTCAACACCATGATCGAACTCCGCCACAGTATACCAGGGGGTTAACGGCCGAATGTTTAGCACGTTCGTGCTGTATCATGAAGCCTGTCATTGAGTCAACTGGAGTAGTTTCGAATCCCCGGTTGTACGTGGGAAGGAGTAGGGTCGCCTGTCCAGCCTCATGGCTTTTCTCCGGGTCCTTCGGTTTCCTCCCACTGCTAAAGACCCCTACGCGCAAGCGAATTATTGAAATAAAATTAAACCATATGCTAGTCCTGTAATGACCCAGTTTGTGTCGAGTGGACGTTAAACCCCAGTTAAACACAGTAAACGAATACAATCTAGATTCCATTTTAATGAATCATACCCTGTATTATATATCATATACTCTGATCAATAATAAACAGTCATATACACTCCAGTTGTAAATATATTATATTCATATAATATATAGAATATAATATATATACTTAACAATAAAGACTAATATTTCCAAAATTGTTCTTTGTATGATGAGCAAAGGAGTATATTATTTGATCAATTAAAAAACTATCATAACCTAAATCTGCCGACATTGCTTTCCGGTGACCCGGAATTAACGACAATTCAAAATATGTATTTAGTTAAGCAAGTACAGAAATACATACAGAATACAGAGAGATTTAAATCATGATTTAGTTCTAGACTGGAAAAACACGCTACCGCCCGCAAAAAAAAAAAAAAAAAAAAATTATATTTGAAATATAAATTGATTTAATATTTGAAGCTCACCAAATAAACCTTACAGCCTTTCGCTGTTGTAAGGTATATTATACCGAGGTGTTCTCCCTTGTCCATTTTTTAAATTACACTGAACTTCTGTAAAAATGTTTGTTTTGTTAATTTATTATTTATTAGTATTTGATATGTATATGTATTGACTTTGCTTCACTGACCACCTACAACAGTTATATTGTATTGGAGAGGACTCTTTTGTAAGTTCTAGTAACTTTTGTCCAATCCGTTTACTTTAAAGTAATAAAATATGTTTAAATAAAAGACTAATAATGCTCGACCGAGGCCCCGGGATATACCATATATACTTAACAATAAAGATAAAGAATGCTCGACAGAGGCCCCAGGTGAAGTGGGGGGGGGGGGGTGTCAGGAATGTGCCAAGGCCTACCGGAACTCTAATATTCATGCTGTGAAAAATGAAGTTGCTGGAACTGCCTACCCCAACCCAAACTTATGCGCTTTTACTGAATGATCGTATCTAGACGAGAGGGGGGGGGGGGGCTGAATGGTTAGCACGTACGCGCTGTATCATTAAGCCTGTCATTGAGTCAACTGGCGTGGTTTCGAATCCCCAATTGTACGTGACAAGGAGTAGGGTCGCATGTCCAACCTCGCGGGTTTTCTCCGGGTCCCCTTCCCCCCACACTGCTAAAGACCCCAACGCGCAAGCGAATTATGGAAGTAAAATTGAACCGTGTGTTAGTCCCGAAATGACCTAGTTTATGTCGAGTGGACGTTAAACCCATGCTCTCTCTCTCTCTCTCTCTCCCCCTCTCTCGCTAGACGAAGAATGATGTGTTAGAAATACGATATCACCCGTTTAATGGAAGCAGCGAGCATTAACCTCCAGGTGGAAGGAAACAATAATAATAAAAAATAAAAGAAGAGAAAAATCGATACGGCGGAAAAATATCGGTACAGTATATCACCGGTGATCGTGTGTGTGAGAGAGAGAAATGGGGTTTAACGTCCACTCGACACAAACTAGGTCATTTCGGGACTAACGGGTGATCGTATAGCAATATATCGATAAAACAATATCCCTTGACAACCCTAATTATTGAAATATTCCTCAGAAGAAATCTGATAATGGGCTTTGAACATCAAACAATGACTAGAAGATAAGTCACGATGACCCTTCCTGCCTTCCTATGGCACCACACAACATAAGGAATCATAAGGTGTAAAGAATTTCTGGATCATTCTTCAGTTCTTGATATACATTGATCAGACAAAATTAAACGCCCATCCGAATCCCCTTATAGAACATTCGAGACATCTAGTACAAACCGGCTGCAATTACTGGTCAAGGAAGGTGGCTATACGTTAGATGCCACCTTATCAATATCTTGCACAATATAAATGAAATGCCATGAGATGAGGGGGTTAACGTTCTACCTTTCTGCATCAGAAACAATAAAACCCCACCCAAAATCCTTATATCAGATTCGAGCAATTTAGTACAAATTGTCAACGACTACTGACCCGGCAGAATGGTCACACATTAAATGCCATCTAATAATCGGGTTTGTTTTAAGGATGCTGGACCATAGAAATGAAATGAACTTGGGGTTGGCGCCGTTCTGTTCTACCCCAGACACAGTGGAACATGTACAACCAATGCGTCTGTCTTCATAAGCCCAGTCAGATCAGAACAGTAGGACGTTAAAACCGATTTCATTTGGTTTTCCAGTTGCATTAGCCCAGTCGGCAGAACAGTAGGACGTTAAACACCATTTCAAGTTTTTCATTTTCCAGTTGCATTGGCCCAGTCGGCAGAATAGTAGGACGTTAAAACCCATTTCATTTACAACTAGTACAAACCGGAACCTACTGCATAAAGAAGGTCATAATGAAATAGACTGAAGTTGAACGTCTTACCTTTCTGCCCCAGACACAATTAAATCCCCTTATTTACAATAACTTCCGCGGCGTCTACAAACCGGCACTTAGTAGCACTGGTCCAGAATTATGGTTATATAATCACTTACCATGATATATGATGATACTAAGATTCTGGAACAAGATTCTTCTACTAAAATACAACCCAAAAACAGAAGGGGAATTTAAAACACGGGTCGGGAATTACACTCACGTGGACGAGAATTGCTGTCGTGTGAGTCGGAAGTTGGTCTGTGATCGTCCAATTGAAAACCCTAGCAATATATGATATAAAGCTCTCTTGCTGCCACACATGTTACTGGTGTTATTAACACAACCAACCACTCGCTGATATAAATATCGATCCACTGGGTTTCTGTATTCAGTATTCAGTCTATGTCAGGCCTGCATACACACAAGCGTATAGATATATATTGGGGTTTCTCGTATGTGAAGCCTGTAAACGATCTAGCCGTGTCGATGGTTCAGGATCTGAGTCATCTGTTCAGCGTATGCATTGAACGATTAGTTCATTTATTACGACGGAACATGATTAATAATTTGTCATTTTAGTTGACATTGGTTTTTTTTTTGAGGGTTGTGAAATCAGAAAACTTAAAAGAAATTAGAAGAGGTTAATTTCCGGCTTTTCTACAGCGACCCGGCAAATTAAGAAATGAAATGAAATGAAATGGGGGTTTAACGTCCTACTGTTCTGCTCCGGACTGGGCTAATGAAGACGTGCTTACGCCATACAGTCTGCGATGTAGGGAATTTTTCCCGAGCAGCGGCACTGCGGCCTACTTTTATATCGAATTTCATCTGCCACGGTCATCTTTTACGTGCACGCCAATGTGTACACGGGACCTCGGTTTGTCGTACCATCCGAACGACTAGACAGTTGTCCTTGCCAGGCCCCCGGCCTGCATCACTGACAAGAGGCCAGAACATCTGAATGAACTTAAGACAGTGGGCATACGACGGGGATAGGTCCACTATACCCTTCGTCGAATTCCATCTGTGAACGGATGTTTTTGCATGCACTGCAACGTGCCGGGAAATATCGGTTGTTCGTCCCATTCGAACAATTAGACAATATTCTATATCAGGTCTACCGCCCCGAGAGGGTTTAACATCGGTAATTTGGGAACTAACATATAGTTCAATTTTTTTTCAATAATTCTCTTGCGCGTGGGGCTCTTTAGCAGTGAAGAGAAACAGGAAGACACAGAAAAACCCACGAGGTTACACGGGCGATCATACTCCTTGTAACGTACGCACGTTGAATCGAAACCATGCCAGTTGACTCAATGACAAACCTTGATACAGCGCGCACGTGTTATAGCTGTATGCTAGCAACCCATTTCAGCTGTGATTAAGTGACGATTGTACTCGGACATGTAAATCATTAAATGGCCGAACAGTTCCAATCGACTGAATATCGGAATTGATTATGGTCTTGTCATGTTTATAAATTTATATAATAAATTAAAAATTTATATGACATGTAAGAATCAAAGAAAGACCTACAATAGGCAGATTTAGCAAACAAAGAACAATATCTTCAATGAATGTGCCTTGATTCATTCAGTTGCTCGTTTAAAAACGAGTTGTCTAGTGACCTAATGGGGTCAGAATGTTCTGACCCTTGTAAAGAAAGAATTATCGATATTTGGTGGAGAGGTCTGGAGTATATAGATACAGCAAATAACCAGGCCCACGTGGATCTCGGTGAATGTTAAAAATATATTTGTGTTTGCACTTTTATGGAGAGGGGGTCTACAGGCTTCTGTCTGTTCTCCAATCCAGTTTCTGTGAATAAATATTGTTTAAATACAAAAATGTTAAATTGGTTCAAAAAAACTCTCTGCCCACCAATAATTGTTAGGAATAAGGACAATGCACTAGCTTGAAGATGTTAGGCAGTGGTCAGATTACAGGCGAGTTTATAATAACAGAACAGCGACACACAAAATAAAGCCCTCACGATACAATCGCAAACTACAGAATGTCCCCAACACTACTACCTCACATCATATCATACCCGCCACACTCCACCAACAGTGCCACCGCACGCCCCCACGCCCTAAACACACACACACGCCAACAATGCTATCTCACACATAACGCCTCAACAATACTGCCGTACATCATATACCCTCCACACACCAAGACCCCCTCCCCCCACAGCCCCTACCTCCCAACATCTTGTTACCACATGCTGTACTCATAGGGCCCCAACAATACTGCCGTATTCCACATAGCCTCTTCTCCACAATTCACCAAAAATACCCCCTCCACTAACAATACCCCCGCTCGACCCATCCCCAACCCCTCCACACTGCACCAACAATACCCCGCTCGATCCCAAAATACAACCCCAAACCCTCCAAATTCCACCAAAAAGACGACCGACAATTCACCCTCTAGAAGTATAATATGGATGCCCGCTCCCCCTCCTGAAATTCGACGTTTCGACTTGCTATATCTGGATAATTGAGAAATAATGAACACTTTCAGATTCTGTTTCCATGGTGAACTACGTCGATTAACACCAATGCCTGTCACTATTTCTGTTGTTGAACGTATCATTAATAAATCTGAGCAAACCAGAATAAATTGTTGTCATTCTGTTGTTAATAAATCTGATTAAAACACAGATACTATTTCCTTTCGTTTTTTATTGTTCAAGATTTTGTTTTGCTTGTCTTTTACTGGCGAACTCTAGATCGTCGAGACAGAGAGAGAGAGAGAGAGAGAGAGAGAGAGAGAGAGAGAGAGAGAGGGGGAGGGAGGGGGTCACAAACTATTTCATTTTAATTTTATTTCAAGAATTCGCTTGCACATAGGGGTCTTTAGCAGTGGGAGGAATCCGAAGGACCCCACGAGGCTAGACATTCGACCCTTCTCCTTGTCGCGAAACCACGCCAGTTGACTCAATGACAGGCTTTATGATACAGTAAGCACGTGCTAACCCCCCACCCCCCCCCACCCCCAGGTCGGCACATTTTAGCACAATCGGTGAATACGTCTATATTTTGAAATTCTAACAGTTTAAGCCCAACCACTTAAGATATTTTGGTAGGCTCCCGATTTGGCCGAGAAATTTCATGTATCGGTGGTGCAGGATGGAGGGCCTGACAAAAACAGCTGTCTAGTCGTTCGGACGGGACTAAAAACCAAGGTCATGTGTACACGTGGGAGTGCACGTAAAAGATCCCTTGGCAGTCGATATAAGAGTAGGCCGTTGCGCCGCTGTCCGGGCAAAATTTCCCTCGTGGCACACAGAGGGTATGTCCGCCTCCATTAGCCTTGTCGGAACAGGAAGTTAAACTCGATTTCATTTCATATTTTTGAAATATTCTGGAATAATTCTCATATTGTTTATCTGCCTATAACGAAGGGGCGAATGGCTAGCGTGGGCGCGCAATACGATATGTATCATAAATGAATGAATGAAGTGGGGTTTAACGTCCTACTATTATGCACTTAACCTAAGCTAATTGAAGACGGGCGTACGCCATACAGTGTGCTATGAGGGAAATTTTGCCCGGGCAGCGGCGCTACGGCCCACTCTTATATCGAATTCCAACTGCCAGGGGATCTTTTACGTGCAGTCCAATGTGTACACGGGACCTCGGTTTTTCGTCCCATCCGAACGACTAGGCAGCTGTCCTTGTCAGGCCCTCCTTCTGTATCACTGACAAGGGGAAATCACGTCGGAAAATCAAGATGAACTTTCTCGGCAAATGCAGGGATCGAACACTCGACCTCCAGGCTAGCAAACCAGCGCCTTATCCACTTAGCCATCGTGATCCCCGATATGTATCATATAAAGTCATTCATTGAGTCAACTGGCGTGGTTTCGATTCCCTGGATGTACGTGACAAGGAGTAGGGTCGCCTACTGAAAAACAATTGCACTAAATGTAAGTTCTGAAATGACATAGGTTGTTACCCCCCCCTGTCCCTTGGGCGCGCTGTATGATAAGGTATGTCAATAAGTCAACTCTCTCTCCCCCCTCCTCTCTCTCTCTTTTTGGTGTTTTATTTATATTTTTTTTTAAAAGAGAGAGATAATATAACCTTTTTCTCTTCCCTAATTCTTTTCAGGCAATAAAATACTGTTTATAAAAAAAGATGACCGAAAATTTATGTTGTTCGAATGTTTGGATGATAAAAGAAAATAAGATGGTCTGCAACCTGAAATTGTGCAAGATTAAATGGAGTTATCTCCCTCAGGTAGATCTCTAACGAAAGAGATGAGTTTCTCAAAACTAATTATCTGAGAAAATAATAATATTTTTTTGTTTTTCTGACTAAATTATTGGTTGCATACATATGCTGAATCCTGTGCAGACTTGAAGTTGTACGAATCCTACTCAAGCAGTCCGCTGCAAGGATTGTAACTCATAAAAATGGCGACTTCCGAAGAAATGAGGCCCAAAAAGGGTATTTTAAAACGTTCCTCCAGTTTAGATCAACGAAGGGATTCGCAGTCACATAAAGAAATGTCTTGGGATGAAATGAATATATTAGCTACTCATCACCCGCCGGACAAAGATTACGGTCACATGAAAATAGATGAACCACCCACCCCTTACAGCAAGCACAGTGATGTAGAGGATGATGAGGTGATTGAAGCTGAAGGGGAAAGCGAAAGAAGGGGGAGTGTCGGTAAATCGTGTAGTCTTGATCCCTCGTCATTATCATCCAGACTCTCAGATCATACGGAAGCTGCCGTTCTATGTCATCCTCGATTAGCCGATGACGGAGAAGATGAAGAGGAGGAGGACGAAGATGAGACAGAAGAAGATCAGGAGGAGCGACATAAATTTGAACTGAAAAGAAAACTTCATTATAATGAATTCCAAGCCGTGCAACTTGCGAAGAAATTAATGGCCGAGGAAGAAGATGATGATGATGAGGAAGACGACAGCAATGTTAACATGGAGGAACAATCGAAAAATACTCCAGCCGAATCTCAGAACAAAGAGAAATAATGAATGCAAGCAATTAATAAAATTTACAAAGAAAAAGAACCGCTTTTAAAAATTTAGTAGAAAACAAAACTTCTTAGTGCTAAATAACATGTGAAATAATTGTTGGAAAGAGAAACTGAATTCGGTTTAAGTTGTTGCCTATGGATGTTGGAAAATATGCAAGGAAGATCATCGATTGAATGCGATGTGTAGAAACAGTGTTGTTAATATAGGCCCAAATACCTACTGGTTGGTATTGTAGTTGTTATGGCCCCCTGCTTCAAGAACATCGGTTTAATATCGAGTGTAGAGACCCTACTGTTAATATAAACCCAAATACTACCCTACTGGTAATGGCCCCTGATAGTTTCAATATGCACATGTATACTACAGCATTAGACTGTGTTGGAAAATATGATTTGTTAAATTCAATATTTCACTAGTTTGTGTTGTGGTGAATATGCGTTATCAGCACAAGTTAGATGTAACATCAAATATCCGAACAGTCAAAAGCTTGGCACAAAAGTTGAAAACTACTTTACTTCTTTCTGTAGTGGACAGCAATATTCAAAATGTTTATTTATGTCACTGCTACGAATATTAGTCTGGATGGGTCCTCAAAATTTGACGGAAAGTCGGTCATTGTCTGGATTATCCAGTCTTTAAAAGTTACCACGTACCGAATCTATCAAAACATCTCGCTTGTCAACAATGACACTCTCTAAAATTTTGTTTGTAAAGGTTTTAATTTAAATGGTAATTTTCTTTCCTCATGAATCAAACGTACGGCTTCTCACAATCTTCTTAATTCTTCATCGCGATTCATGCTATTTTCTCATACACATGTATCTATATTTTGTTTCTAATAATAGATGATATATTTCTGTCTCGCTCTATAGAATCTAGCAAAATCGGCCCGGCTTTGTATTACCTATCATTTACTGAGGCTTTAGCCAATAGAATCTAGCAAAATCGGCCCCGCTTCGCAATATCTATCACTTACCGAGACTTTAGCCAAAAGGTTCCATTGCCCATGCGTAACGGGAGTTTGTTTTTTTATGGAGTAGATTATCCAGTATATTTTCGTCGAAAATTGAGAACGGACCCAGACCCTCCGTACATTGAAGACTAGGGGGTTCTGGGTGACCGAGACTAAAGATTTAGACACAGGCACTTGAAGGGACTAAAGTAAGACTTCTTTCTACTCTTGACAATTTATTATAGTATATATATAGTCAAGTCGTACCGGTAGTAAGAAGTTTTATTTTATATTTTAATCTCTTCCAAGTGCCTGTGGATTTAGAATCTACATACAGCCAAGATTTCATTCTGTGTATGAGTAGCGTAAACAATAGCTGTTTGTTAATGATATACGATGAAATATAAAAATTATAGGTGCTCCAAAAAAAGAATAGGTTAATTAATATGACAAGCCTCAACAGTAAAATCACCATAAATCTTTCATAATGCATCTTTAAAATAGTTCATGTTTTGTTGTGTTACGTTTAATATTATATACATGTTAGGTTCAAATGTAATCCTTGTTTATAAAGCTTTGTTTACACTAGGCTAGTAAAAGCCGGCTTTTTGAAAACCCGGCTTTTTGAAAACCCGGCTTTTTGAAAACCCGGCTTTTTGAAAACCCGGCTTTTTGAAAACCCGGCTTTTTCAAAACTCAGCTTTTTCAAGTGTAGCGTCTACACTGACTGAAGTTTTGTAACGGTAAATGACGATGAACACCGACCTTCGTTATTTGTGCCAATGTTATGAATGTACGGAAGTTAGGGAAGGATGACATCCGGGTACCCGATAAAACCCGGTTTTTACCGTCTACACACATAAAATTGCCTGTTTTTTGAAAAAGCCGGCTTTTTGATTCTGAAAAATCCCTCAATTAATGCCGGATTGAGAAATTGAAAAAGCCGGCTTTTAGGAAAAAAACGGCATTTAAAAGGCTAGTGTAGACGGTGAATGCTGCTAGTGTAGACGTAGCTTTAGTCATCTGCTCAAACATTCTGTGATCTTATAGCCGAGTCGTATGATTTGACAATAAGAATTTGGTGCATGTTGAGAGTCAAACTAATTTTCAGAATTATATTCCTCAATATGATTAAAATACAGATCCTATATTTCGTTTCGTTCCTTTTTGAATTGTTGTTTTATTGTTTGTTTCGTTTGCTGTTTCGGAGTATGATGTATTGTCGTTATATTTATCCTTTATGTAAATCATATGTGGCGCAGTCCCCCTGCACTAACTATTATAGTTCAAAATTTTGTTTTGCCTGTCTTTAATACACTAGGATCTGGAAAAGTTGTTATATAACCCGTGTTCTGGATTATAGGTTAGCCAATGAAAATGTCTGTTATGGCAAGTTTTTTGCGTGAGTTGCATGGAACTTGCTGGGTAACCCACTTTAACCAATTAACTGGTTAAATATAACAATTCTTCCAGATCCTAGTGTAGTAAAGACATGTAAAACTAAATTTTGAACTATAAAAATCAAAACGAAATAGGATTTGTGTTTTTATCGGATAGGTTTTGTTATTAAAAGTCATATGTTCAAAAGTGATCGTTATTAATTTTCTAGAGTAAATCAGCAAAATTCATAATTGTGTGAGCCTTCGAAAATAGAAATTGCATTTTTGTTCCTATTAATTATTATTAACAAACAAATTAATTATGTTAGAAGAAACCTACTTACGTGTATTCGTTTGAAATCGCCTGTTATTAAATAAAATCCATTGTACAACTAACACTGGAAAGTGGTATGGTTCAACTTGGCGTATATAGCCCTAATTTCTTTTCTAGTATTTAATTTGTTAATTAGACGCTTGGTAATCAAAATTAAACACTATAGTTTAAGTTGTACACAAGTATGTACAAGTTGAACACTATTAGCTGAAATTAAACTTTAGTTATGAATAATTCAACACTAGAAGAGAAATTAGGGCTATATACGTTTGGTTTAATGGTCGAGAGCGAGACCTTATGTAATACATGTGTATATTGTAACAACAAGAGGACCGTCGGGTCTGAATGTTTACAATATATTACGCAATTTCTAAGCTCGAGATGATTAAACAACTTAAAATACAGACACTCCGCACATGCTTTTACAGTGATGATTAAACAACTTAAAATACAGACACTCCGCACTTGCGTTTGCAGTGAAAAATGTCATGCTAGTCTAATATTTTTATAATGTCGCTCAAGTTGCCCGTACATTATTGTAAATAATAGTAGGCCAACATCAAAGGGTGACGTCACATCTGTATTTTAAGCCAAGTTAAACCATACCAATTTTCCAGTGTAAATATTCCCCTGATGAATTGAACCAAACCAAATGAATTAACCATGATGCTTTTTCTTTTGTTGAATTTCAAGCAAATAATAGTATTGCCATTTTAACCAGTCAAGTGAAGGAATGTACAATTTTTTAATAAAAGGATATTTATTAATTTTATTTGATATTTTTCTTTCATTTGGGAAGGGAATAGGAGAGAGGTGTCGTGTGATCTAATGGGTACGGTTTAGACCATAAGGTCTGTCATTGACTCTAGTTGTTTCGGATAGCCGTGGCGATAGAGAGGCGGCTTCTCACCAATGCAACGAGGGTTCAATCCCAGCTCAGGGCAAGAACTTTATCGTTGTAAGTGAGACGGATATTCGGTCTCCCGTCCGATCAGGCAGGTTTCCCCCCGAGTTCTTCGGTTTCTTCCTGCAGTAATGCATGAAATCATTCGCACGATCTGTGCCAAGGGCCAAATTGGAAAAAGGCCTCAGGCCTAATTTGCTACCCTTGTAAAACGACGCGATTATTATTATTATTAATCTCAAACTTGAACGTGACAAGCTTGTTCATGACACAATATGACTAAAGTGCAAATAATATTTCGTTTATAGGGGGGATCAAGTGGGTAAGACGTTGGCTTTTAGCCTGGAGGTTGGGTGTTCAATCTCTGCATTGGTCGAGAAATTTCAGCTGAATTTTCCACCATGGATTCCTCTTGTCAGTGATGAAGACGGAGGGCCTGACAAGGACAGCTGTCTAGTCATTTGGATGGGACGGAAAAAACGAGGTCCTGTGTACACATTGGCGTGTACGTAAAAGATCCTTGGAGTTCGATATATGAGTAGGCCGTACGCCGTAGCGTCGCTGCCTGGCAAAATTTCCATCATAGCACACTGTATGGCGTATGCCCGTCTTCATTTGCCTAGTTTAGGAGTAAAACAGTAGGACATTAAACACAACAGAGATTGTGAAATGAAATGTTGGTATGATCACAGGAATCTGCCCTTCTATCCGTATATATATGCATACACCATGTCGTACCAGACAATATTTTTATTATATATAGTGTGGTACGACATGGTGTATGCATATATATACGGATAGAAGGGCAGATTCCTGTGGTATGATTTAGCTCAAATATCGGAAGAGATCTAGAATGGGGTCATGATCAACATAGGCATAGCCTGTTTCTCAATTAAATTTCAAATGAAATAAAATATTGCTAATAATAATACACAAAAAACTCTTAAGAACATGTGGGGGTTGGGATGGCCTAGTGGTCTAGAGTGCCGCGCTTCGACCTCTAGCTGGCCGTTCACCTCTGACTTGCAGCTGTGGTTTCGAGCCCTGGTGTGAGCGTATGTGGCATGGAAATGGGGGCGCTTTCTCAACCTCGTGGGTTTCCTCCGGGCACTCCGGTTTCCTCCCACTGCTAAAGACCCCTACGCGCAAGCGAATTATTGAAATAAAATTTAAATCATACGTTAGTCCTAAAATAACCTAATTGTGTTGAGTGAACGTTAAACCCCATCTCTCTCTCTCTCTCTCTGAGAACATGTCTAAATGAAGTGAAATGAAATGGGGTTTGACGTCGATTCTTTAACATGTCTAAAATGATGCATCTGGTATAAATGAAGTCAGACTCACAATACTTTGTAATAACTCTGTTGACCAGCAATTTAAATTCTTACATTATCACCACTGGAAAAAATTGGTGGTCTGTTCCCAACCAATTTAGTCGGTTACCCCCCTTTAATGGATTTTCAACAGTAGAGATATGTTTCTGAAAGGTAAACTGAAAGTAAAGTTGTTAGAGTTTTTCCCCGTATTTCGCAATAATGACTGGTAAAGGTGCGAGAGTGAAATAGCGCCCAATAATTTTTGGTTTTCATTCTAGGTATGTATTAGTCTGTAAACTTGACGTGAAATATGTTTTTTTTAAAAGCCAGGGTTCAATTTCAAACTTCAAAAATGGATGTTTCAATAATTGTTAGTTTGTTTGTTTTGTTTTTTTTAGGGTGACGTCGTCGTCGTCGAGATAATAAATAAGTGATAACTTAACAAGATTATAAACATTTCTGTGATAACAACAGTCATGTGAGAGTAATCAAAATAAAGTTAATACTGTAGTCCTATATATAGATGTATGTTCATTGACGTTTTTGCCAACCGGGATATAAAATTAAAACAGATGACAGATGTCTACAATTTATATTTGGAAGTAAAAGGAAGAAAGAGAATTGATAAAAATAAAAAAGTAAAAATATTTAAAGGGACAATAACACTCTTGGTGGCTTAACAGCTCCAGAAAATAAATAATAGCCTTGTTCTAAGTACTAGATGTTTAAGTGTCCTACCTGTTGTGTAAATGATCCATTACGTTACATCCGATGTAATCTAAGTTACATTTGCAAAGGTTTATGTAAGGCTTTTCAAATCATACAGTCAAATTTTTCCAATTTTTTAAATTAGTTGTATTAAAATGAAATTTGTTCAGTTACAAAAAGAGTGGTCTTGTCCCTTTAAACAAATCTTGTTTGGTGAAAATTTTTTTTAAAATGTGTTCTGGTTTATCAGATAATAAGCATATTATGAAGTAGGCTAATTTCAAATTTCCCAGGTCAGGACACTGACCTAATATGCCTGTCAGAATGGTGTCTCAGGGACGAAGTAGGCCTACTCTGAGTGTTCTCGTCAGCCCCTTTTAAGAAGAAATATAAACACATTACCATACAATGTTTTTATTATTATGATATGTTAATGTCACTGATATAGGCTACCAGTACTGTTGAATCTGAGTAGGCCTATTTTAGTAACTATATTGCCACACTACCCTAATAATCAAAATAACATCATGAGATAACTGAATTAAACCTCAGAGCTAATTACCTAGCTTAGAACGCTAAGATTGGGCATATTGTACATGTAGCCTAGGAGGGACAGACAGGAACAGTCAGAAGAATTCGTCCGTATGACAGCCTCCTGAAAGAAACTTATTGCCACACTTACTAATCAATATAAAATTGTCAGATAACTGAATTAAAACTCAGAGCTAATTATCTATTTACGTAACTTAGAAGGGACATATTGTAGCTTAGGAGGGCACAGGCTGGTCAGCGTAATTCGTCTGATAGAAAACCTTCTGAAAGAAATTATCGTCACCACTAGCTTAATAATCAATATAACATAATGAGATAACTGAATTAAAAAATCGGAGCTCATTACCTATATATATGGATATTGTATATTTAATTAATAATTGACGGTGTCTAACCAACTGTAATTATAAAGTAGCCTATTAATGTGAATCAGTGATGTGTTAACTAACTCTTTATTATAGGTGACCAGATAGAACATCGGAAGTTTATCTCCATTCAGGAACTTTAGGATTAATCTTAAATTCATCGATATCCATCAACAGTATGTAGTTTTCATGAGTTAATCATCGTCAAAGACTAACAGAAACTGAAGGCATATTTATAGAAATTTACCAGTTTCCAGCTTGAAATCATGTATAGTACATTTGCAACTGAACAGGTATGCTGCTATATGTATGTATTCTTTCTATATCTTTATTGTAGTTTTCAAAGCCCAATACCACTCTTGTTGTAACTGAATAATATGTCCCAATCTTTATTCTGGTCAACAAATTGTACTATTTTACAATATTCCAATTAATTGATGATACAAATTTCATCTTAACACACTGAATTTAAAAAGTTTAAAAAATTCAACTACATGGTTTGAAAAGCTTTATGTAAACCTTTTCAAATGTAACTTAGATTTAAAAATATTGTCCCTTTAAAAGCAGCTTATTATAAGTTTATGTGAAAGTTTCAGAGAAAACCACCAATTTTTTCCCAGATGCTACCCATTACCATAGCTTTCTATTATTGAGAGTCACCACCTTCTCCAAATAGCTTATGGTGGCCATCTTGGATCTTTAAGATTTCTGCTATATGTATGTAAAAACCTACTGTATCTTATAGTGGCCATCCTTACGATTTCTGCAATGTAAAAACCTACTGTAGACAATTGTCACAGTCTACAACTGTGGAATCAAAACCTTACCAGCTGACTCAATGACAGACCTTATGATAGAACGTGCACGCACAAACCATTCAGCCATCCAAACCTCCAAGAGCAGGAAAACTGACAGGAACCTTAGATTTTATGCCTGATAAAGCCTGAATCTGTGTCTGAAACTGTCTTTAAAAAGGGTGGTGGGTGGCTGAATGGTTAGCGTTTGTGCGCTGTATTAGAAAGCCTGTCATTAAGTGGTATCGAATCCCGGTTCGCAAGGAGTAGGGTCGCCTGTCCAACCTCATTGGTTTTCTTTGGGCCATTCCGGTTTCCTCCCACTGCTAAAGACCCCTACTCGCAAGCTAATTATTGATATAAAATTAAACTATATATTAGTCCCGAAATGACCTAGTTTGTGTCTAGTGGACGTTAAACCCAATTTCTCTCTCTCTCTTATTGTAGATAGGCCTACATGATTAAGTGATGATTGAGAACGGAGAATTATCAACCTATCTACATCGTATTGATGCGTTAACTACAGAAGACTATGATCAAATTAAAGGTAAATATAGTCTTGAATACTCCAGTCCTAATTGTCTCTTGTTTCCATAAAGAATTGAGGGCAAGTTTTGGTGTCATGCTTGCCCAGTTCAAGAGATATGACATCAGCAGCATTTTATCTTTCTCTATGCTGTGTACACAACATGACTATGATGCAAGACGAAGAGTCTGACATGTATACATTTGAGTGCACGTAAAAGATCCCTTGGCAGTTGGAGTCTGAAATAAGAGTAGGCCATAGCGCTGCTGTAAGTGCAAAATTTCCCTCAGAGCAGAACACTAGGACGTTAAACCCCAATTTCATTTCATTAACAAATTGACTTGCCCCTATCCTTTGCCAGGTCTAACGTCCTGCATCTCTCTGTAAAAGTGATACCAGACTAAAAAATGCTGAGAATCTTTCCAGACTCACACCAGGATCGAGTCTGAGACCATCTGTTTAGTCAGTCAGTGTCTTACTCACTGAGCCTCTAAGATGGTCCCTTCATATTTGTATGATAAATGTTGTAGGGGGTTGTATGGCCGAATGGTGAAGCATGTGCACACTGTATCATTAAGTCTGTCGTTGAGTCAACTGACATGGTTTCGATTCCCCGGTTGTATGTGACAAGGAGTAGGGTCGCCTGTCCAACATTGTGGGTCCTCCGGTTTCCTCCCACTGCTAAAGACCCCTACGCGCAAGTGAATTATTGAAATAAAATTAAACCATATGTTAGTCTCGAAATGTTTGTGTTGAGTGGATGTTAAATTCCATTTCTCTCTGTCTCTAAATTTTGTTTAAATATTTATTTCAGATATTACAAAGAAACATTGGAAGAGTAACGACTCCAGAAAATTTTGTTTTACGCGATCTTGTCGTAAACCTTTTTCCTTGATTGACAGACAACATCACTGTCGAAGGTATAACTATTAGATTGATATCTGACAATCACTGTCGAAGGTAACATCATTACCATTCATTTAGAATTTCTCAAAGAGTTCGATATTTGACAATCCATTGGTAAAATATGTGTTGGTCAGTATATGCAGCTAACGTGACACATATTGGATGTCCATGACAACACTTATAACAATCACCACAATAACAAGCTACGCATTGTTATTGGCAACACAAGATATATGTATGTCATAAGGACTTGGTGGGCCTAGATGCTCAATTTCTTACATGTGGCAGAAGGGATGTAGTTAAACAATAGTAGTATGGGCCAGATTATTTCTGAGCTGTTTAACTTTGTCTTTGAAATGTGGCATGTCAGTAGGCGCCGCGGAGCCGGGGGGGCTAGGGGGGCTTTAGCCCCGGCAATAATTTTTAATAGTGAAAATAAAATGTCGCCAAAAGCTCAAAAAAGCGAAAAAAGGTTATGGGGGGGGAGGGGGGTATGGTCAGTAGCCCCCCCGAAATCGGGCTCGCTCCGCGGCCCCTGCATGTCAGTAGTAGTACGTATGACGCTATGGTAATCAAATAAAAATAGGCTCTGTCTAGTCGTTTTGATATAAAAAAAAAGACGAGTAGGAAATTTTTCTCATCACCCAATCCCTTCTTACATGCAGAAATAAATAAATATAATTCTTTGTTATAGATTTAACTTTTACTGAACCTGAAAGATATTTCAGAAGATTATGAAATTTAACAGACAAGCAATATCTATTGGGTGATCAATTAACTGGTTTATATTTTAGATGTGGTGAAGTGATTATACATGGACATTTATATTTCATTGTAGATGTTATTAAACCTGTTTATATTTTATATGTGATTATAAACTCGTTTATATTCTATACATGTATATTATTATTATTTTAGATGTAGGGAAGGGGTTAAACCGGTTTATATTCTGTGTGGTATTTTATATTATAGATGTGGAGAAGTGTTTTGTTTTAGTTGTGTGAAATATCAGCGTAAACTAAATAAATTAGCCAATCCAGATCCAGATGGAAAATCTTACAAGGTAAGTAATTATTAATCATTAAAATACAGATGTGACGTAATCCTTTGATGTTGGCGTACCATTATGTCAAATAATGTACGGGCATCTTGCCAATAGTACATTATTTAATATAGAGAACTCGTGTGCCGTATTTCATTGAAATGCACGTGCGAAGTCTGTATTTTAAGTAGTTTAATAGTCTCTGGCTTAGACATTGCGTAATATATTGTAAAAACACTCGGACCTGACGGTCCTCTTGTTGTTACAATATATTACTTAATGTCTCGCCCTCGACCATTAAACCACACTTATTAGTTAGTAACTGAACATATGATAAAAAACACAAATTTATATGGGAAACAATCACTGAGTTTATTTCACACTACGTTTCAACAAGTTCCTCTTGTCGTTCTCAAGTAAAAACTAACAGTATAAATTATAAAGGTAAGAAATCAAGTCATATACTACTGGGTAACAAAAACTATAACTAATATGAAACCATCAAAGGGCAAATAAAAGGAACAATAATAAAATTTCAAAATGGACATCAAAGATATTGTTTAAGGATTATACTGTCATTACTCACATTAAGGTCCGTTCTCGCGGTGCAATTTTTAGTAACTACTTGTATTATCTACATGTAGGATCTACGTCACACTACGTGTAGATTACAATATGGTATAAAAATGACTTGAATCCAATGCAACGAGGGTTCAATCCCAGCTCAGGGCATGAACTTTATCGTTGTAAGTGAGAGGGATATTCGGTCTCCCGTCCGATCAGGCAGGTTTCCCCCGAGTTCTTCGGTTTCTTCCTGCAGTAATGATCGAAATCATTCGCACGATCTGTGCCAAGGGCCAAATTTGAAAAAGGCCTCAGGCCTAATTTGCTACCCTTGTAAAATGACGTGATTATTATTATTATTATTATTAGAATCTTGTGATAATCTCGTCTTGTCTTAGCATAATGGCGTCATCAAGCGCGGAATAGACGCTGGCTATTATTGTCTACATTTGATAACTAAGAACAAATAGAAAAAGAGAAAACCCAAATCAGTCTGGGTTAGACATTGGGTACTGCATGCGTAGACCCACTGCTGGTGTGTACAGTTCCTTATACGTAAACTTGAATAAAAGGTCCCTCTCAAAGGGAGATAACTCGTGTTTTTACTATTACTTGAGGTCTCTGATTGGTCAACTTCATACAATCTGTTGACTGAAATAGAGAAGTTTCCATTTCGCTTAACTCACTTTCAACTGGTTGGTACAACTATGGTGTTCTCACGCTGCATCTCGGGTCGATAATACGAGTAGTTACTACAAATCAGGCCGTAAGAGTGGGCCTTTAGAACCACAAAAGGAACTTGTTGGTAATTATTACCAAGACCATAATTGTTAGATCTGTCATGGTTATATCATTCATTGCCTGGCAACTAGTGCTGGCACGATATATCGTTGAATCGATGTATTGCGATTCATCTTCTCATGATTCGTGTATTGAAACAGGTAACGCTGAATCGATGTATAGCAATTCTTTTTTTTAATGTTTTTTATCGCTTCATGGTGACTAACATATCACACATCACCCTTAAATTGTTTTAGTCATTATTTTGATTTGATTTAAATACAGATCTATATTTCGTTTTGTGTTTTTCTACTTTCGATTTGTGTTTTTCTACTTTCGTTTTGTGTTTTTCTACTTTCGTTTGTCTACACTATATGAAGTTCTGACCAGGTGTCAGACATTGATTAATTAATCAGTGTTGACATTTCTAGGAGTTTACCCACCATTCTGTGTAGAGTTAGCCAAGAACTCACCGTAACAAACCGTTTCGATGACTATTCCTCCCATCAACTATATATAGAACGTCTGTATTATATAACATTCTTTCGAGATCCTAGTGTTGTATAAAGAAAGAATTTTGAACTATAAAAAACGAAACGAAATAGTATCTGTGTTTTAATCAAATTGCAAGTAGACAAACAAACGTTTCAATCCCTGGACAGTAATTACTATTTGTGACTCCAATAAAATATCAATTATTCAGTTATCCTGTTGTTGTCTTGTTAAGGGGGGTGGCTCCACTTGAATGAGAAAATATTAAATAAATTTGACATTTATTTTAACTACTTGTTTCTACCACAGCTTATGACATTCAAATATAGATAATTATGTTCCTTGGTGTTTTAGCTTTAGAAGGATATATAACAATCTATATTTTATCAAGCAGTTTTTTTTTTACGCTTTTCCTCAACGGCTTGGGGTGGCCATCCTGGATTATGGGAAATGGGCGTGGTCCAGGTTCCGAAATTCAAATTATTCAAAAACTTGTGTGATAACAATAAAGTCCTGAAAATTTCTGAGCATTAGCTTTAATAGTTGACAGTGCAATTTAAAAAACAAATATTTTCTCATTTAAGTGGAGCCACCCCCCTTAAATGTTGACCTGATTATCAGGCACAAAATCTAAGATTCCTGTCAGTTTTCCTGCTCTTTCGGGTTTGGATGGCTGAATGGTTTGTACGTGCACGTTCTATCATAATGTTTTGATTCCCTGCTTGTACGTGACAATTGTCTACAGTAGGTTTAATTTACATAGCAGAAATCGTATCGTAGCACCCAAATAGTGATACGAATCATATCTTGACTGGGGGTAAGTTGGCTAAGCTAAGTGGGTAAAACACTGGCTCACTAGCCTGGAGGTCAGGTGTTTAATTCCTGCATTGGCCAAGAAAGTCCATCTCGACTTTTCGTTTTGGCTGCCCTTGTCAGTGATACTGGACCGATGGATCAGACAGTTGTCTAGTTGTTTGGATGGAACAAAAACCCAGGTCCTGTGTACAGATTGGCGTGCACATAAAAAATCCCTTGACAGTTGGAATTTGATATGAGAGAAGGTCGTAGTGCTGCTGTCCAGGCAAAATTTCTCTCATAGCACACTGTATTTCATCCCTTTGCATATCGTGTCTGCTGTAGCAATACCCATAATAATAATAATAATAATAATAATAATCGCGTCATTTTACAATGGTAGCAAATTAGGCCTGAGGCCTTTTTTCAATTTGGCCCTTGGCACAGATCCTGCGAATGATGTCGATCATTACTGCAGGAAGAAACCGAAGAACTCGGGGGAAACCTGCCTGATCGGACGGGAGACCGAATATCCCTCTCACTTACAACGATAAAGTTCATGCCCTGAGCTTGGGTTGAACACTCGTTGCATTGGTGAGAAGCCGCCTCTCTATCGCCACGGCTATCCGACCAGCCCATCACTACTGACAACCTACTTTTCTTGAACTGAAATGTTTACTGTTCCAGGTGTGCTTCGACCTCTAGCTGGCCAGTCACCTCTGGCTTGCGGCTGTGGTTTCGAGCCCTGGTGTGAGCGTATGTGGCATGGAGATAGGGGCACCTTCTCAACCTCGTGGGTTTCCTTCAGGCACTCCGGTTCCCTCCCACTGCTAAAGACCTGTACGCGCAAGCGAATTATTGAAATAAGATTGAAAACCATATGTTGGTCCCGAAAAGACCTAGTTGTGTTGATTGGACGTTAAACCCCATTTCTCTCTCTCTCTCTCTCTCTCTCTATTCCAGGTGTGTTTTAGTTGTTATGAAGAGGGGAAAGTTACTGAGGGGGTCCAGAGAAGCTGGTTGAGTGACTTCAAACAATTTCGTGTTGCTGGTCAGAATAATCGGTGGGCTCTAGCCAATGGTCAGCAGACGAAATCACGACGAGGCCGACTGAATCTGGACGCAGAATGTCAGAGACTGATCCAGGGTTTTAAGAACAACATCACCAGGTCGGAGGTCAAACGAACACTGCAAGAGATGAGAGGCATGGTGACGAAACCTGATTGGCAGAAATCGTCAATATGGATTGTAAGTTAGTGTTGCTACAGGGTCAAAAGGTCAAATCCCTGTTTTCACAAACTGTTCAGAAGATCAATGATTATGATATCACAAGAAAGAGTCATGACCAAATGGGGAGGTTTGTGGCCGAATGGTTAGTGCGTGCTCGCTGTATCATAAGGTCTATCATTAAGTCAACTGGCATGGTTTCGATTCCCCAGTTTGTATGTGGCAGGGAGCACAGGAATCTGACCTTCTATCCGTATATATATGCATACACCAGGTCGAACCAGACAATATATAATAAAAAAGAACAGGAATGCAATGCCTTTTCAAGACTCTACTTTACCTGCTCTCGCTTCAACTCGTTTTTTTGCCACAAGTCGTAATGTCAGGCAATCAAACATCTGCAGAACCACTCTGATATGTTTTTTCTTCAAGGTCAGATTCCTGTGCAAGGAGTAAGGTCGTCTGTCCATCCTCATGGGTTTACTCCGGTTTCCTCCCACTGCTAACACAGTAACCCAAGTATTGTTTAATCTTGTGTGTTCACCTTCATTTAATATCAAATCTTTGTTTAAAAATTTCTAAAAATAGTTTAAACTCATCAAAAAACATCCAATTTGTACTTGTGTCAAGTTTAAACTAAGCTGACCATTCAATTTAGAAAAACCAATTAACAAGTGTTTAGTTTCTCGATCTGATTATTGATGTATAATGATTAATTTTTTAACAGTGATCGAAATTTATACACATTAGGTCCGCGGGCCGCTTGTTTTATATGATATATAATTGTGTTTTTACAGCAAGAGAATATGAATAGTAAGGTTTTCTTACTTGATTTAATACATTAGGTCCCTGGGCCTTTTGTTTTATGTATTTGGTTTAATTCATTGGGTCGCTGGACCGCCTAGTTTTATATAATATAAAATTGTATATTTACAGCAAGAAAATATGAGTAGTAAGTGTGTTACTTGATTTACATGTAATGCATTAGGTCCCTGGGCCTCTTGTTTTATGTTTGCGCATTAATACATTGGGTCCCTGGGCCGCTTGTTTTATATGATTTGTAATTGTTTATTAACAGCAAGAGAATATGAGTAGTAAATGTGGCACTTGTTCTAGTGAGTTTAATTTATTACGATCCAAGTGTAGTTGTACTGTATGTGGGATGGTCGTCTGTAAATCGTGTTCCAGTAAAGATTTGTTGGTGTTTATACCAGATGAAGATGAGTATGCTGAACCCGAACTCGTCATCATCAAAATAGTTGGGGTAGGTTATTCCCCTTGATAACCAAATTGGATGAAATGATAAACAATATGGCCGTTTCATCCATTAAACTCCACATCTGCTATTCGCTGTCTGCTAGCAAGCTGATTCAATCTTGATCTGTTAAATCAATCTCGCGCTACAACATTTTATACCAAGATAAAACTTTCTATAGTTTCTATAGTTTCTATAGTTTCCTCATAAAACCTTGAATAGAAATAAAATGAAATGAAATGAAATGGGGTTTAACGTCCTACTGTTCTGCTCTGACTGGGCTAATGTAGATGGGCATATGTTATACAGTATGTTATGAGAGGAATTTAACCCGAACTGTTATTTTCCTTGATTACCAAATTGGATGAGTACGGCCTACTCTTATGTCGAATTCCAACTGCCAAGGGATCTTTTACGTGCATGCTAATGTGTACACTGGACCTCATTTTTCATCCCATCTAAACGACTAGACAGATGTCCTTATCAGGCCCTCCGTCAAAGGGACACCTCACCAGAAAATCTGGATGAACTTGCTCGGCCAATGCTGGGATCAACACCCAACCTTCAGGCTAGCGAGCCAGCGTCTTACCCACTTAGCCATGTGATCCCCCAATAACCAAATTAGCCGTGGCGATAGAGAGGCGGCTTCTCACCAATGCATCGAGGGTTTCATCCCAGCTCAGGGCAAGAACTTTATCGTTGTAAGTGAGAGGGATATTCCGTCTCCCGTTCGATCAGGCAGGTTTCCCCCAAGTTCTTCGGTTTCTTCCTGCAGTAATGATCGAAATCATTCGCACGATCTTTGCCAAGGGCCAAATTGAAAACAGGCCTCAGGCCTAATTTGCTACCCTTGTAAAATGATGAGATTATATGAAATGTTGTATAATTTTTGTTCTGACTGGGCTAATAAGATGGGCATAAATTATACAGTGTGTTATGAGAGGAATTTCACCCAAACTGCGGTGCTATGACTTACTCGGATATGGAATACCAACTGCTAAGGTATCTTTTATGTGCATGTCAATGTATACATGGTATCTCGAATTTTCATCCCATCCAAATGACTTGACAGCTGTCCTTGCCAGGCCCTCCATCCTGCGCCACTGACAAGGGGAATCACAATAAAATAAACAAACCTTAAAAAAACATTTAAACATGTGTTGGTTTCTGGTTTAAGTCAGAAACCATGTCGTAAAATCTGGATGAATTTATTTGTTTCTATGATGATTAAGTGTATTACAGTGTCCCGCCGTTGAACCAGAAGTCAGTCTTCAACTGAGAGTTTGTGGTACCTGCCGTGATCTGTTGGAGACCAAACAAGTAGCCAGATATCAGCGAAGTGAAATAATAACCACAGACAACGATTTTCTTACAAAGTTACTCAGATTACACGAGAAATTTCACGATGTGGAAGAAAAGATTGATGTACATTTACCAGAGGTTTGTTTCACAGTCTGGTTTATTTTTATTTGTTGCACCAGGAAAATGTAGTAAGGACGTTTTTTAAGCCTTCATTATGTTAGACAAAGTAAACAATGTACATTAGACCATGTTCCTGCCTCATAAATTCAACAAAGTACAATCTTGTGGTCAATTTGAGACTGAACATATAATCAATTGTTCCCCGACATTTGAAGAGCTATTAAAACATGTCTGTCTGTTCGTCCGTCACACTTTTTGGGACACAATAACTCTTCTGCTACATCGTCACCCTAATAAAATAAGTGCCTAAGTCATTTTTACCACTTCCCAGAAAAAAAGAGAAAAACTATATTTTTGGGGTGACAGCATGAAATTTATTAATCATCTGATGATTCATATTCATGTGTTTTATAGTTGGCATAAAACAGATGATTAATAAATTTCATGTTGTCACCCCAAAAATATAGTTTTTCTCTTTTTTTCTGGGAAGTGGTAAAAATGACTTAGGCACTTATTTTATTAGGGTGACGACATGTAATTGAGCTAGAATGTTTAAACTTGGTGTAGGCGTTAATTAGGTCAATGTCTTGATGGAGGTCGAAGATGAGCATTTTCTGCTTAGGGTAAGCAGGCATTAGCTATTTGTAATAATAACTGTGGTACTAATTAAGTGAGAGGGGTGAAACTTGGTGTATAGTTTCATTATATCCATACCTTTACTAAATTCCACCATGAGCATTTTCTGTTCAGGGTAAGCAGAGCGTAGAGCAGTTTGATTGGTCGAGACTTTTGAACTCGATAACTTTAATTCTAATTGGGTGATGGTGGTCAAACCTTGTGTCTAGTTTCATTACATTAATACCGTATCAATTTAAGTTTGATGCTGAGCATTTTCTGTGTGGGCATCATAAGGTCTGTCATTGAGTCAACTGGCGTAAACATTTACCTCGTTGTGATAGGGGGGTTGGGATGGCCTAGTGTGAGCGTATGTGACATGGAGATAGGGGCCCCTTCTCAACCTTGTGGGTTTCCTCCGGGCACTCGGATTTCCTCCCACTGCTAAAGACCCCAACATGCAATTGAATTATTGAAATAAAAATTAAAAACCATACGTTAGTCCCAAAATGACCTGGTTTGTGATAAATATTAACTCTGTCCAATGGTTTTTATTGTAATTTGTTAATTTCAGTATGAATTGATCGTTTCATCACTGAATAATAACAGTCGAGGAGATGAAGGTCAAAATGGGAAAAGTAACATGAAAACATTAGCCAAGGCTCAGGTAATACTCAACATTAACACATTATGTCGTTAATGTGCTTAATCCTGTGTATTAGCCCCAGTAAAAAAATAATCAGGATTTTCTTGTGTTTCTCCCCACCCCCTGCCTCTCCATGGTGTAGTTGTGTGGAGGTCAAATGTTCACAAAACACTTTAACAGTTGTAATTCAATATTAGAGTAGGCCATAGCGCCACAGTCAGGGAAAAATTTCACATAGCACACTGTATTTATTATAGTTGTAAAGCGTTGTACACCATGCCATAGGTCGTGTGAGAAATGATTACTTGTGGATTTTAGATTTTTCAGACCACTGAGATGTATGACTGTAACAACATTTCTGGGCATAACATCATTATGTAGATGTGTTGGAATTTTGCAAAAGTATAAGTTTCTTGGTTCTGTGTGGTCATGCGGTAGGCATAGACATGTCCTGAGATCATTAGGACCCAAGACGCGTAGCGTCGCGGGTTCTAATGTAAAATCTCAGGGCATGTCTATTGGACAAAACACCCCTCTAAATGCAAAACATGAAGTGTTTATCGACATTGTAACATGCTATTTACGATTTTAAAAGAAAATACTAAAACAGAGGGGTGTTAGTCCAATAGATGGTGTCTAATTGACCAATCAAATGCGAGGTTCACTCTTAGCATGTTACAATCAACTTGTACAGGGTGATAAATATGAAGGCAAACATCGTAGTTGAGATCTTTGAAGCAGGGATAATGAGTGGCATAGAGAGATCAGTAAATTGCCATGATGTTTTATGTCAATGCAAGAAATGTAATAAAGGCCTGGGTATGGTGTAAGGGAGATAACTCCGCTTTTGTATCCAAATATCCCATCTCTCTCCATCTGATGGTGATGCTGCCCTACACTTCATCTCAAATGAATGAATAGAACCCAAACCCTGGCCTATACAGGGTCAGCAAACAAGACTCAACCCATTCATACCTTAAGATGTACCTCGCGGCCATTAGCATAGACATGTTCTATTCCATGTCTGGAGTTGAGTGTCACATGTTTTTTTCCTGCGAATTACAGGAATATCTGGCTGATTATTTGACCTTAAAATGTACCTCGCGGCCATTAGCCTAGACATGTTCTATTCCATGTCTGGAGTTGAGTGTCACATGTTTTTATCTTGCGTATTACAGGAATATCTTTCTGATTTTTTTACCTTTAAATGTACCTCGCGGCCATTAGCCTTAGATGTTTTCTATTCCATGCCTTGAATCGTGGGTTCGATCCCCGACAGGAGCATTGTTTGTCACATGTTTTTATCTTGGTTTTTACAGGAAGATGTGGCTGATTATTTGACCGAGCATGTGACGACAACACAGCAGTTAAAACGACTTAAACCAGAGACCAACACACAGTCTAACGTGTTTAAATGTTATATCAAGGTTTGTTTCATTTTATTGGGTTTCCCCTTGTCAGTGATGCAGGATGGGAGGGCCTGACAAGGACAGCTGTCTAGTCTTTCGGATGGGATAGAAAACCGAGGTCCCATGTATACATTGACGTGTAAATAAAGGATCCCTTGACAATTTGAATTCGATATAAGAGTAGTGCTGTCTGGGTATCATTTAATCTTATGTTCATATTGTGCCTGTTCTGTTGAATTCATTACCGCTAAACATTAAACTGTCACCTAGTCTAGAAACGTTCAAATCTAATTAAAAAACCCATCTATTTACGGCCTATTATGGCACCTAGTCTGTGTAGCGCCTTGAGCATGCATATTAGCATGGAATTGTGCGCAATATAAATATACATATTATTATCATATTATTATTATGTATCTTGCACCAATGTCTGTGTCACATTCATTTAATATCAAATATTTGTTTAAAAATTGATAAAAATCATTTAAAATCACCCAAAATATTCCTGAATCCGCTGTCTCAGCATCGTCTCTATTTGGTAGGCCTTTCATCAGCCATCTCTAATAGTAGGGACGTCAGCATCCTCCTCGCAGTGTTCCATTTGATTAGAGCTAATCCCACTACTCCCTGCTGGACTGAGTGGGTATTATTGGGACGTCAGTGACTAACAGTGAACTTTAGATTGGTCAGCCATTTATTGATTTAATTTTAAATGGACAGCTGTTTAAATCCAAGCTGCGTCCAAGCCATCTGAGGGTCTACAGAGCTTGCCATGTAAATAAAGGTCTATTACTACTTATTAATTTCTATACCATCTGAAGCCTTAGTTAAAGACTTACAATATGCAGATTTAGCTCTTAACCTTCAAAGGGGCTAAATCGCTAATATTTGGGATCTAGTAATTGACAAAAATGGGTCGCAACGCATATAATACTGTAATATGAATGTATATTAACTGATTTACATTCATTGGTTTCCGTTTTTACTCCAATTTCAAATCAGTTATATCCAGCGAAATAAGCCTTGCAGTCTCAATCTAGTCCACATTTCTTGCGCCTGGTTATTCCAGTCTACATTCTGCCACTTGATGCAATGCGTCTAGCCTCGTCCCTCCTGTCGCTCGATACAACTGGAGCTGAAGCGCATTATGGTACACGATTCGTGTACCAATGTTAAAAAAAATATACTATCTTAAATATCGGATATCAGACGCTCATCTTTTCTCAGTAAGTTTACATCATCAATGTTGATTTAAATTGACCAATAATTCGTGTTTTCGATGTCAAGATTTTGGAGAATTTTGAGTTACGGATTTAGGTCCTTTAATATTCATTCAATAGTTGATAAATTTCATTGGCCCGCATCTAAAAACGAAAGGAGTAATATTTAAGCCGGTTTTCCATGTACATGTTTTCACCGGTTACTTGGAAACAGTACAACATTTTATTACATTTACATTCGTCTGATGTTTCCCCCCAAAACTTACACCCTGAACTGTAACCAGGCCTTTCATTAGAGATTTTTTCATGTTTTTGCAGAGTAAATGTGACTACTATATGGAGAATATGTCAAGATTTCGTCGATTGGGTAAACAACTGAGTCAGACATCACCACCAGAAGTCCTCGAATTTATACAAAGAATTATGAACAAAGATGTAAGTATCCTCAACACCATTTCCGTATCTCCCTCTGCCAAACTAGCTATTGTTCTAACATAATAACTCTCTCGTTTTACGTAAAGACGAAAACCACAAAAAAAACTCACAAACAACACATCACTTATTGTAACAATCTTATTAAGTTAAAATTTCATATTTTTAAAATGTATTAAAATAGCGCCCGAAAATAGATGGTATCTATAAACAGTCCTACCTTGTTAAAGAATATCCTATTAATCCTATAATTCACTATTGCCAATTGAAGATAGCTATTCCATGGTGGAAACGGGAAAACAAGGGAGCTAATTGTGTTGTTATTTTCGGTTAAATGTGTTTTAAGTGTGAGAAAGACATAGAAATAATTATGTTTTGAGTTTCTTAAAAAATATGAAATTCTCGCTTTAAAATACAGATCTACAGTCTCTGTTGGTGAACTTGTTAAACATACAGTTTGCAAGAAATAAATAAGCCTATTGCAGGCCTTTTTTTAGTCCTGATATGTTATCTAATTTATTAATTAGATATTAATCAACTTATCCATAATCAACTCTCGATGTCAAAACTAGCATGCGATATTTACTGTATTAGGAACCTATTTGCTGCTCATCTTTCATTCATGATTTAATCTTGAAATGGATAATCAAGACTATGTTTTTCATTGTACCGACTTTGGTAATGCTAAAAGCAGCTTTGCCGACAATTCAATCGCTAAAATCTTGGTTCAGAGTGTTTCAATTTGACTGAAATGTTTAGCAAATTGCCGTTACATTATCTAGTTTTTAACTACCAGTATTATAGTGAGAACTGACAGTTCTTTATCTAATCGCCCATAATATAAAGGAAATGGGATTTAACGTCCTACAATGCAGGCGCCTGTTTCACGAAATATTAGAATACTTAAGATAAAAATTCAAATTTTAGTAATTGATTGGATAATATTAGATTTATTTTAGTGCTTAGCCAATCAAAATTGAAGTATCTACCAAAATTCAGATTTAATCTTGAGTTAAGATTTCGAGAAACAGGGTCCTGCTTCGATTGAGCTAATGAAGACAAGGGTTTAAGTCAGAAAGCTATAAATGAGAAACATGTTGTTTTTTCAGGCTATTATCAGTGGCCATGTTTATATACGACAACTGATCTATGAAACTATAAATCTCTGTGGTAAATATCATCTAGATGAACTTCTACCAAAATTATTAATGGTTACAGAAGAGGTAATTTGATATAATTTCTCCCATAGTGGGTAAATGAAATGAAATTGGTCTTAAAGTAGCTTAGTCCGTAACTCAATATCATCCAAAATTTCGACATTCAAAAGACGATTTTTTTTGCAATTTAAATCAGCATTGGTGTTGTGATCTTACCTGGAAAAGATGGACTTCTTATATCCAATTTTTAAGACAAAATAAACATTTTTCCATTGTTACATTGATCATGTACCATAATGCATCTCAGCGCCATTTGTAACAAGTTGCTCAAAGAATGGGGCAAGACATATTTCACAAGTAATGTCAAACGTTGATGCAATATTCTTATTTGGAAAGCATGCACAATAAATACTGTTGATGTAGACTGGAATAACCTGACGCTAGAAACTGGCTTTGGGTTGAGACTTCTGATGTATTTTGTCGAATATAACTGATGATAATTCACAGTAAAATGGAAACGATTGAATGTTAAACAGTTTATATAAATTCATATTACATGTTTATATGTGTTGCGACCCATTTGTGCCAATTTCTAGGCCCAAAATATTACCTTCTTTAAATCTAAACTTCCTGCTCACAAACATTTATATGTTTTCATAAAGTTCTCTGTAATATTTAAATCTTCAGAGTAGTTCCTGATATAAGATGGGGGTTTGACATCTCTGGCGAGGTGGGCCAGATCCTGTGAAATTAGTTATGTGTGGGTTAAGGGGTTGGGGAAAGACACTCTGAAATTGGTTATAGCCGTAAATTTGTAGATATATTTTTTAGAGCATAGAAAAAGAGGTTTCATTATGTTTACGTCTGGATGGTGAAGACTATGACCAACATGAAGATTTAGTTCAAGAAATGATCAAGTCACAAATGAAGGTAAGGGAGAGATATACTGGTAGTTTTATTACATAAAAACCAATGCTAGATTGACCTACCTATATCCTATATCCTATTTTTGTCAGTCAAGTCTATCTTACGAGCTCATTAGTCTTGAACATCCATCATTATCCTCGCTTGCTCAAGTGGTGGGTTCTCTCTGTGTCCTCCTGTCTCCTTCCAATGCTAAAGACCTGTAAGCACAATCGAATTATTGAAATTAAATTAAACTATATGTTGGTGTGAAAATGACCTAGTGTGGTTTGTGTTGAGTGGATGTTAAACCCCATAATGCGAATAGACTAGAGCCTCTCCTTGTCTAAGTCCAGCACAGATCAAAACTTGGACTATGGAGAAAAGAATTATGTTATTGATGATATTGAAGTGGTTTAGGTCACAGCTGCTAAGTTTTTGATTCATAAAAAACCCAACAACTTGTGAAGTGGCTGTTTCAGAACCTAGACACCAAAAGAAATTAGAAGAAGAAAGGTTTGACGCATACGCTTGAAATCATAAGGTCTGTCATTGAGTTAAGTGTACAAATGGTTTTGATTACCAATTTGTACATGACTAGGAGTAGAGTTGTCTGTCCAACCTTGTGGGTTTTCTCTGCTTCGTCTGCTGAAAATATATCATTACTCGCATGTGAATGATTGAAATAAAATCGAACCATATATGTTAGTCACGAAATGACCTAGTTTGTGTTGAGTAAACTTAAATTTCCCTCTCTCTCTTTTTCACTCACTTTTGTATACGTTTTCTCTGTTTTTTGTTCTTTCAGCATCATAAATTAATACGAACATCTAGAACGTTGGAGAAGAAACAAGGCGTGTTCCATGTTAAATCTATCATGTTGTTGAGATGTGTCGAGGTGTTGAAACAGATGCTCTTACAACTTCAACTTAAAACAACGAATAAAAGTTTCACGGAAACTAAAGCATCCATTAACAACACAATACAGAAAATAGAATCCATTCCTTGCAGATGAGTGTCATCCAATCAAAATCAATGCACGTCCTCGCTGAAGGGCTTCCCTCCAGATGTCGCCACTAAAAAGACGGTTCCATGTGACCTTATCGATGGTAAAAGGACCCTGTTTCGATGTACAGGGATTACATGTAAATTCCATATTAACAACAAAAACTAACGTTTATCAACACATCAGTTCGTACTGAATGTACAGGAAAACAATCCTGTGCCGTATTCTATGAAATTATGTCCCTTTATCTCTAGCGAGGACGCCCATTACATTGTGGTACTATCGTCTAAGTGTTGGTGTGACTCTGGACTGGGTACGGTTGCATCTCTCTTCTTATAAAGGACTTCACCATTGTGTTTTCTCAGGATACCGAAATCAAATATGTAACAGGAACATCGATAATTTGTTTTATATTATTTTTTATGTCACAATACATAAGTCATTCTATCCATCCAAATTCTGTACAGGTCTAACCAGTGTGGCTAGACTCCAGAAACCACTACATCATGAAATGGTCATGTCAAGAACCCAATGTGTGTCTAAACCTCTAAAGAATCTACATTATCTTTATTTGTATCGCCCAAATCCAGTTCCTTATATATGCCTAGTTTTCAGCTATTAATTATTCAATTGGCCAAATGTTACGTAATTAATCATATATTTGGTCATTTAGCGCTCATGAGCAACCAGTTTGTTAGATATTCAGCGCTTTATAAATAGATTATAATTATTATTATAATTATTATTATTATTATTATAATTATTATTATAATTATTATTATTATTATTATTCATGCCTAATGGGATAATTAGTAATTTTTCACGCAGGTGTATTTCAAACAGTAACAACTTATCCTTGAAATATGTAAATTACCAACATGTTTACTAAACTATAGCTCCCTTAACGTATCAAAATAACCATGCCCCGAATTCACAAAGCATTCTCAGATCTTAAGTTATAAAACTTTTGTTGTTTTAATGTATAAAATACATCAATACCAAATGGTGTGCAAAGTTTCGTGTTTCTGGATCAAAGATATTTCTCATAAACAGTGATTCAAAGTTGAGTAAATTCGAAACTTAAATCTGGGAATGCTTTGTGAACTGGGAGGGGGGGGGAGCAAACTGCTTTCTATAGTTTTGGCTATGAACATGGAATCAATAATTTGTAAAGATAACAATATTGTTTTAGCCATCATATTGCTCTACTCCTTATCGATGAATCTAAAAACCATAATTGGATAATGACATGATATGGTTGAATCGCAACAACAATATTTCTACAGTATTCCTTTCTTGGTTATCTCCCCTTTTTCTGAATCCATTCCGTGAAGATATTTGTCTCAAGTACAATATATATTTAAGTTTGTTTACTCTGATTAAAATACAGATCTATATTTCATATCATTTTATAATGCTTAACATGAAGATCTGATCAGGGGGGCGTACGAGTGGAGTTTGACATTGATTATTCAATCAGCGACAGTGCTCACTCTGGGTTCCATTTTTTTCCCGCCAAATTCTCTTTTTAATTTTTTAGCTATATATTTCTTCCGCCAATTTTTTTTTTAAAAAATCAGTATTTTTTTATAACATTTTTATTTACAAAACAATACATACACAATTTACAATATTCCTCTCTGCTTTTCCATTCATCTCTGAAAGATCTACCTTTTCCAAATGCCCTTAAGATTTTACGTAGTTTACTAGTTAACGCCGCTCTAATACATCGAGCGATTGACACCAACTGCTAAATAATTGATTCAGCGTTGACGTTTCTAGTGGTCTACCCACAGTTCTGTGCATCGCTCGTAAAGAATTCGCTGTAACAGATTGTTTCATTGGCTAATCCTTCACGTAAACCAAAACGCTGGTTATATAACAACTCTCCCATGAAATTTTGAACTATATAAAACGAAAAGAAATAGGATCCGTGTTTTAATCATATTGACGTTTGTTGTGTATATTATTATTGTGTTCATTTAATTCGTGTTCTCACTTATTTGTCTTCAAATTAAAGTCTTGGTTGATTGTTCCGGAATTGAGTTCTCAATCCCAATCCCACATAGTGACAGTTGAGTAAAAAGAGGAATTCGTGCTGTAGATAATTTTTTGTTGCATAAATTAATATGTTTATTCAATTATTGTGATAAATAATTACATTCCAAACTTACGCTATCCATCTATTATTAGTTCCACTTGAGAACAGACACAAAGCAGGGGATCACGGTGGCTAAGTGGATAAGGCACTGGTTCGCTAGCCTGGAGGTTGAGTGTTCGATCCCTGCATTGGCCGAGAAAGTTCATCTCGATTTTCCGGCGTGATTTCCCCTTGTCAGTGATGCAGAAGGAGGGCCTGACAAGGACAGCTGCCTAGTCGTTCGGATGGGACGAAAAACCAAGGTCCCGTGTACAAATTGGAGTGCACGTAAAAGATCCCTTGGCAGTTGGAATTCGATATAAGAGTAGGTCGTAGCGCCGCTGCCCGGGCAAAATTTCCCTCATTTCACACTGTGGCGTATGCCCGTCTTCAATTAGCCCAGGTACGGTGCTTAAGCGTAGGACGTTAAACCCCATTTCATTCATTCAGACACAAAGCAAGCTAGTTGACCAACATTTTATAAAGTACTAAATCGAAAACACTAAGTGTACTTCATGAATCTTTGAGAAGTATTTATTCTGCCTTCATTTAATAAATGGAAACTGTTTAATTTAGTATTTGTGTGTATGACATGTGAAACGGAACATCCAATAAAAGTTTTTCAGAAACTAATTCCTCCATGAATACTGGAATATAAAAATTAGAATCCCATCCTTACATATCATTGTGTTCAAAACCATTTTAAATTGATGAATTTGTGGATGGATTGGCGCTTTACAAATACATGTATACATTATTATTATTATTAGGAATAATTGTGTTTATTCAAATTATTTTAAGTTGTTGAGTTAGAATCATAATATTAATTGTAATAATTAAGTGTTCATTTTATTTTTTTATTTTTTTAAATCATTATAATATTTGTAAAAAAAATAATTTTGTTCATTTTAATTTTAAATTGGTGATATTTTTTATCAGCCAAGCCGAGTTTTAGGGGTATTTTATAAACCCCGCTCCTCTGTATGTAAAGAGGCATCGGGGGCCTGTTTCACAAAGTTTTAACCAAGATAAATTCCAAATTTGAGTAATTTGATTGGATAATATTAGATAGATTTTAGTGCTTTGCCAATCAAAATTGGAGTAAAATTTGGATTTTATCTTAAGTTAATATTTCGAGAAACAGGGCCAAGGTCCCCGTAGGCTGGCATCAGGTCCCACTCTTCTTTAATATTAATTTAAGTCATATAAGAATTGTTTGCTCCCTTTTTGGAGTGTAAATGATCACAGGAACTCAATTTACTGATCAACAGAAAGAAAACGTGTTGTGGGTCAAATAGTTGACCTAATTATTCTCAAAGGAATATATTTTATACTGTTAATAATAATAATAATAATCGCGTCATTTTACAAAGGTAGCAAATTAGGCCTGAGGCCTTTTTCAAATTTGGCCCTTGGCACAGATCGTGCGAATGATTTCGATCATTACTGCAGGAAGAAACCGAAGAACTCCGGGGAAACCTGCCTGATCGGACGGGAGACCGAAAATCCCTCTCACTTACAACGATAAATTTCATGCCCTGAGCTGGGATTGAACCCTCATTGCATTGGTGAGAAGCCGCCTCTCTATCGTCACGGCTATCCGACCAGCTAAACTGGTCCCTGTTTCGAGAAATTTTAACTTAAGATAAAATCCAAATTTTAGTAGATACTTCAATCTTGATTAGCTAAAAACTAAAATCAATCTAATATCATCCAATCAAATTAATCATATTTTGATTTTATCTTGTTAAAATTTCGTGAAACAGGTCCCCGGTATCCAAGTAATCAGCATACTTTCCTTATTTTTGTCTATATTTAGTAATTAAAGGGCCAACTGTTCTTGTAATTTTTTTTGTTTTCACTCATATTTTGATTGTACATTGTATATATTTTGTTCTTTCTATCTGTATGAGTATTGTGCTTGAAAACGTCAGTAGAATACATTACGATTAGATGTTTATATTTTCAGAGTTGCCAAGATTGTTACGCCAAGATTGAGCAAAGTTTAGAACAAATTTCAAAATGGCCGCCAATCTATCCAAAACTAGCTTTGAAAAAAGAAGCAGTACTTTCATCGTTTTCAGAACTGAAGGCAGCAATTCAGAGATGGGAAGGGTTATGGTTAGGACTATTTTTACGAAATTTCAAGTTATAATTTCGCCGATGGAGGCATTTGAAAGAAGCATCGTCTTTAAAATAGCTTGGGGACTATTTTTACGACTTGTCGAGACGACAATAAAATCATACACAAAAAAACACATAGGCCTACTTATTGAAAAACAGCTACTTATTTATTTCGGCGACTTTTCAAAGAGTTTTATCTCAATGTTACCAAGCAAATACAGTAATACACACATTATATTATGAGATTAATTCATAGAACCACACAGGGGGTGTTGGGATGGCCTAGTGGTCTAGAGTGCCGCGCTTCGACCTCTAGCAAGCCGACCACCTCTGGCTTACGGCTTTGGTTTCGAGCCATGGTGAGAGCGTATGTGGCATGGAGATAGGGGCACCTTCTCAACATCGTGGGTTTCCTCCCGGCACTCCGGTTTACTCCCACTGCCAAAATGACCTAGTTTGTGTCGAGTGGACGTTAAAGCTCTCTCTCTCTCTCTTTTGGGGGGGACCTTGTAAAATATTGTAGTGACTTCGGCCATCGTTCTAATTCGCGTCTGCTTCAATTTTCACGTGCCCTCGTTCTGTGTTGACGAGCGACCCCCCGGTCTCTCGATAAGCTTGTCTTTTGGTAAGCCTGTCCCTCTGTCTTATCTGCTACCTGAGATCATTTTATGTAGTCGTAGTAGTTGTGTATTCACGTCTAACCAGTTATAAATACATCACATTCATAAATTAAGATATACTAAAAACTGCCATTCATTAAAAATTAAGAGACGAGATGTACATTATATAGACAAAAATAAATAAGCATAGTAAAATACAGATAACAGAAAAAAAAACATACATAGGACGAAAATTTTAAAATTCATATCTACACTAGGCTAAAAATAGTAACTCATTCATGAACATGAATATAAAGTGTGCCTACGTCTTTTTAAAATATCACAGCAGGTTTTGGCACTAAACTTCGTCACTGGACAGAATAAAATACATTTTATCAGAGTTATTGAAAGACGCAAAGTTTGGACACACAACTTGTATTAGCGTGAATAAAACATTCCTAAAATCGCTATACAGGTCGTATTCTATAAGAAAATGTTCTTCATTTTCGACTTGATCGGTGCAATAAAAACAAAGGCGGTTCTCAACGGGGGTTCCTTCATGTTGGTCAAGGTGTTATTAGTATTTAACAGCCATCCACAAGTGATAATAATATATATTAGTAGTCTTCGTTTAATGAAAATTATAATTTTATCTAAGAATATGAAAATGTAACTGCCGCAAACACGTTTTCCTGCTATTTCAGTTGGCGAACAAAGCTACTTCAAAGTGGTCTTATAGCCCAATTTTAGTGACTGACTCGAATTCCAATCAATCGTGTACAGTCCGCGAAGACGGGACCGTTGGGAGAAATTTTAAAAATTTTAACTGCCGCAAACACGTTTTCCTGCTATTCCAGTCTGTAAATACAACAACTTCAATTTGGTCCAATATAGACTACCTGGCTGACCCGAATTCCAAGCCACCAATCAATCGTCGTGCGTTATCGGGGCCTCACCCTCTGGTAGAAAAATTTGAAAATTTAATCACTATTCTAGCCCGTGCAAGCAACTCCAAAAGTATCCAATGGTTTTGTAACCGAAATTCCACTCTGAATTTCAACATTTCAACCAGACCGTTGCATCTGCACATTCACAAATAATATTCGATGCCCAAAAAATGTCGCACAATTAGAGTAGGTCGAGACAAAATGTTTGAATCCATAGTTGTGATATACAATTACAAGATAAGTAAAAAATTAATGTTTTATTAGAGTTCGATGTCAGTTAGAAAAGAAAAACTAGAAATGTCCGAAAAATATTGGGTTTATAGACAGCGGCGTTGGTTTTCTTTGAGAGGTGAAGAAGCGAGCTGACCTTGTATTGACTCCCCAAGAATTTTTTGTATTAATTGACGGTCACAAACGCGTTTTACTGCCATTCCAGCCCGTAAAATTATTAAAATAAAATAAGAAACCATATGTTAGTCCCGAAATGACATAGCCTACACTATTCGAAGATGTGACCGGTTAATGCGATAGGCCTTTGACCCTATGAATCAGACATTTGATTAAACAATCAGCATTGATGTTACTAGTGGATTACCCACAGTTCGTCGCAACAAATAGTTTCATTGGCTAATACTTCACACCATTCCGAACATGTCAATGATAACAACTCTTCCAGATCCTAATGTAAGTCAAGATAAGTTACCCGAATTTGTGAACTATAAAAACGAAATCAGATTGGGCGTAAATACGATTTTTTAAAAATTACTTTCTGTTATATTTAACACAGGTAATTATCGAATTATTAATGACTAACTATGTAGTTTGTATATAATAAACTATTTTTATATATATTAATTTTATGTTCTTTTATGTGTAATACTGTCTCTTAGTGATAATTTTTCAATTTTTAAGAATAATCATTTTATAACCAATGACTATTGTGTATAGAATTATAATAAAGATAAAAAAATATTAATTATTTTAATAAACTTATTTCTATGTAGGGGAGAGAGAGAGAGAGAAATGGGTTAAACGTTCACTCGACACAAACTAAGTCATTTGGGGACTAACATGGTTCAATTTTTTTTCAAAAATTCGCTTGCGCGTCGGGGTCTTTAGCAGTAGGAGGAAACCGGAGTTTCCGGCGAAAACACACGAGTTTGGACAGGCGACCATACTCCTTGTGACGTACAACCAGTAAATCGACACCACGTCAGTTGACATAATGACAGGCGTTATACGATACAGCTTGCACGTGCTAATCATTCAGCCACCTGAATGAATATAGGGCTAATATGAAAATGTTAAGCCGAGGTTCTGTTCTAAGGCTATTTCCTAAACGAACTAACCAAATGAAATGAAATGAAGTTTCAAGTCATACCTGTTCTGCTCCCAAACGGACTTAATGAAGACGGGCATACATCATAAAGTGTCCTATGAGAGACATTTTGCCCGGACACGGCACTATGGCCTACTCTCATATCGAATTCAAACTGCAAAGGGATCTTTTACACGCACGACAATGTATACACGAGACCTCGTTTTTTGTTCCATCCGAACGACTAGACAGGTGCCGTTGTCAGGCCATCCGCCGTCCGGTACCATTGACAAGGGGAAGCATGTCGGGAAATCCCGATGACATAATATTATGACTATATGCTGCTTTGTATACACCCCCTCTCCACCCCACGTACTCCATTTGTCTCAAATCTACGTTAAAAAAACTTAGTCGTTAAAGGAGCTAAAACTCTATCATTCCAAATGAAGGATAAAGCACGAGACTTGGTTATGCTGGGGAAAGAAAGACTGAAGAAAACTACCCGAGTTTTTTTTCTGTCTATAAGAAAAACCTTATAATTATTATGTTTTCTTTTGGAAAGACCTACCCTGGAAGTCTGGAAGAATAAACGCTTACAGGTATAAAGACCCCGGAAAAATTTCCCTTATTGCACACCGTATGGCGTATGCCCGTCTTCATTATTACAGCTTAGGAATAGCAGAATGGTAGACAGGGGCCGCGGAGCCGGGGAGGGGGGGTGTGCTTAGGGGGCATTTGCCCCGGCAATAATTTTTAATAGTGAAAAATAAAATGTCACCAAAAGCTCAAACAAGCGAAAAAAGGTTAGGGGGGGGTGGGGGTGGTGTTTAGTGGGGGCGGCCATATTGCGTGAGTTATTGTCAGTAGCCCCCCCCCCACCGAAATCGGGGCCGCTCCGCAGCCTCTGACGGTAGGACGTTAAATCCGGTCTTTTTGACCGCAAGTTATTACAGGCCTAGAATATACCCCAACGATCAAAGCGATTAACCGTTATAGGTTTATAAATAACAATAAATCAGGTACATACACGCATGCCTACACCTGTTAATATATTACGTCACGTGTTGTATTATGACCAGTAGATTACGTAATGGCGTTTTCACCTTATTGTAACACTGGCCAGTCTCCCTTGGCAACAGAGAAGCTAGTTATTAACACTAATCCCCATTAGTATAATTTTATTGGTGGTCAACGTAGCGGCTCATGAAAAAAGGTTGGTAAAATTATTCACTTTTATTTAACAAAATGGTATTTGCGTCATGTGTTTTACAGTTTCTGATCTGATCTGTTGTTTTTTGCAACCCTCTTGAGATTTTGACAATATTCATGTTTATCACCCAATAATACATTTGACAGTAGATATTGCTTGTGTGATAAATTACATAATCTACTGTGATATATACACAGTGGTGATATCGCTTTACATAAATTTGATTGGTCAATCAAAATGGGACTACTTTCTTTTATTTTAAGGTAACCACTTAGTTTAAGTTAAGAGTGACTTTTTTAAAAAAAAAGGAAACTGCTTTTATTTAATTGACCTTGAAGGAAAAAAACTGGGTCAGTATATAGGACTATACAATAGCTAAACTGCTTTCAAAAAATGATGTATCACTACGCAGTAATGTAATTAGGTTCAGTAAAAGTGAAATCTATACCAAAGAATTATATTTATTTATTTGTGCATGTAAGAAAGAATTGGGTGATAAATTAAATCTCCAACTCGTGTTTTTTGATACCAAAAATATCAACACTCGTTGATAAAGTAAAAAAACTCGGCAGAGCCTCGTTTTTTTTACTTTATCAACTTGTGTTGATATTTTTTGATATCAAAAAACACTCGTAGGAGATTCTCTATTTATACAGTATTGTGATCTTTGGGCGCGGATCCAGCCCCAGCGAGACTGCTTTTTAATTGATGATATAAACTGATTTTCGCATTGTTTCTCTGCCCAGGCAATGCGACGAAGGCTCGCGGGATTACACCAAACCACTATACATGCAGCACTCTAATGATCACCATTTGTTGCAATGTACGTATGCCCCCCCCCCTCAAAAAAATTCCTGGACCCGGGCCTGCTTTGTCAGTTGTGTAGGACAGAGAGCGAGATGGTGTGCATCATGTTTGTTTGGTCTGAGTAGGACGCTTTAAGTCATTTTATTTTATTTCATTTTATTGCTCAATCAGTGTCAAACATCTCTGATGTGCTACAATTCGACTCCAGCACAAATAAATACTAGGTTTTAGTTTTACATGCAAAATCAGCGAGATAGTCCAGGGAAGAGGGAGAGAGAGAGAAAGAGAGAGAGAGAAAAGGAGTGAGAGAGTCAACTAGATACAAACTAGGTCATTTCGGGACTAACATAATATGTTTGAATTTTATTTCAATAAATCGCTTACGCGTAGAGGTGTATTGCAGTGGGAGGAAACCGGAGGACCTGGAGAAAACCCACGAGGTTGGACAGGCGACCCCACTCCTTGTCATGTACAACCGGATAATCGAAACCATGCCACTTGACTCAATGACAGACTTTATAATACAAAGCACACCTTCTAACGAGTCGGCCATCCAACCCCACCCCACTCCCTATTTGCCCGGTTTCCTTCCACGGCTAAAAAAGTAGGGCTGCCTGTCCAACTTCGTGGGGTTTTCTCCGGGCCCTCCCACGGCTAAAGACCCATATAATTCATATATATTTTTTAAACAATCTGGATTTTATTTTCAGTGAGTTTCATGGTCATTGAACAAGATGTATTTCGTATTAATGATTGTGTTTTACGGTGTTATATTTGTTACGACCGACGCGGCTACTAAAACGGACTACTACAACCTCTACAACGCTACGTTTAGCGACTACAACCCTTACATCCGACCAGTGGACATTGATACACTTGCAACGAAGATATCCACGTCATTTCGACTCGTATCCATCGAAGAACTAAAAGAGAAGGATCAAGTTCTTGTCTCATTCGGATACCTTACATTAGAATGGCATGACGACTTCCTCGCGTGGGATATGAACAGTTATGGCGGCATCGATACCCTGGTCGTGCCGCAGAACGAGATTTGGACACCCGACCTGGTGGTGGGCAACTCGAATGAAAAAAGATCCAAATCCAAGATGGGATTCGACACGATGCCAATACGACTGAACACGGATGGAACTGTTTTATGGACGCCCAGTATTCTATTCCAGACTTCATGTGACATTAACGTTAAGTATTATCCTTTCGACCAGCAAGTGTGCACCATCACCTTGGAAACCATGGTCTCGGATCTCACGGAGATAGATCTGATTGTGAGTAACTACAGCTTATCGTCGGGCGACATGACATTCGAGTACGGTCCCAATGGCGAATGGGAGCTTGTTAGTATCGAAATAGCCAAAAAGGACGAAGTAACAAAAGCGGGGATTCACATCAATTTAACCATAAATCGACGCACGACCTTCTACGTGATGAACATTATCGTCCCCGTAGTCTCTTTAGCTCTGTTGCTGTCCACGGTGTTCGCTTTACCGGCGGACTCCGGTGAGAAGATCGGCTTGGCGGTTACAATTCTCCTGGGTTACATCCTGTTCCTGTCCATCCTGAGTAGCGAGATGCCACAGACCTCGCTACAAGTTTCGGTGTTAGCCGTGTATATATCACTTCTGGTCTTCTCCAGCGCCCTGTCTGTCGTATTGTCTATAGTCATCTTGAGGATTTATCACAAAAAGCCGAGTCACGTGGTTCCAAGAGTCATTAAAAGGATAGTGCGATGGCGAAGCGTCTTTAATCGGCGGACACCAAAACAGAACAACATATCTCCAGTGGATGATACCCCAACACGCGCCGCGTACGTTCGTGACGATGATGATATTGATGCAACGAGGGTTACGTGGCAGGAAGTGTCGGAATCATTGGACGTGTTTTGTTTTTGGGTCTATCTAATATTATCTACTTTATTTACTGTCATATGCTTGTCAATTATAATGGTGAAATGAGGAATTTAATTAATCCGGATAGAGAGAGAGAGAGAGAGAGAGATAGAGAGAGAGGGTGGATTTAACGTCCAATCGACAAAAACTAGGTCAAATCGGGACTAACATGTGGTTTAATTTTATTTCAATAATTCGTTTGCGCGTGAGGTTGGACAAGCGACCCTACTCCTGGTCACGTATAACCGGGGATTCGAAACCACGCCAGTTGACTCAATGACAGACTTTTATGATACAATACTTACGTTCTAACCATTCGGCCATTCAACCCCCTATGGTGAAGGGGGATTAGGATGGCCTAGTAGTCTAGAGTACCGCGCTTCGACCTCTAGCTGGTCTGTCACCTCTGGCTTGCGGCTGTGGTTTCGAGCCCTAGTTTGAGCGCATGTGACATGGAGATAGGGGTGCCTTCTCAACCTCGTGGGTTTCCTCCGGGCACTCCGGTTTCCTCCCACTGCTAAAGACCCCTACGAGCAAGCGAATTATAGAAATAAAATTGAATCATTTGTTAGTCCCGAAATGACCTAGTTGTGTTGAGTGGACGTTAAATCTAATTTCTCTCTCTCTTTCTCTTTGACGATGAAGTAATCAATCAAGATGAATGGGTAATTAATTAGGAACGCTGACAGTGACGTAATTAAGCAGGACATTTCGACGGAGGTTCTGTTAATTAATACATTTTGACCTAGAATTAATTAAGACGTTTGGACTATTCAAGAAATTTTGTAATACTGTAATTAGGTATAGTCCCAAGGCGGACGAAAAGTACTCTAAAATGTTAAAATGTTATTAAATCAGTGTTGAAATCAGTGTTGTGTCGGATACCTTTTATTATTTCATCGTTTACCGTGAAACAAAGTAGTGTAGCTTTACGGTTGTGCTAATAATTCCGGATATATATTTGTATATATGAATATTTGTACTTGATAACGATAAGAGAATACTTGTCGAAACGTCGTGCTATATGTATATAAACCAGTGATTGTTATTTCCATATAAATTGTGTTGTGTTTTGTAGTGTACATTTTTGTTTTGTAAATATTTTGTAAATATACCGGTATTTTTGTTTTTCCCGACGAGTCTGTGACTCAAGGGAAATAATAACTTGAAACTTGAACTTGAGACTTTGAATAAATTAAGCAAGACATTCAGATGATGATGAATAAATTAGTCAGCACATACGTACCGTAAATTAATTAGCCAAGATGTTTGAACCACGAATTAATTAATCACCACGTTGATTGATTAATTAAGCCAATAAATTTGAAACATGTTCTTATCAATTCGATTTTATACGCGGCGCTCGAAACAGGGAAAATACGCTAAAACACACTTATATTGAGAATAAAAAATGACAGCTTGTGAAACTATCCTTTGCATTTTTGTGTGTTCTGTAAATTGTACTGTATTGTATCTGATGGGCAGTTAACCTATATACCGGAAAACACAGGAAAACGGGGATTTAGGGATAGGGTTAGGTTCTTCCGGTGTTTTCTAAAAGACCAGCAATGGATTAGGGTTAGAGATAGGTTTAGGTTTTTCCAGTGTTTTAATAAGACCATACTCCGTGTTACCTATTTAGGGTGTTTTCCGGTATTTGGTTTGTTTTCCGGTATTTAGTGTTTTTTTCCGGTGTTTTTTTCCGGTATTCAGTATAAAATGGTGTTTTCCGGTATAAAGTATAGCCTCAGTTAGCCCAGATAAGAGTAGGCCATAGCGCAGTTGCCCGGGCACAATTTCCCTCATAGAACACTGTATGGCGTGGGTCCGCCTTCATTATCCCGGTATAAGAGAGAGAGAGAGAGAGGGGCGGGGGAGATGGGGTTTAACGTCAACTCTACACAAACTAGGTCATTTCGGGACTATCATATGGTATTCTTTTATTAGAATAATTCACTTGCGTGTAGGGGTCTTTAGCAGTGGGGCAAAACCGGAGCAGCCGGAGAAAAACCACGAGGCTGGACAGGAGACCCTACTCCTTGCGAAGTACAATCGGGGATTCCAAACCACGCCAGTTGACTCAATGACAGGCTTTATGATACAGCACGCACATGCTAACCATTCGGCCATCTTAAACCCCACCACCCAGAAAAGTAATACGTTAAACCCCATTTAATTCAATGGTCATGCTGTTTTAATTCACCTACAGTTTTTTTTTATCAAAATTAACCATCCACATATAAAATAAAACCAAGTACGAACAATCCAAACCATAAACCGAGCTACCGCCAAGCTCTTTTTGCCTTCATGTCAGGAATAGACAAGCAATCAAGAACATTTCATAGTTTTCTTGAGGTTTCGTCTTTGGGCGCTAGACTGGAGCTGATGGACGAGGCTTAGTATCTATCCTATCTATACATAAAGATCAAAACAGCGTAGCAAGAATATGGCCAGGAGCTTCGTTCCAGCCTGACAGCAACGTGGATGATAGTGGTGGGACGTGAAATACTTGCTAAGAAGCCCCCATAGCATAGATTATGTCATCAACTGACTTTCAAGATGAATGCAGAACGAGCATGTGGAATGGTATTGCGTTGGAAACATAAAGTATGTCACCATTTACACAGCGACGTGGCTGGCTACTTTGACATCACTGCCAGTAACGATGGCAGAGATGTCATAAATAACGGATCACAGCGTCCTTTAAGTGGTGATATAGTTTGTTTTTCCAACACCACAGCAATCTTCTGAACGATTCCTTCCACACGAATGACCTTGGGGTCAATTGATAATATAGTCTATTGATCTCTATTCCATAAATAATAATAATGTACATTTGTAGAGCGCCAAATCCATCCAAAAGCATGCTCAAAGCGCAATGAGACAATATTTATATAAACAGTGAATAGAAAGTCTAATTCTTATAGCATTCTCGAAACAAGTTAGTCTACAGCTGTGATTTGAAAGTAGGCAAAGTGTCACTGTTTCGGATATTCAGTGGTAAATTATTCCACAATTTAGGTGCAACTTTTAGGTAAAACTTCTGTCACCAAAATGTTTCAGTTTTGAATGTGGAACGACAAGAGTGATCTGGTAATAAGATCTCAAGGATCGATTTGGTTGATTTACTGTTAGAAGTTCTGATAAATAGCTTGGTGCAAGATTTCGTAGACACTGGTATGTGAGGCACAGGACCTTAAATGTTTCTTATAGCAAGTATTACTACTGCATTTGCAGTCCTTGTTTGTATTTCTTTGCATACCACTTTAAATTTCTGTTCTACTCTTTAATTTATTAATAATCTTTTCAAAAGTTTTAAGTCTTACATTTTGCAACGATAGTTACACATCAACTGAAAGTCTCGATGGCGCCACCAAGTCTTAAAATCAGACTGGAGTTCAACTACTACATTGTTGGATAACTCGGCACGGGCTTCCAGGAACATGCTACAAGCCTATACATAGCATAATTGGATCCAGAAACCTTTTCAGTAATGTGTTTAGAAAACGTCCTGCCACAAACAAAAATATGCCGAATGTTTGAACATACCACCATTTCAGAGAGTTGTAAATGGCAGAAATAGAATCTGCGCCCCCGAAAAACAAATATTGACACAAAAACGCGACTACGTAATCAAAATCAGTACACCGTCCCATTTTCCCGCCCGACGTAAAAGCCATATGTGAACATGTGATATTTCTACACAATTACAAACGGCAAAAATGGAATCTGCTCCTCAAAAAAAAATATATCCCGTTACCATAGACGACTACTTAATCAATATTAGCTCATCGTCCCATTTTCCCGCCAAAAATGGCCGTCATATTGGTAATGTACAAAATAATCATTTTACACAGTTTTAATTGACCGAAATGGATGCTGTGCTCTTGAAAACATATATATTGACACCAACGACGACTACTTAATCAATATCAGCACATCGTCCTATTTTCCTCGAAAAATTACCGCCTTCTTGGAAATACGCTTATGAACATGTCGATATTTTTATAAATTAGGTGAAAATATAAAAAACTAGTTGGAATATTATCAGAAAATGGCTACCCTCAAATAATAGCCTCCCATGTTATGAAGACCTACTCAGACAAAATGTAAACATTGTTTTTTTTTGTAATCTAACATCAAAACCTACAAAATAAAGCTTATTTCAGATTTCTACCCGAAAAGCCGGCGGATGGGAATTATGTAACAAACCGAAATGGACTATAATTAAATTCTAATTATTAGTTTATATAACAGTTCAGGTCAAAAGAAAGATCTGTAAATAGGCATATTTAGCTCTTGTACGATGTATGTTTAAAGGAGCTAAATCGCTAACATTTGGGATCCAGAAATTAACAAAAGTGGGTCGAAACTCATATAATACTGTAATATGAATGTATATAAACTGATTAACATTAAATGCTTTCCGTTTTACTCCAATTTCAAATCAGTTATGTTCGGCGAAACAAGCCATTCAGTCTCAACCCAGTGCATTTTTTTAGCGCCTGGTTATTCCAGTCCACATATGCAGTGTGATACAGTGCAATGTGTCTAGCCTCGTCCCTCGAGTCTCTCAATAAAACTAGGACCGGAGCGCAATATGGTACACGATTCGTGTACCAATGTTAGAAAAATTATTTTATCTTAAATATCGGATACCAGAAGCTCATCTTTTCCTGGTAAGTTTACATCATCAATGTTGATTTAAATTGACTAATAATTCGTGTTTTCGATGTCGAAGATTTTGGAGGATTTTGAGTTACGGACTTAGGTCCTTTAAATGTTAATTAAACAACCATTTTAGTTCTTTATTCCTCGTCTACAACACAGCACAATACACAGAACATACAAAAATGCAAATGTCAAATTCAATATCACCTAAAGTTTTCGACATTCAAAACACGAATTATTTGTCAGTTTAAATCAACATTGATGTCTGAGCTCATGATATCCAATATTGAAGATAGAATTAATATTTCAACCTTGGTATACCAAAAGTGTACCATAATGCCCTGTTTTTACATTGGACTCAAAGAGCGCGGCCAGACATGTGCCACAAGTCATGTCAAATGGTGACCCATATTCTTCTCTGGAGAGCATGCGCAATAAATGCTAAGTAGACTGGAATAAACAGACGCCATAGATTGGCATTCAATTGAGATTTCTGACATATTTCGACGAACAAAACAGATTTTATATTAGAGTAAAATCAAAAACGATTGAATGTCATCAGTTTGTAAACATTATAAATATATCCTTTGCTACAGATTTGTGTCAATTTCTAGGTCCCAGATATTAGCGATTTATCTCCTTTAAAGGGGCTAAATCTCTAACATTTGGGACCTAGAAATTCACAAAAGTGGGTCGCAACGTATATAATACTGTAATATGAATGTATATAAACTGATTTACATTCAGTGGTTTCCGTTTTTACTCGAATTTCAAATCAGTTATGTTTGGCGAAATATGCCAGAAATTTCAATCAAGTGCAGATTTTTAGCGTCTAGTTATTCTGTCTACATAACTCCGTTTGAATTAGTGCAATGTGTCTATAGCCTCGTCCCTTGAGTCTCTCAATACAACTTTTATCTTAAATATCGGATATCATAAGCTCATCTTTACCCGGTAAGTTTACATCACCAATATTGATTTAAATTGACCAATAATTCGTGTTTTCGGTGTCGAAGATTTTGGAGGATTTTGAGTTACGGACTGGTGTCCTTTAAGTAAGAAACTTGTGAATTCAGGAGACATTAGGTTGATTGCTGCAGCGTGCAACACACGTTTGAAACCTAGATACCACTTCAGCACGACATGTCTTTAGTCGCCAGATGTAAAGGATGGGACCAGCAAAGGTATTCATCAAATACAACGATGTCAAAACCGGAATTGCGGTATCAAGTGTATGCCGGTTGTCAGGGTAAACAAGACCAGCGTAGATCATGTGAATTCCCACAGGAGAATACGACAGCCCAAAAATACCAACGATTAACGCAACTGTTATAGTTGTCCGTTTTTCACTCGCCACCTGTCTCTGGGGCCCGGCATTAGTTCCCGTGTCGCTTCCGACCATTGTAGCAACATTAGCACTCGTGTCGCCTCCGACCATCGTAGCGGCAATTTCAGTCGACTGCTTTCTGATCGCCTTAAAGATGTAGAGATACATCATTGTAAGTGTCACAGTCACTGCGCAAAATATAAAACCATACACAATGTATCCATTAACGTTTCCACACGCAATCAATTGACATTTCCCAGGACTGGAAAACCCCTCGTAGCATATCATAGAAACGATGCCAGTCGCCAAGAACAAGAGGAACACAACGGTGAAGAGGAGTCGTGTCCACGTGACCACAGTGTCAAATTTAAAGGGAATAATTACGATTAGCAATCGTTCAGTAGTTATGAGTAAATTAATAAAAGCAGTGAACAAGGCGAGGGTTAGTGTAATGCGGACACTTATCTCACACATAGCATCTTTACCTCTGTAGGCGTATATGGGTAAAAAGTCGAGAAAGAGACGCAGGCAGGACATTAAGACATTACACACCAGTATAGCAATGAAGCACACCTTTTGTCGCGTGGGCACCGTACGGCTCACTGCCACTGCTAATCCAGATCCAACATTTAGAAGTAACGATGTAACCGCTATGGAATTAGCAGTCGTAGCAATGAGTTTATCGTGATCCATGGCTTTTGGAATATATTATCGAAACTGACCATCAACACAGCACAGTTACCTCATTTTTAGAAGTGAGGATGCAACAGCTATGCAATCTGCAATTGTCTCGCGGTATGGTATGTCAGGGGTTTAACGTCCACTTCCACCTAGGGTGATATCGTAGACAAAATCCACAGGCACTTGAAGGGATTAAAATAAAATTTCTTACTACTGCTTGATTATATATTATAATAGAGAAAAGGTATTTCAATGCCTGTTACAAAATTATCTCACATAATATGCTTCCTTATAATAACACATCAAAATTGTCTCACATAATATGCTTCCTTATAATAACACGTCAGCACTGACTATCACCACAACTAAGAGTTTTAGTAATGATTTTATGGTAGACTCGCGTCGTGCAAGCAAAGTGCAGCCACAGGCTAATAGAATTGCTTGTTTAAAGGAGCAAAACTCGCTTATATCTGGGACCTAGAAACCACAGACACAAATCGGTAGCAACACAGGTAATAATGTAATATGAATGTATAAAAACTGATATACATTCAAGCGTTTCTGTTTTTACTGTAATTTCTAGTAACATTTCGGTATCAACAATTTTCCTAGATATAAAATACTGTCTTCAACCGAAACTTTGAGTAGATAATAGCAAATCTGATTAGTGTTTATATAAAAATATATATAACGGTGTGGTATCAATAACAGGCGATGATCCGTTAAACTTAGAACTAAAAGAGCTAAGGATGGGCTACAAGAGATTAAAATATAACACATTAAGATACATTAGCTTTTAGCGTTTACCATAGAAAAAATTAAAACAAAGATTTCAGATCGTCAAACTTATCCATTAGGAGGATCGATCAATATCCGCTGTATTTGAAATATCATTTCGTCGTTGTTTTATCGTATACATCTTATATCTCTATCTAAAACAGAAGGTGGGTGGCGAAATGGCGTCACACGAAACAACGGTGGCTAAGTGGATAAGACGAAATGAAATGAAATGGGGATTAACGTTCTACTGTTTGGCTCGTAAACTGGGATAATGAAAACAAAACTCAAATAAGGAAAACCTCCATTAATTTCCATATGGTCCTTTAAAGGGACAATCTCGATAGGAACAGAGTCTCAAAAATCAAAGTCCGAGTATTTGTGAAATTTATGGACCAAAATATATAAGCATGGCGTATTTACATTGTCTGAAAATTTCAGCTGAAAATATTGAGTCGTTTGGACGTGAACGTCAACACTGCTTATCCGGACACGTAACCCTTTTAAGATTTCGGGTCATTTTTTTCATTGGGTGACTTGATAATCGATTTACGTTTCTTGAGAAGTCTATACAGTGAATGATCCATGTACTGACTTTGATAATAAAAGGTAAATTTCACCTACATATTATTTTTATAGAAAAAAGTCTGGTTTTATCCAGATACTGTATGATAAAAAGGTCTCCATTTCCAGATGCAGACTGTCAGGTCTAAGTTATTTACAAGCGTATCACAAATATCGGGTAAGTTGATCGGCCTTAGACAATGGGTTTTAAATGATCTAACACAAAATTAAGCAGTTTTATTCCCCACAAAGTTATCGGGATTGGCCCCTTTAATCCAAATATGAATTGCCGTATTCATGAATTGGGTAACCCCAGCGTTTAATCTGTACCTCACTAATCTGTAAAGCAGTCTACTGAAATCACTGGTACAATGGTTGGAAGCGGCGACACGGGAAATAATGCTAATACATTGATTGGAAGCGGCGACATGGGAACTAATGGTTGGAAACGGCGACACGGGAACTAATACCTGACTCCAAAGACGAGTTTGTATTTTCAGGTTGTCGTATTCTCCTCTGAGCATTCATATGATCTACGCTGGTCTTGTTTACCCTGGCAACCGGCATACACTTGGCAACACAATTATGAGTTTGACATCGTTTTTTCGGGGGATAGTCCTGTCGTGCTGAAGTCATATCGATGTTTAAAATGTGTGTCACGTGATGCTGTAACCCATGTGTTTAAAATACAGATCTATTGTTTGTTTCGTTTTTTATACTTCCAATGGCCTACACTATATGAAGATCTAACCGGTTGTAGTGAGTTGGCAACGGGCATACACTTGGCAACGCAATTACGATTTTGGCGCTTAGGGGCCTGCCCTGCTGATGCTGTAATCAATCAGTTAAAAAATTAATACAGATCTTTTGTTCGTTTCTTTTTTTAATACTTTCGATGGCCTTTACTACATGAAGATCTGACTGGTTGTAATGAGAGGTCGCATCAGGGGGCATAGTATCTAAACATCAGCCAGAACTTCAATAAAAATGTTACAACAATAAACCAACTTCTTGAGATATATAATAAAGGGACAGTGTTGTATTTTGTGATATTTCTAAAGCGTTTGATAAAACATGGGGAGGGGGGGGGGGGCTAGTGGTCTAGAGTGCCGCGCTTGCCGCTCACCTCTGGCTTGTGGCTGTGGTTTCGAGCCCTAGAGTGAGCGTATGAGGCATGGAGATAGGGGCGCCTTCTCAACCTCGTGAGTGTCTCCCGGGCACTCCGGTTTCCTCCCACTGCTAAAAACCCATACGCGCAACGAATTATTGAAATAAAAATTGAAAACCATACGTTAATCCCGAAATGACCTAGTTTGTGTCGAGTGGACGTTAAACCCCATTTCTCTCTCTCTCTCTGATAAAACCTGGCACATGGAAATTATATATGAGCTGTGAAAGTATGGTATTAATCTAAATTTATGTGATCGGATATACAACTATTTAAGACGTGGTCGTAAACAATGTGTTGTCCTTGAAGGCTTTCAATCATCTTATCTGTTAGTTGAATCCGGGGATCCCCAGGGATCAATACTCGACCCTTTTCTATTTTCCATCTACATAAATGATATTTCAGACATTATTTTCATTTATAAATGATAACCGATTAGAACTGCTAATTCAATCAATAGTGATCTGAAGCTAATGTCAACGTGGAGAAATACATACCAAATAAAATTTAAACCAAATGAAACTAAAAACAGAATATTCACAAGTGAAAAACCTAATCATCAATCTTATGTTTGGAAATACAATTATTGATAAAGTTACCTCGCACTGCCAGCTTGGACTAACGTTTCATCTAAACAGAATATGAGCAGAACGCAGGCGCGGATCCAGGGGTGGGGGGTGGGGGGTGGGCTCAGTCTCAGCGAGACTGGTGTATCTGTTTTTTAATTGATGATATGAACATGATTTTCGGGTTGTCTATGCCCAGGCAATGCATCACGGCTCTGGGGATTACACTCTAATGATTACCATTTGTTACAATGTATAGCCCCCCCCTCCCCTCGAAAGAATCCTAGATCCGGGCCTTGCAACGTATTTCTGAACTTCACAAAAAAGCCTGCAATAGACTCAACATACTACGCCAATTAAAATTCAAATTAAAATAGATCTACGTTATGTACAGTATTCACGTCATTTATACGTCCTCTTATGGAGTATGGGGATAGTATATGGGATAATTGTAGTACTAAAGATTTAGAATTACTTTAGAATATCCGACTAGAAGCAGGAAGAATCATTACTGATGTGCGCCGAAATTCCCACAGAACATATGTTTATGACGAATAATGGTGGGCACCACTGTTCAAACGTCGTTAAATGCATAAACTCATCTTTTTATATATTAAATCCTTAATTGCTATAGTCCCCAGTATTTGTCCGATTGTCTAATGAAAATACAACCCAAAACAAATTTTTACAATCTTAGAAACCACAAATTTAAAACATCTTCTTTCATAAAAAGCCTTTTCCCAATCACAATAAAACTATGGAATAAAAAAAACCCATAAAACAGAATTCGAAGTCCTAAAAACGGTATAGTCAAAATAGTGTATTCAAGCAAAATAGTGTAATAAGCAAATGGACTGCTCCTCGTGTACAAAAATACACGACAAGCAGCCTACCTGGCGCCACACCCGCCATATAGCTGCATCTAAATCCTAACCCTAACCCTAGTCTTCCTGCGCACTGCGCACCCTGGTTACTTTCAAACGTGAAATTTGGAAAAGAAGAGCGCCTTAAAACAGAAATTGTCTGGGTGGATCTTTGGAAAAGGAAAGAGGGCATGGAAATGGGCTTTTACAACTAACCGATATTTGTTTATTACCTCGTTGGTGTACTTTGATGTATTTCAATCTCTTAAAAATTGTCAACAGATGTCACACAAATTAACATTATATTGTACAATACTAATAACAAATAACACAATAAATCATTTGATGCTTCGACCTTTAGGTGGAACGGCCACCTCTGGCTTGAGCCCTGGCGTGAGTGTATGTGACATGGAGATAGGTGCGCCTTCTCAACCTCGTGGGTTTCCTCCGGGCACTCCGATTTCCTACCACTGCTAAAGACCCTACGCGCAAGCGAATTATTAAAATAAAATTATATGTTAGTCTCGAAATGACCTAGTTGTGTTGAGTGGACGTTAAACCCCATTTATCTCTCCCTCTCTCCCCTTTGATGTCTTCAATTTCATTATATAAATATTGACAAGTATGGTGCGCATACGTTGTGGGGATTAACTGAGTATTTTTAACAAAAAACAATTTACAAAATAAAAACAAATTCTTGATTCTATAGATCTAAATTTTTAAAAATAAATCTATTTAAAATTAGGCAAAATTATATAAAAAATAAAATAGTTTAAAAAACAAATAATAAAAAAGAATAAAAAAAAATCTAAGAAAAATTATATATATCGAATTCCAACTTATCTTGCGTGTACGCCGATGTGTAAACGGCACTTCTGTATTACGTTCCATACGCATGACTAGACAACTGTTCTTGTCAGGCCCTCCGTTCTGCATCACCTTCTCGGGCACCTAATCCATAGCGCACCAAAACACAGCCGACATGTGCAAGACGAAACTTTGGCACGTTTTTCTTCTCCTTCATTTTTGAAATTGATAGTGTGTGTCATTGCACTTTCGCACTTCTACCGGACGACTACACCAGGCAGCGCACTATTACACCAAAAACGTAAACTAAAGTCACTAAAAATAGATTTGAACTAAATTGTATGTGTTGCACGAAGATCAGCGGATTTTAATATATTTGAGTTACAATTACTTGCGTCTGTACAGCGCAATGGTATCTTGGATAACGAAAACTATTCAGATTTATCACTTTCAAACATATAATATTTGTGGGTGTGTTTTGGGGAATTTATAAAACATGTCTTGTACGTGACAAGTCCTGTCCGACTTCGTGGATTTTCACCGGGTCCTCCAGTTCCTCCCACTGCTAAAGATCCCAACGCGCAAGCGAATTATTGAAATAAAATTAATCCATGTTAGTCCCGAAACGACCAAGTTTGTGTCGAGTGGACGTTAAACCCCATCTCTCTCTCTCTCTCTTTTTCTCTCTCTCTCTCTCTCTCTCTCTCTCTCTCCCTCTCTCTTCTCTAGCTTATGAGATAAATACGATAAAATTTCACAAGTACTTGGAAACAAACAGCAATAAGGGACAAATAAAATAAAACCAAGTACGAACGATCTCTCTCTCTCTAGCTCTCTCTATCTCTCTGAACTAAATTTGATGATATACATTCGAACTAAATTATCTATCAAAATCTTTTGAAATCGTCCCTTAAAACATTTTAATAAAGCACCCTCCATCCCCACCCCCATACCGAGAGATTTGAACTTGCTTATACCGTGAGGTCATTTATGGAGAATAAATTGGGATCTTGTATCCTTGAAATACCGACGCCTTGGTAAAACCCTAGATTGGCCCCTGTCAACTTCATTGTCCGTCATTTACTCATCGCCTACTTGAAGATTTACTTCCTCATTGTCGCCATTAGATCAAGAGAGGAGGGTGTGTGTGGATGACCGAATGGTTAGCAGATGAGCAACAGGGAGAAGGGTCGCCTGTTCAACTCGCGGGTTTTCTCCGGGTCTTCCAGTTCCCTCCCACTGCTAAAACCCCTGCGCACAAGCGAATTAATGAAATAAAGTTAAACCCTGTTAGTCCCGAAATGACCTAGTTTATGTCGAGTGGACGTTAAACCCAATTTATTTTCTCTCTCTCTCTCCCTCGCTCTCTCTCTCTCTCCCCCTCTCTCCCTCTCTCTCTCTCTCCCTTTCCTCATTGCCCCCACAGATGTTGGCCATAAGACCACAAATTAGATTCGTCATTTAAGGATACCATCCATTAAATTCTAGTAAAACTCTCTCTACTTTCCATCTAGTATACTAATACTGCCATAATTATATTGGAAAAATACCATGCATTATATTCTAGTAAAACTGTAGGGGTCCTTGGCAGTTGGAGCAAACCGAGGCAACCTCAGAAAACCCACGAGGTTTGACATGCGACCGTACATCACTTCACGTACAACTGGGGAATCGAAACCACGCCAGTTGATTCATGATTATATTTGATAAAATACTTGTTCATACTTGGTTTTATTTCATTTATTGGAATGTCTCTTTTATTAAAGGGAGTTGGGGTGGCCTATAGGTGGTCTAGAGTGCCACTCTTCTACCTCTAGCTGGCCAGTCACCTCTGGCTTGCGGCTGAGGTTTCGAGCCCTGGTGTGAGCGTATGTGGCATGGAGGTAGGGCAGACCCGAGCGCCCCCCCCCCAATGGCCGTTCCTGTCGGAATTTTTCTGTCTGCGTCGGGAAAAAATCGCTGGTTAGCTATGCTCGCATTTTCGCCGGGAAATAATTTTAGTACGACATATCCTCTCAAATGTGGCCGATATAGTTAATGTCGGCTGGAAACTCTTAATTTTCCGACACATTCGCCACCTACATGTCATAGAGGCCTAAATTTACTCTTACAGCTTCTTTTTTTCGTGCTCTCTCCTCCTCCTGCTTACGGCAGTCGGCGATGACCTTCTTAATTTAGGTTTCTGGCTTCGGGCCTGAGGTAGGAGCGCCTTCTCAATCTCGTAGGTTTCATCCGGGCACTCCGGTTTCCTCCCACTGCTAAAGAGACCTATGCGCAAGCGAATTATTGAAATAAAATTCAACCATATGTTAGTCAAAAAATTACCTAGTTTGAGTCGAGTGGACGTTAACCCCCCCCCCCCGTCCTATCTTTCCAAACCCCAACATCAAACAGTACACCCGCCCCTCGTTTCTATTGATATAAGTTTAACCATGATCAAAACCTATTCAATCAAATATAACCATTTCTTCACAAGCAACCCACCCTTTAAACTGTTTATTACAAATCGTCCCTTTAAACTGTTTATTACAAGCAACTATCCCTTTAAACCGTTTATTACAAGCAACCATCCCTTTAGTCTGATAATTACAAACAATCGTCCCTTTAAGCTGTTTATTACAAGCAACCATCCCTTTAAACTGTTTATTACAAGCAACCATCCCTTTAAACCGTTCATTACAAGCAATCGTCCCTTTAAACTGTTTATTACAAACAGCCCTTCCTTTAAACTGTTTATTACAAGCAACCGTCCCTTTAAACTGTTTATTACAAGCAACCCTCCCTTTAAACTGTTTATTACAAGCAACCATCCCTTTAGTCTGATAATTACAAGCAATCGTCCCTTTAAACTGTTTATTACAAGCAACCCTCCCTTTAAACTGTTTATTACAAGCAACCATCCCTTTAAACTGTTAATTACAAGCAACGCTTCCTTTAAACTGTTTATTACAAGCAATCGTCCCTTTAAACTGTTTATTACAAGCAATCGTCGTTTTAAACTGTTTATTACAAGCAACCATCCCTTTTAACCGTTTATTACAAGCAATCGTCCCTTTAAACTGTTTATTACAAGCAACCCTTCCTTTAAACTGTTTATTACAAGCAACCGTCCATTTAAACTGTTTATACAAGCATGTTTAATCCGAATACTAGGCATACTAATTAATAGTTGTATATTCTTAGAAATGACTATGGTTCAATTATATTTCAATAATTCGCTTGTGCGTAGGGGTCTTTAGCAGAAGAAAGAAACCTTATGGTACAACGCGCACGTGCTAACCATTTGGATACCCCCCCCCCTCCGCTCTAATAACTCATGCCCCACCATGCTGCCTGTATTTAAAACTATATCATTCAGATTCCAATTCAATTTCGAAATTCTGTCATTTGTTTTAATAGAAACAATTTCTAGTTAATATATAAATGATCACCCCATTGATGTACTTTGATGTATTTGAATTTTATTTCATTTTATTTGTTTATTACCTCGTGGATGTACTTTGATGAATTTCGATCCTAAATATTGTCAACAGATGTCACACAGATTAACATTATAATATTAATAATAGAAAAACAGAAAAACAATAACACGCCTTTATCTCACCAATAAATCAACCCTTTGTTGCCTTAAAATTCACTATATAAGTTTCTTGATTATAATATATAATAAACGTTAGATGAACATTATAATATTAATAACAGAAAAACAATAACGCGCCTTTATCTCTTCAATTAATTCTATCCTTTCATGCCTTAAAATGAACTATTTAAGTCTCTTGATTATTATATATAATTAACGTTAGATTAACATTATATTATTAATAACAGAAAAACAATAAAGCGCCTTTATCTCTTCAATTAATTCTGTCCTTTGGTGCCTTAAAATTCACTATATAGGTCTCCTGATTCTAAACGTTGGGTATCATTGACCGCTATCAACAGTGCAGTGTTCATAATTTCAACGATAAAGGTAAAAGGTAAATATATTATGTTCTTTATTTATTAATGGTCTAACTGCTAGATGTTTAAGTGTCCTACCTCTTGTATACTTATCCATTATATCCTATTTTACTTGTCCAGGGGGTTCGAAAATATTTTTAAATCTAAGTTACATTTGAAAAGGTTTACGTAAAGCTTTTCAAATCATGTAGTTGAATTTTTCCATTTTTTTAAATCATCAATTAATTGGAATATTGTAAAATGGTACAATTTGTCGACCAGAATAATGATTGGGACGTATTATTCAGTTACAACAAGAGTGTCATTGGGCCTTTGAACCTAAAAAAAATACATTCTTGTTATAATAGCATAAAAATAAATCATATAAAATTAAGAGTAGTCCGGTGGCCGTTTACGAAATAGCAGGGGGACCCAAAATTTTCGAGATAAGTTATTTTCTCGACGGTTTAATATGGAATCGAACCCGCTGAATCCATTTTTCGCTACTTCATCACTGTCAGCCTGGAAGGTTTTGAGTAATTAGCGAATTACTAATTAAAAAACTAATTAAAATCCCCATTCGTTTAAAATGACAAATACAAGTCGAAATACCCCGCTGTTTGTAATTTTATTTATAGAATAGGACCCCTGTTTTAGATACGAGTTCACTATCAGCCAGATTGTATTTCAAATAATCCGGCGGCAGTTTACGAAATAGCAGGGGAACCCAAATTTTTCGAGATAAGTTTTATTCGAGACAAGTTTTTTTCTAGACGGTTTTATATGGAATCTGACCCGTTGAATCCATTTTTCGCTACAGGATACCTATCAGTCTGGAGGGAGGGTAAGCAAGTCGCTAATTACTATTCTTTTAGATTTAGCTTTAACATACTCTCCCCACGCCTTGTCACTTGTACATTCATACTCCCTTTGGAGTAACATGTATTTTCAGCCATTTCGATGAAGAGTGAGCGACAAGGCCTAACAAAGTTACAGCATTTGTTTTGACCGCATAGGGACGAAGTTGTTCTGGTTTCGGCATCAAAATGATGACATTTCATACAAGTCAACGAGCACCACACACATAGATTGATATGGTTCACTCTGCAGCATGCACTTACGATACATAGATTACAAATATCATCCTGGGCACAGCTTTCGATAATCCAATTATAATAGATCTTTTTCGAACGTAAATTGGAAAAGACACATTTTGTTTTCCCCGGTAATCGCTTGTAGTCCCACCAGTAGGAGACTGGACTCCAAGCTCCAGTCTCTGGACTTACACACCCATAAATAAATGGACACACCCTGTTCGTGTGATCGATCTGCGTAGGTGACATAAGTGGTGCATTTCCACAATGTATATTACTCGTGCTGAATTATCCCTATGCAAAAGGGGATGGTAAATCATTGGGATTAACTACAACTTTAATTATTTAATTAGTAATTAGCGACTTGCTTACCCTCCTTCCAGACTGACAGTGATCCTGTAGCGAAAAATGAATTCAGCTGGTCTGATTCCATATAAAACCGTCGAGAATAAAAACTTGTCTTGAAAAATTTCGGTCCCCTGTTATTTCGTAAACGGCCGTGGGATTATTTGAAATACAATCTGGATGATATAGACCAGGAGCCCAGAGGGTCGAACCTAGACGAACGAGGTACCAATATCTGAACATACAGGCATCTACATACTAACCTGGGATATACAGAAATGGGCGTCTGCCGGGGTCCAGTTCATGGGTGTGGCCTTGGCGTCCCCTAGAATGACCCTAAAAATTGGTTAAACTCATACATTCGAGGTACCGGTCGAAACCAATTTTAAATGAAAGAGTACATCTCACGGAGTACTAAATTGCTCATAACAGACGATTTTGGCCCCGGGATGGCCCAAACTGACACCCTAAGTAGACGCAGGGGCCTTAAAAAAGGGCTGTATTCATACATTCTAGGTACCAGATTAAAATAATTTTAAATGAAAGTGTATATCCCATTGAGTACGAAATTGTCCATAACAGACGATTAGGCTCCTGGGATGGCCCAGACTGACACCCCAAAGTCGAGGTTGGGTGGGGTGGGGAAAAATGAGTTATACTCATACATTTGAGGTACCGGTCAAAACTATTTTTTAATGAAAGAGTACATCTTACTGAGTACGAAAATGCCCATAACAGACGATTAGGCCCCTGGGATGCCCCAGACTGATACCCCAAAGCCGAGGTTGGGTGGGGTGGGGGGAAATGGGTTATACTCATACATTCGAGGTACCGGTCAAAACTATTTTTAAATGAAAGAGTACATCTCACTGAGTACGAAAATGCCCATAGCAGACGATTTCAACCCTGGGTCAGCTCAGACTGACACCCTAATTATGAACCCCGGGGCTTAAAAAAGAGTTATATTCATACATTCGAGGTACCAGTTGAAATTAATTTTAAATGAAAGAGAATGTCCCGCTGAGTACGAAATTGTCCAAAACAGACGATTAGGTCCCTGGAATGGCTCAAACTGACACCCCAAAGCCAAGGGGGGCCAAACATGGGTTAAACACATATATTCTAGGTAACGGTCACAACAAATTTTAAATGAAAGACTATGCCTCACTGAGTGAGAAATTGCCCATAGGCTTGAAAAAAAGGTTATATTCATACTTCCAAGGTGCCAGTTGATATTAATTTCAAATGAAAGAGTACACCCCACTTCGTACGAAATGGTCCGTAACAGATGATTCTGGTCCCTCTCATTAGGTTTTCAAAAAGGTTCAAATGACAAGTTTTGAAACAATTTTCCGCCTTGAATATGAATGTAGGTGCAGTATATATCGTATTTGGCTTGATTAACCATTGTAAGACTGTTGGTATAATTTTTGCTCCTTAAATTATTAATAGCATTATATCGTATCTTTGACTAATTATTGGATTCACACATTATTGGATTCACACATTCTATCGAAGTCAGATCTCATGCACTCAAAAAATGAGAGACGGATTTCATATAAAAAGAGTTATAATTTGGTAAACATTTAATTCTGGGTTAATAACAAAACAACACACGTGACACTTCTGGTGTTAAAGTTTCCACTGCCTATGTAAGGGTGGTTTTCGACCCAATTAGGATAATTAACCAACCATTAATAAGGTCATATTTGACCAATTAGATAATTGAAGGTCCAAACACAAAGCTATCATATCTCTGGGTATAAGTCAGACAGCCGCTGGATTCCGAAGGAAGAAGATGTAACAATGTCTATCAGCAGACTCGCTGGTATAGGATTGAAAGAATGACTTTATTGTAATCTATGCTTGTATTTTAATATGTAGCCAGTGCTTGATATAAAAATGTAAAAACGAACTGATGCATTGTTATTCCTGGTAAGACAAATGTCTTAACTAATGAAAAGATAACCGCCCTAACCACTGAGATAGTAGTAAGAAGAAAATACACAGCATGGAAAGAGAGCTAGGCGATCGAAAGGCTGTTAAAATAGTTAAAATATGTAGTAAGAAGAGAGTGCATGGGCCATACGCAGGATGCGGCGAACGGGCTTGATGACCCGCTTTCCACGTCTGACAAATGACCCATGGTGCTTCCATCTGTGGAAGTATTTCCGAAGTAGGGTAACCTTAGGAATAAAATAAAAACCAAGTACGAACAATCCAAACCAAAAGACATAATTCAAGTCATTGAAAACGTTATAGGCAAAATAGTGTACTCAAGCAAAATAGTGTAATCAGCAAATGGACTGCCCCTCGTGTACAAAATACACGACAAACAGTGGTAACAGGTGTCCGGAAGAGTAAGCTTACCCTGCCTTGTGCCACACCCGCAATTGCTGCATTCAAACTATTAGGCGAAATGTCGGTAAAATAGCGTGATTGGCCAATGAAATTTCGGTATGCAAAAGGCCTCACAATACCATTTGTGCCCTCGGTTCATAAATACACTGACTGCATCATGTTGCCACCAACACGTATGAATCATAGACATAAGAACTGCAACTGTAGTGTCTTGTGAACCACTCATTGAAATCACCAAAAAAGAACAAAACTGTCTATGGGGCAGTCATCAAGTACCTGCAACTGAAAGGACTAACTCCAACACAGGCACAGTATACAGGCTGACATGGTCTTCAATTTAGGGAATGATGCCCACGTTCTTTTAAGCTTGTTCTCTATCCATCTCTTATAATTATGTGGACATCATCCTCCAAATTGAAGACCATGTCGGCCTGTATACTGTATCTGTAAATCCGTCACTCATTATTTGAGTGCATGAGACATGATTTCGATAGAATGTGTGAATCCAATAATTAGTCAAAGATACAATATAATGCTATTATTAATTTAAAGAGCAAAAATTCTACCAATAGTCTTACAATGGTTACTCTAGCCTAATACTATATACACTGCACCTACATTCACATTCAAGGCGAATGACGGGTAAAAGTGTTTCAAAACTTGCCAGTTTAACCTTTTTCAAACCTAGGGAGAGGAGGCGGCATACTAGGGTGTCAGTTTGCGCCGTCCCATGGACAAAACCGTCTGCTATGGGCAATTTCGTACTCCGTGGGGTGTAGTCTTTCATTTAAAATTTGTTTTGACCGGTACCTAGAATTATGAGTTTAACCCATGTTTCCACCCCTCGGCTTCGATGTATAAGTTTGAGCTATTCCAAGGCATAATCGTCTGTTATGGACAATTTCGTACTCAGCGGGATATACTCTTTCATTTAAAATTAATTTCAACTGATACCTCGAATGTATGAATATAACCTTTTTTAAAGTCCAGGGGTTCATATTTAGGTCGTCAGTCTGAGCCGACCCAGGGCCGAAATCGTCTGTTAAGGGCATTTTCGTTCTCAGTGAGATGTACTCTTTCATTTAAAATTGGTTTTGACCGGTACCTCGAATGTATGAGTATAACTCATTTCCCCCCACCCCACCCAACCTCGGCTTTTGGGTGTCAGTCTGGGCCATCCCAGGGGCCTAATCGTCTATTATGGGCATTTTCGTACTCAGTAAGATATATTTTTAATTTAAAACTAGTTTTGACCAGTACCCCGAATGTATGAGTATAACTCATTTTCACCCACCCCACCCAACCTCGGCTTTGGGGTGTCAGTCTGGGCCATCCCATGGGCCTAATCGTCTGTTATGGACAATTTCGTACTCAATGGGATATACACTTTCATTTAAAATTATTTTCAACTGGTACCTCGAATGTATGAATACAGCCCTTTTTAAGGCCCCTGAGTCCATACTTAGGGTGTCAGTTTGGGCCATCCCAGGGTCAAAATCGTCTGTTATGAGCAATTTAGTACTCCGTGAGATGTACTCTTTCATTCAAATTTGGTTTAGACCGGTACCTCGAATGTATGAGTTTAACCCATTTTGGGGGTCATTCTAGGGGACGCCAAGGCCACACCCATGAACTGGACCCCGGCAGACGCCCATTTCTGTATATCCCAGGTTAGTATATAGATGACTTTATGGTTAGATATTGGTACCTCGTTCGTCTAGGTTCGACCCTCTGGGCTCCCGGTCTAATAGTGAACTAGTATCTAGAATAGACTCAGGGGTCCTATTCTATTTGAAAACATCACAAACAGCGGCGTATTTCGACATGTATGTGTCATTTTAAACGAATGTGATTTTAATTAGTTATTTAATTAGTAATTCTCTAATTACTCAAAACCCTCCAGGCTGACAGTGATCCAGTAGCGAAAAATGGATTCAGCGGGTCCGATTTCATATAAAACCGTCAAGAAAAAACTTATCTCAAAAAAATTTGGGTCCCCAGCTTCGGCCGCCGGACTAGAGGGTTAGTAGGGTTGACAAGGACACAGGTTTATTCGGGACTTGGCCCCACTTTCCCATAGTAAATTTTAAATGGAGAACCGTTCCAATCTAGAAATAAATTACGTATGATGTTGATAAAGAACTGCCTATTCTTGCTATTTTAGCTCAAAAATAGATAATGTAAAATGAAAATATTGAAAATTTCATTCAAATTACTTCATTCTGAGCCAAGTAATCATTGTCTTAACAAGGGCACGGGTCTATTCGGGATTATGCCCCACTTTCCCATTTTAAAGTAAATTTTAAATGGCAAACCTTTTCAATCTACATAAGATATTTGTTGTCGATAATTGCGGTCTGCGAGTTATAATTTTCTCCATGATTGGGAAAAATGCGAATCTCGTCAATAAGTACATGGCCGGATGGCATTTTTCCCAATATGGAGCAAATTATTACCCGAAGGCCGTATAGGTCGAAAACAAATATTTACATATTTTAGCTATGTTTCTAAGATTAAAATCAATTATTTTACAGATATTGTTTATGTGATTCTTCAAAAAAATTAAAAATTACACCAATATTTCTACTGATTCAGAATTGACAATGAAACTATTACCTACTTCTATCGATAGATCAAAATTTAACCTTTTCTGTTTTCAATGACAAAATATTCTGTCTTATCTGCATTAGGTTTAAAAAAAATTGTTGTTCATCCAAATTTTTATGTCTGCAATACAAGTTTCAATATTCAGCTTTGAAAGTTAGTTTTAATGGGTTTGAATGAGATGTACAATTGTGTATTATTCGCATATACATGACGATAAAATAATAATTCACCATGTCATACTATGAGGCCATGTGGTCTGCTGTAGAAGCTCAAAGTGGATAAGGCGCTGGTTCGCTAGCCTGGAGGTTGAGTGTTCGATCCCTGCATTGGCCGAGAAAGTTCATCTCGATTTTCCGGCGTGATTTCCCCTTGTCAGTGATGCAGACGGAGGGCCTGACAAGGACAGCTGCCTAGTCGTTCGGATGGGACGAAAAACCGAGGTCCCGTGTACAAATTGGAGTGCACGTAAAAGATCCCTTGGCAGTTTGAATTCGATATAAGAGTAGGCCGTGGCGCCGCTGCCCGGGCAAAAATTTCCCTCATAGCACACTGTATGGCGTATGCCCGTCTTCAATTGGCCCAGGTACGGTGCTTAAGCGTAGGACTTTAAACCCCATTTCATTCAATTAAATAAGATCAGTCTTGAGACGGACACACAGAGTAACACCGGAAGTCGCCACATAAGGGCTGGAAGTAAAGGTCTAGGTAAAAACCACAATTTCCAGCAAAAATATGATTTTACTAATTTTCGAACCTATGTATAAAACACTGTGATCACTTCTGTAGCTTTATAAATATTATTTTTATTAACGAGGAAACAACTTTTTTTTTTCATTGGTCATGATTGGTTGTCTAATTTATATATCTTACCACTATAATTACTTATTAATATATCTCTAACGGTAATTAATGATAATTATCAGTGACCTTACCTTGCCTTTCACAATGTTGTTATATTATGCCCTTGATCTTGTTGTTGTCATGCATGTTTTCAGAATTGTTGTTATTGCTTGTCTATTTATAATTGTCATACACATTTGTTGCCGTACTTACTTGTAACGTTGAGAGAATACTCTTCGAAACGTCGCCTAAATAAATCAGTAATTGTTCTTCCATAAGTATGTGTTATAGTTTATTGCTCTTTCCAGTTACTAAATGCCTCTAAAATATTATTTTTTTCCATGTTTTACTCTTTTCCATAAAATAAAAAAAACTGAAAAAATGCCAAAGAGTCACATTTTGTGCAAAGTTTGATAGACAGTAGCACCCTCTAATGTTTTTTTTTATTATTTTATTTATTTCTTTTCATTTTTTTCATCAAAACCAACATAATATTTTTAAAAAATTATTTTATTTAATTTTTTTCAATTTTTTTTCTCATAAATTCCAAAATAAAACGATATTTTACGTGCACGCCAATGTGTACAAGGGACCTCGGTTTTCGTCCCATCCGGATGACTAGACAGCTGTCCTTGCCAGGCTCTCCTTCTGCATCACTGACAAGGAAGCTAATCGAGCTGCATGTTGGCGCTGTATAAATAATCATTATTATCATTGAATATAGGAATTCCGATTGATATTTTTTGCAGTATGGCTGAGGTAAAGACTTTGTTGGTAGGACTGTTGGCTTTATGTTTCTTTAATTCGTGCTTTGGGTAAGTTTAGATAAAAATCAATTTTAACTTGGAAAATATAGAATAAAATCACAATATCGCCGATAGAAAATTAAATGAAATGCTCCAAAACTGGGCTAATGAAGACGCCATACGGGTGCTGTGAGGGGAATTTTTCCCGGGCAACGGCTCTACGGCCTTTTCTTATATCAGGATCTTTTACGTGCACACTGTGAACACGGGACCTTGATTTTTCGTCCCATCTGAACGACTACACAGCTGTCCTTATCAAACCTTCCGTCCTGCATCACTGAAAAGGAGAAACCACGTCGGAAAATCTGGACGAACGTTCTCGGCCAATGCAGGGATCGAATACCCGACCTTCAGACTAGCGGCCCAGCGTCTTACCAACTTCGCCACCGTGATCCATATCGCCTAAAGCTTAACCCGACATCATCATACCTTGGGGCTTATGTTGGCTGAAAATAACCTTTGTTATGTTGACCAACGGCGACAAAAAGGACGGATGCGTCGATACTATAAAATACATAGAGAGAGGGGGAGGGAGAGAGAGAGGGAGAGAGAGAGTAAAAAAATGCAGAATTGTCTGCGTATGTAAATAGGGAGAGAGAGAGAGGGGGAGAGGGAGAGAAAGAGAGAGAGAGAGAGAGAGTACAAAATGCAGAATGGTCTTCGTGTGTAAGTAGGGAGAGAGAGAGTGTGTACACTAATTAATGCATGATGATTATTCACAATATCGGTGTTGACTGGAATAACCAGACGCCAGAGATTGCCATTCGATTGAGACTTCTGGCGTACTTCGCCTGACAGGTTAAGTCTCACTTTCCCCACATTTGAATGTTTTGATAAAGGATTAAGAGGTTAGTAGACCGTGGGTGTAGGGCTATAGTCTGTTTTAATAATTATAGTATAACAGGTGTAAACTTCTGACTCTAATTATTGTTAAATGGTGAACACTTCCCACCATCAGTAGATAGGGGAAATAAGTGAAATCAGTTTACTAAAAAATTTACATTATGAGCTGTTTTGATGTAATAATTAATTTGAAATAAAACCAATTAAACTACTGATATTTAATCACAGCTTATCAGTTGATATATATAGCTCCTCTGTATTGCAAATGGTTATTCCAAAATGGCGAACGCTCTGGTTAACTTTAAATACATTGCTAATACTAAATGTGGTCAGAATTTAGTGTTGGATGGTTTTAAATTCAGAGTCAAGTCTAGACGTAATACTATCATATACTGGGAATGTTGCAAAAAGTACTGTACTGCTAAGGCTACCATTCGCGATGGTATTCTAGCATCTCCTCTTCCTCAACATTATCACCCTTCAGAGGAGGACACGATAGCAGTCCTAGAGGTTGTAAAGAAGATGAAGGCCCGAGTCAGAGCTGACTGCAGAGCCATATAATTTGTAAATCTATTTTTATTTAGTTAATATATGTATCTGTTCATTATATATCTGTACTTATTATATATCAAACTTTATAAATATTCAACTATAAAAAGGTATTTATTTACAATGTTGAAGTGTCACAAACTTATTACAGACTATACTTTAAATCCCCTCAAACCCCCTTTGTTGTTTTATCAGCCAAGGCCTAGTGGACCTTGACTCTAAACAATAGATGTGGGGAAAGTGAGACGTCCCCGCCTGACATAACTGATTTTAAATTGAGAGTAAAAACCGAAAACATTGAATGCAAATCAGTTTCTATACATCCATATTACATTATTTTATGCATTGCGACTTGTTTGTGTCAATTTCTATAAAGGTCGGAAATTTCATATATTAGCTATGTAATTATCTCACATGAAATTTGATATATTTTAGCAATGGCTGGGATTACTATTTGAGCAATCTCATATATCTGAGTAAAGATGCCAGTGGTACTGCACACGTGGATAGAGCAGCTGTAATTACTTTAGATGGTGGACACAGGTTGTCATCGCAGAGCTACGCTGATGTAATAAATTATTATTATTTTGGTGTATTTCTAAAGCGCATCTTTCACAAAATGTTCAGATCCGCTAGTCCCATAATTACCTAGTTTGTGTCGAGTGGACGTTAACCCCCCCTCTCTCTCTCCCCCCTCTCTCTCTCTCTCTCTTAGTTCCGCTTTACAATGCAATAAAATTATAAAATGCATACAGACAAATATACTTTTCAAAAAAAGTAGGGAATATTTGATTTTGGGGGCATAATACTAAAATATGAAAATGACTACGAAAAAAGTCACTATATAACCTAACAGAAGAAACATTTCCAGCTACATGTGACGCCCAAACGTACCAATAGCTACCGCATGGAATGCAGGTGCTGCTTGGGATCATCATGGGGGTCCAACCCGAGATTCGCACGACTCTGACTTTGAATGTTACAGTCATTGTTGCATTGAATTCCAGGGTGGAAATCAGTTTAATTGTTTTAAGCTAAGCGTACATCGGGCAGAAAAACTGGATATATCCAGTTGCAAGCAGGTTTCGGCAACTGAGGGGAACTGACGGGATACAGTCAGTTGCCGAAACGGGCCGATGTGTGTGCTCTTGCGACTGAAGAAAAACTGTCTATCTCCAGTTTCTGTCAGTTGCCCGTGTTCTACTTTTCGGCAACTAGTTGTACTCAGATCCAGAGTTTTCCCCCCGATGTGCGCGCTCCATAATCCGATAATCAACAACACATGACGCCATTTTGGAAAAGTCACATGATTTTCAGCGCCCTCTGTTGCCGTTGGTGGATAACAAGTTCCAGTTTGTCCCAGTCGCTACCCGATGTGAGCGCTCTGATTCTCGAGACTGGCCTGCACCTGTCAGTTGCTGGTTTTCACAAAATTTCCGATGTGAGCGGGGTGAACGACTCACTGGCTACGGATATATCCAGTTTCTCTGCCGATGTACGCTTAGCTTTAGTGACCAGAAAACAAATTTTGATATGCGTCGGCTTACCAAAAATGAAAGGTTACGTGCCCTTGGCATGCTACAGATCGGCACAACACAGGCGGTTGTGGCGCGGACGATGAATGTTTCTCAGTCTGTCATAAGCAGGCTATGGTCCAGATACCGTGATACACAATCTGTGCAGGACAGACCACGCTCAGGTCGACCAAGGGCGACAACTCAAGCCCAGGATCGATTTATCCGTACCTTGGCCTTGAGAAATCGTGTCATCACAGCAAATCAGACCAGCGCTCGTATTCAAACAGACACTGGTGTGAGAGTGAGTGGCCAGACGATTCGGAATCGACTGCATAGGGGTCACCTTCGCGCACGACGTCCTCGCGTGATCCCTTGTTTGAGAGATCATCATATTCAGGCAAGACTGTAGGGATCGTCAACACTGGGATAATCGACGCTGGAGCAATGTGATGTTTTCAGATGAGTCAAGGTTCACTGTTGATTATTTGGACTGACGTAGGAGGGTGTGGCGTCGTCGAAACGAGCGGTTCCAAGACGTTACGGCATCCGACATGATCGATTTGGGGGTGGTCCATTGTTAGAGAGATTTGGGGATGGTTCTGTTATGGTGTGGGGAGTCATCACTGTTGCTGGAAGAACGGCTTTACATGTTGTTGCAGGGCGTGTTACAGTCCAGCACTACCGGGACAACATCTTGGCAGTCCATGTTGTGCCGTTCGCACGACGTCATGGCCACCGTTTCATCTTCCTGGATGACAACGCAAGATGCCACAGGGCCAGGATCGTTACAGGTTACCTCCAACAGAACATCACCACATTACCTTGGCCAGCACTGAGTCCAGACCTCACCCCCATCGAGCATGTCTGGGACATGCTTGGACAGAGGTTTCGTCAACGCCAACAACGTCCTGCCGGTGTCCAAGAACTTGCTGCTGCGTTGCATTAGGAATGGGACAATCTGGACCAAAATGACCTTAGACGTCTCATTAGGAGTATGCCACGTCGGATCAATGCTTGTTTGGCAAACAGAGGAGGAATTACCCGTTACAATAGATTCTTGTTTTTATTTAAAACTATTAGTGGATCTTTTACGTACACGCCAAGATGTATGATAATGTATATGTATATCCTAAAATATGAACTCAATATTAACCCGAGAGTATTGTTTTATATGTAGCATGTGATATTCCCGAAATGACCTAGCTTGTGTCGAGTGGACGTTAAACCCCATCTCCCTCTCTCTCTCTCTCTCTCTCTCTCTATCTCTCTCTCTCTCGTTGGTTAGGATAAAGGATATAATTCCACAGATCTAAATTTCGTTCAGTTATTTCTTATACTTTCGAAGGTCTGACCGGTTGTTCCGATAAGTTACGTTAGAAGTCATACGAGCAGCTTTTGACCCTATGACGTCAGACATTTTGTTAACCAATCAGCACTGTTGTTACTAGTGGATAACCCATAGTTCCGTGCAAACCACGCCTAAAGCTCGTCGTAACAGACCGTTTCATTGGCTAATCCCTCACACCATTCAGAACACGTCAATGGTAATAACTCTTTCATATCCTAGTGTAATAAAGACAAGTAAAACGAAATTTTGAACTATAAAAACGAAACGAAATAGGATCCCTGTTGTCATCAGACCGGACTAAAGAATAATGGAGTAGATGATAAAATTTAGAAACTTTAATTGATCTTCTATAAGAAAGTAAATAACAAAACAAACAAAATATGAAATCATTTTTTTGTATTTTTGTCCTAAATTGTCGGGGGTTGTGATGGCCTAGTGGTCTAGAGTGCCGCACTTCGACCTCTGGCTGGCCGGCCACCTCTGGCTTGCGGCTGTGGTTTCGAGTCCTGGTGTGAGCGTATGTCTCTCCCCTAAATTGTAAACTGGGCTTTGCGTAATTATTGGTGTCTTCCATGGGTTTTCTCAGGGTCAACCATAATATATGTTAGTCCCGAAAAAAGCTAGTTTGTGTCGAGTGGACGTTAAACTCCATGTCTCTCTCTACATATGTATCGATGTCTTTTCAGGCGTTAAAGATGTCTTCAAGGGAAGCGGAGGAGATTGCGAGAGCCTTTAAATCTAAAGATTACAACAGTTTTAAAAGGGCCGGTATACGTGTAGGCGGCGTTCAATATACGTTTGAGAAAATAATGCCTGGCAATGTAGTAAGTATCATTTTTAAATACTCAACCCTTGAACCCTGACTATCCATGGGGTGTTGCACGTCTCTCCATGGATTTACAGGACGTCATATTAATTATGACGTCAACGTTTGGAAGTAGTAACCAAGACACGTAACTCGTGTATTGCACGGAATCGCTCGTTTGGAAATTGCATTTTGAGGGATATTTCTAAAATAAAAACCTTACGATTTTAAATTAAAAATGCAATTTGGCATAAAGAACAGTATATCAACTATACATATAATTTATTATTATACAAGTTGAAATAATGGTGGATTTCGGTAGATTTGGGTGGATCTGGGTGGATTTAGGTAGATTTAGGTTGATTTGGGCAAATCGTGCTACCGGAAATTCGTTGACAATAGATAGCACTTTATAATAGATGCTTTGACAAACTGAAAGACAAGGTTCATCTGTACGAACTGCATTCATACTTTTAGATAAATGAGCAAAAACTTGACCAAGATGACTCGTATTGGGCAAGCTTACTCTTCCGGACACCTGTTACCACTGTTTGTCGTGTATTTTTTACACGGTGAACAGTCCATATTGCCTGATTACACTCTTTTGCCTATACCGTTTCGAATTTTGTCTAATGGTTTGGATTGTTCGTACTTGGTTTTGTTTTGTTTTATTTGTTTTATTTGTTTTATTTGTTTTATTTTATTTTATTTTATTTTTTTTAATTTTATTTTATTTTATTTTTTTATTTTATTATTTTATTTTGTTTTATTTTATTTTATTTTATTTTATTTTATTTTATTTTATTTTATTTTATTTTTAATTTTTTAATTTTTTTATTTTATTTTATTTTATTTTAATTAATTATATTATAGATATTCGCTTATAAGAAAAATGAAGGTGGCATTGTGATGATGAAGACAAAATCAAGTAAATAATTTCCCTTTCATTTCCCGTAACAATATTTATTTATCCAATAAAATAATGACAATATTGGTACATAAAAGTATTTATCCAATATAATCATGGCAATATTAGTATATATGGAAAGTAGAGAGAATTTTACTGGAATATAATTATGGTGATTTTAGATATATAAAATGAAAGTAGACAATTGTACTGGAATATAATGGATGGTATCCTGAAATGACACTAAGCAAATCTCGACAGATTCCGGTTCCCAAATATAATCGAGACACCACGTCTACCGGTTGACTTTAAACAGGAAAACGTGTAGTTTTTTTTATAAAAAGTCCCAAATTGCGTCTTTTATAGAGTGCATATACCTATATAAGCAGAGATATTGTCTCAAGGCTGCTGGTTTGATAAAATTCCCTGGTCATTCCCAAACCTAATGCCAAACGTGACGTTTGTTGATATAATACACTCTCCACAGAAATCTCCATGGGGGCAGCCATTGTTCATTCGGAACCTTTAAAATAGTTCAAATATGGCGGAAATGGTCATACAGCCGAGATTAGATGCGTAGAATCTGTCGAGGTTTGTCGAATGGTGATAGTTAATCAAGAAACTAGACATATCCCGGGAATTCAGATCCGGATCAGGAAATTAAATATGAATTCTAACAGACTTTCACAGTTTTATTCACCCATGATATTTTTTATTTCAGTTGTGCTCATTGCCCATTATGAAGAAGGCAGTTACAAGAGTTATGCCTTGAAAGGCGTTGAGTATATAGGCCAGCAATTGATTAAGTATGGCGTTTAATACCAAAATACCTACCAATAATGTCTACAACGACGATAACTATATAAATTCACAGTGTAGTTGTTTCTGTTAAATAAAAAATGATGAGACATTATTAACCGTATCTCAATATATCTAAGAATTCGCGGTCTGAACGGGGGGTTGGGGGTGGGGAATGGCCTAGTGGTCTATCTGTCAATAATACGAAGTGGCATGGAGGCGCCTTCTCAACCTCGTGGGTTTCCTCTGGGCACTCCGGTTTCCTCCCACTGCTAGAGACCCCTACGCACAGGCGAATTATTGAAATACAATTAACCATATGTTAGTCCCGAAATGAACTAGTTGTGGACGTTAAACCCCATTTCCCCCTCTCCCTCTCTCGCGGTCTGAACGCGAACAATATGAGTTCATTAGGCAATTATGAGTTCACAAAGCATTCTCAGATTTAAGTTAAAAATTTACTCAACTTTCAGTTACTTTTTATGAGAAATAGCTTGAATCCAGAAACACAAAACTTTGCACATCGTTTCTCATTAATATATTTGATACATTAAAACATCAAAATATTTATAAAAGCCTATATTTTAGTTACAATAAGGCAAACAATTTGGAGTACATTCTTAACTTAAGTCTGGGAATGCTTTGTGAACCAGGAGTCTGGACCCATTGGTTCACTACAGAACTCAGGGGGATGCTCGATTCGCAGTCCATGACGACCCGAATAGACAGAACTCAGTCCTGTCACAGTTCTGCCAGGCCCCACTACGGAGGTGGTGTGGGTAGAATTGTGACGTAAACAATTCAAAAAAGAGTGAATGGATCCGGGGGCTAGCCGTAAGCGTCCACTGCGCTGTACAGTCCCGGGTCTGAAGTAACACAGACTTCACTCAAAATTGAAAATGATCAGGGAAAAAAAACATTATGGGATTTCAGCATGAGTAATGGTCTGCCATATGCTACGAGAAATACAAATGCAAGCATACTGTAGTAAAAATTCCCACTATACAAGTAACCACATCGGTGAAATGTATAAAAAAAAAAGAAGTCTAAAACTTTAAAGAGATGTATAGTGAATGTATTGAGGGAACATATTCCACCCGTCGAAAGAAAAACGTACAAACAAAACCGAATACAAAGAAGCAAAGGAAATGTAGACTGCCTCAGAAGGCAGCTGTCTGCTAACTGAATGGTGTGACGTAAATACGTCGTTCTGTTATCAATGACGTCAAAGTTAGAAGCTTCTAGAATATCTTAACAAAAATAATAATATGGAATAATACTAAAAGATATAAGTTTAAACAACCAATCAAAATTTTTGAAATTTGATAAAATGTTATCAACAACCACTTTGTCTGAAATTAATAGTAATGGGTAATCTAGTATTATACTGGATGCTTTAGTGGTTTAGAAAAGTAATATTTGAACTATTAAATTAAGTGCATTTTTGATTTCATTAACAGCGGCCCTAAAAAAACAAAATGCCATTCAAACAATATATAAAGGCAGATTCGAAAATATAATAGTTTACCTTCATATGGCGACGCCTGCGTGGGCCATTTATGAATATTATAAATTTAAAATCCGGTGTCTAAAGACATAAGCGGAAGATGTTAATCGATGAAATCATTCAAGATATTCGCCTAATAATTTTTTATCCTTACTTTGTCTAAGCATAAAATTGTTACCATCGAACTTATTGATATTAATACAAGGAATCTATACTGATTATCGAACTTAAGCTGCATTTCCTTTAGTACGGATCCGGTCCGGCTCCGGTCCGGTTGCGGATACGGGAAAAAACACTTTCATAGAATTTTAGTAAGAGTGTTTCCTTATGTCCGGGTGCGGATACGGTTTTCTATGCGGCGTCAGGAAACCGGAGTGCCCGGAGGAAACCCACGAGGTTAAGAAGGCGCCCCTATCTCCATGCCACATACGCTCACACCAGGGCTCGAAACCACAGCCGCAAGCCAGAGTAGGCCGGTCAGCTAGAGGTCGAAGCGCGGCACTCTAGACCACTAGGCCACCCCCAAGGCAATATGTACATGTGCACAACAATACTTAGTTGATGCTAACAGCAGTAGATACCCCTTTATTACATGTACATAAAGGAAATCTAATTTAATTAAAAGGATTATAAGGTTAATGCTAATTAACAACATTGAGGAAACCAGATGTGCGTGAAAATTAAATGGAAAAATTGTTAGTGAATATATACAATGATTTATTAGGTTTTGATAGTGACAAACGCATGTAGCATTCGGTACGGAAACGCATGCGGAACCGTGTCCGTAACGGACATAAGGAAACACAGTTTGGGTAGCCCGAACGGCAAAAAGCTAAAAATAGGTAGGGGGTTGGGATGGCCGCGGTTCGACCTCTAGCTGGTTTAGAGCCCTGGTGTGAGCGTATGTGGAATGGAGATAGGGGCGCCTGATCAACCTCGTGGGTTTCCTCCGGGCACTCCGGTTTCCTCCCACTGCTAAAGACCCCTACGCGTAAGCGAATTATTGAAATAAAATTAAACCATATGTTAGTCCCGAAATGACCTATTTGTGTTAAGTTGACGTTAAGCCCAAATCCTCGCTCTCTCCCATATGTAGGAATCTCGTTTAAACAGATATTATCTGTATTGTTTGGGGGGGGGGGGTCAAAATACGCGTCTTACAACGAGAGTCCAGTTATCGTGTAATGCTTAATAATAATAATAATAATAATCGCGTCATTTTACAAGAGTAGCAAATTAGGCCTAAGGCCATTTTTCAATTTGGCCCTTGGCACAGATCGTGCGAATGATTTCGATCAATACTGCAGGAAGAAACCGAAGAACTCGGGGGAAACCTGTCTGATCGGACGGGAGACCGAATATCCCTCTCACTTACAACGATAAAGTTCATGCCCTGAGCTGGGATTGAACCCTTGTTGCATTGGTGAGAAGCCATTGCTTCACCGTAAAGTATTTGTCTATCTCTCTTTGAATATTTTGCTGGAATATTCACGATTATAATTGTAAAAGAGATAAAGTGCTCTTTCGTTCGTCCAAAGAAATATGTGGCTATCACAAAAAAAGAGACTACTTTCAATTTCTTTAATTTTTTGCTAGATCAGATTAACCAATATATTGGTTTTAGTCAATTTTTAGTAATTGGGTTATTTTATGATATCGACATATTATTTCTTTGAACTTTGGTGTGAACACGTGCGTGTTATGTTTCTATACACTAAAGCGATTGTTCTTATTGTATATACGCTTGTTGGTTTTTCCTTTTTAATGGAATGTTTTTAAAGAATAGTTTTAGAAGATTTGTATTTGGCAATGACGCGTTGTTCGAGATTTGTGTTCGTTGTATGTCTGTTATGTAGTTTGTTGTTTTTTGATTTACTATAATACATGGTATGGTAATAACAAATTACAATTAAATTAAACATAAAAACATTATTCAAATATGATATGACAAATCTCTGATTTTAAAACAAATTTGGACTTTAAAAACATATTGATTTTTAAAACACAAATATTGATTTTTAAAACACAAATATTGATTTTTAAAACAAATATTGATTTTAAAACAAATATTGATTTTTAAAACAAATATTGAATTTTAAAACGAATATTGATTTTTAAAACAAATAAAACAAATATCGATTTTTAAAACAAATATTGATTTTTTACGATTGACCACTTATGAGAGGGTTGAGCACAGTATCTCCAACGAGTTCGGAATCACAACAGTGTCTGCAAGCAGGTCCTGAAATAGGAATTAGCTAGTCGTCTTTGTCCAACTTATGATGATGTCATGTCAGCTCTTGACCGGCATTCATACTCATACCCTGCACTATCGTTGGCATTAGTGTAGAAAAATCTGTCCATGTTGATGTCCCTAGTATGGGACAGACTTGGAGACCAGTAACATAATATTTTGTAAAATTTACTTTTGACTGATCGTAAATTATTAAAGATTTACTTACCTAAACAAAGCGGTGCTAGAAAAGCAGTTACTTTTCGAAGAACGACTAAATATGTAACAAACGAGCCACTGAATTGACCGAACTTGTTACAGCACGTCCGTGCATTCACAACGAAACAGCGCGTTGTGAAACAACTTAAAAACTTCCCTGTTCCCACAGCGCGTTGTGAAACAACTTAAAAACCTCCCTGTTCCCTGTTCATAGAGGTACACAGACAACCATTCTGGACAGCTTACAATACAAACATGTTTGAATATATAGGGCGGATCCAAGAATTTTTACAGGTTCGTGAAGCAATGGATCTGGATTGTTTTGTCTCTATCGTCATTCCGGCGTGTACCTCGGGTCACTTTGACAAAACAAGGACCACTAGGGTGTTACATAAAAACATACTAAATACATGTACCTACTACACTACGTTTTAATTTTACTGATATGTAATACAATAAATTCTCTACGATTTTGACAGGAAACTTTATGGAAGCAAAATAGAAAAACAAACACCGGCCCCTAAAGTGTCAAACACCAAAATATCAAGCAAATTCACCACATAAACTGTTTGTTTTGTTTTGTTTTTTGCCGGGGAAGAGATATTTTGACAATAGCATGACATAGAGTTTTGCACAATTATGACTCCAAATATAATGGGGAGAAAAAGCGGCGTGAGTGTTTTTGATGAGCCGTTCTATAATGTCATATTACACTGAGGGGATCACGGTGGATAAGGCGCTAGTTCGCTAGCCTGGAGGTCGGGTGTTCGATCCCTGCATTGGCTGAGAAAGTTCATCTCGATTTTCCGGCGTGATTTCCCCTTGTCAGTGATGCAGAAGGAGGACCTGACAAGGACAGCTGCCGAGGCCCCGTGTACACATTGGGGTGCACGTAAAAGATCGCTTGGCAGTTGGAGTTCGATATAAGAGTAGGCTGTAGCGCCGAGGCCCGGGCAAAATTTCCCTCATGGCGTAAGCCCGTCTTCCAATAGCCCAGTTTAGGTGCATAATAGTAGGACGTTAAACCCCATTTCATTCAATCATTCATAGTACACTGTATAATGTATGCCAATCTTCACCATCCCAGCCGGAGCAGAACAGTAGGACATTTCATTTTATTTCTATAATGTTCCGGACATCATAGTTAACGTTCATTGGGACTGAGCTTGTCAGACGACCGACCATCCGTCATGGTAGAATCGTCAGATGAGAAAGGATAAAAAGTTCGCCCTCCCGCCTGACCCGCCTTTGATATAAACCATATAAATATATTAATACGGCAGTCGTTTATATACTTATAATAATTAGTTTAGAGTTACAAGTAACGAAAGCTCGTCATTCATGTGTGTATCCCCCGAAATAGATTTTAGTGTGTGGAAAGATCCAAATCGTTTCAAATCAAAATACAAATTATATTATGGCTTGCACCCATAAACAATCAAACCATATGCAATCATGATCCATTTCGACAACCAGTTGCAGTTCCTTCTACACTTGTGTGTAAAGGATAAAACGTGCTGTTTAGATCATTTTATGTAGCTGAACAGAGGGTGGGGGGGGCATTCCCCTCCCCCTCTTGACCCGCATATGATATAAACCATATAAATATATTAATACGGGAAATTTAATTGTTAATGTGCGTATAATATGTTCGGGACTAACACATTGTTTTATTTCAAAAATTCGCTCGGGCATAGGGGTCTTTAGTAGTGGCAGGAAACCGGAGGGCCAGGATAAAACCTACAATGTTGGACAAGCGACCCTAATCGAAACGACTCCATAGTTGACTAAATGACAGACCTTATGATACAGCACCTACGTGCAAGCTATTCGGCCATTCACCCCCCCCCCCCTGCTCAGTGTTACATATAGTACACTTTACAATCGTACACCTTTCAATGGGGTGCATATCAAATGTGTACTACAAAATCCAGTAGACCGATTACTCCCTGTGAATGTCGATTTAAGTACAGCAAGGCTGTAACGTTTACTTGTTATTCCCGGGGAATGGTGAATTGCAATATTAACACAGTATAATCTTTGAGAGGCATTTCGCGATATGAAAACACATAATAACCCTAACTCCGTCTTGAATGTTAAACATTTTATTCCTGTTATATATTCTATGTAATTGATGTCACTATCATATAAATTGACCTCAAGTTTACTAAATGTCACTGTACTCAATAACGATAAAAGGATACTTGTCTCCTATAAAAACTGTGTTCTGGTAATTAACACAATGGGCTGTGGTAGGCTGTGTTTTGAATGAGCAATCGTAGATTTAGTGGGATTTTTCGACCAGTTTTTAACCTTGTCAATTGGACTTGGTGGTAGCATCCAAATCCCCGGGACACACGCCGCCTGAATGTTGATATTTTAACTCCGGATTCGCAATTAAACCTTGTACGCTTTTACTGAGTCTGAAATGGCCCGGACACGCTTGTTAAATTGTATATACCTATTTACACTAATAGGAAAAAATTGTTTACCCAGATATACTACAGACACCTTTATTTATTTTTTCTAATATATGCATACAAAAATGTTCTAAAATTTAATTTCAAGAAGGACAAATGTCGACCTTGAACCGATGTCAATGAATGTTACGACCTTGCCGATCAGTGTGGTGTACTATAGTATACAAAGCTGCAATAGCGACATACAGTACATAATTTGGCTATTACTGCGTGGTAGTCTTGTTTTCAGCTATATGCGCAGGGACATCGAAACTAGCGGCAATCAAATCAAGGAAGTTTTTCTCTGACAACTTACAACGTTCTTCAGAAAACGTAACTTTGTTATATTATTGATATATTTGATCGTAGAGGTGAGTGAATTAATAATAATTATAGAATGTAAAACAATACTTCAACGATACTGAGAAATTGTGAATATCCTGTCCAAATTAGTGAAATGAAATGGGATGGGGTTTAACATGCTACTCTTCTGCTCCTAGATTGAGCTAATGAAGAGGGGCATACCCCCGACAGTGTGCCATGTGTAGGATATTAACCTATCCGAGGTTGTTATGTTATAAATCCCGCGGGCGCAGCCCAAGGGTTCTATAACATATCAACTGAGGGAAAATAGGTTTATATCTGAAATATACAAAGCCCACCCTTAAATTAAATGGACTCTTCCATTAATATTCAACACTGATTGGATAACGAGTTGGTAGTTTCCGTCAAATAACGAACATTACCGAATTAATCATGTGCAATTACGAGAAGGTATTTTTGTAAACACATCGCCATTTTGAAGAATTGAATTTCATGCAAAAACAAAATGGATAGTAATACAAAGTCAGACGAATAATCAATCCCTTTAAGCCAACATACTGACGGTGGAATTGGCGTGAATGCAACTATCGATAAGGATCTATCCAAAGCCTAAAGACAATTTGGATCAAAAGACATTCTTTTCCGATAATTTTGACAGTGAACTACGACTGAAGATTTTTCGCTATGTTTTATAGACAGCAGGATTTGACCGACTGTTTTAAGTGCATAGTCTGTACCCAAAAATAGTTTATAATGGAAATCTTGGGCGATAAATACTTTCAAGTTTACTAATAAGTACGTCGTCTATTTCTGTCTTGAATGTTTCAAACTGTACCATAATAATTTTTAATTGTCAAAAAAATAAAAAATTATTTCTGTGTTTTTTGTATTATTTCGATCATCAGCGGTTGATATGAGTCGAATACATCGACCTGAGATGACGTCATTAGCGGTTGATGTGAAATATCAACCTGTCACGACGACATCAGCGGTTGATATGAACAGAATATTAACCCATGATGACGTCATGACAGGTTGTTATGAGATATAACTGCTATGCACATCAAAGAGAAAACTACCGCCAGTTGCATATGAGGGAAATATTACCCGGGCAGCGGCGCTACGACCTACTCCAACTGCCAAGGGATTTTATTACGTGCACGCCAATGTATACACGGGACCTCGGGTTTTTGCCCCATTCGAACGACTAGACAACTGTCCTTGTCAATCAGACTAATTATAGATATTAATCGATATTGTGCCGCAATAATCCAGAATACACCTCAATATTACACTATGTTGTCGGATTACATTATTTTACCTACACCGTTTTTTAGGACTTCGAATTTTGTCTAATGGTTTCGATTGTTCGTACTTTGTTTTATTTCTTCAACAGTGCATAATAACCTAGTAAATGTGTTTACGTACGTTTTACAAAATTATTACAGAATAAGACACTATTACATACTGGGGGTTACAAATATTGGACAGCTCAGGGCGAGAGATAGAGTGGGATATGGTTTAACGTCCACTCAACCCTTATTAGCTATAGGATATGGTGAATATGGATAGATCATCCCCGCCCCAATTTAACTTTTATATTAATTCTCGTCTCTTTGTCCGACTCCTAACATTTTCCCAAATTTTTGTGGGGTTGAATGCTTTCTACCCTAGATGCAATCTCTTGCTGAAGACCAGATATAAGATTGGCCATTGAAAATCTTGAGATACACAAACTAGAAGTAGCTTTCAAGTTTCAAGTAAACTGGACTTACAATTCAACCTAACCAACCCTTAATTTTCTTATCTGTCGGTCCCAAATAAAATCAACGGAGATGGTCATGGACATTGTCGTAGGAATAAGGGGTGAACCTTAGGGTATCCGTAAAATGCCTTTTTATACGCCCACATTTTCATGTGGACGTATATTGTCGTCGCCCCTGTCTGCCCGTCTGTCTGTCTGTCTGTTTGTCCGTCCGTCCACAATTGTTTGTGGACTCTCTACAGGTCACAATTCTTATTCGATTTTGACGAAACTTTACATATAGGTTTATCCCCAACAGATCTTGACTGCTTTCGATATTGACATGTATCGAGTAAAGACTTTATGGACTATGGCCCCTGATTGTACGAAAAATCACGTTTTTAGCTGATGGACCCTATAGAGGTCACAATTTTTAAAAGATATTGATGAAACTTAACATGTATGTTTTATAACCCAAAGATCTTGGTTCATTTCGATAATTATGCCCACAATTATTATCCGATTTGAAAAATCGTCTGATTATAAAACCGTTACACCGTATACGGAAGGTTGAGTTCGAATTTCGTGAAAATTGGACCGTAATTGCCAGACAAAACGGCCGCCGTTTGTACGCGAATAGTGTAAACATATGGTATATCGAAGTTGTGAACCCTGTAGATGTCACAATTTGAATCCGATTTTAATGAAACTTGAAATGCATGTTTATAACCCAAAGATCTTGAATCATTTCGATATTTGCGTATATCAAATTGTAACTTAATGAATTATGGCCTTTGATTGTGGGAAAATCACTCTCGGTATTGCTTGTTCTCTATCCATCTCTTGAAAATGTGGGCGTATCCTGCCTGGCAGTGCCAGCCATTCTTTAATTGTTTTTTTTATATATACTATTCAAAAAAAGTAGGCGATATTTGATTTTGGGGGCATAATACTAAAATATGCAAATGACTACGAAAAAGTCACTATAGAACCTAACAGAAGAAAAATTTCCAGTTACATGTGACGCCCAAACGCACCAATAGCTACCGCATGGAATGCAGCTGATACTTGGGATCATCATTGGTCTCCAACCCAAGATTTGCACGACTCTGACTTTGAATGTTACAGTCATTGAAGCATTGAATTCCAGGGTGGAAACATCAGTTAAATTGTTTTAGTGACCAGAAAACAAATTTTGATATGCGTCGGCTTACCCAAAATGAAAGGTTACGTGCCCTTGGCATGCTACGGATCGGCACAAGACAGGTGGTTGTGGCGCGGACGATGAATGTTTCTCAATCTGTAATAAGCAGGCTATGGTCCAGATACCGTGATACACAATCTGTACAGGACAGACCAGGCACAGGATCATAACTAAAGGTGGGACAATGTCTGATACCACTAAACACACTGGCACTAAACATTGTTCCCCCTAACCGAGGACATTATTTAATAAAACGCTGACGGGTCTGTTACCCGGTTTATTTATGCCAACAACAAGTTTCGTCAGTAAGTTACCAGACAGTTCCAAAATATACCAAAATATACTTAAGACTTTGGCCACATTCGTCCGATTACTACATATAGAGGACATGGTTTGTGGGATCGATGTCAGGTGCTATTAAACATATCTACATTAAACATTGGTCTCGATACCCGAGGACAGATAACGTCCTCAGTTGTTAATAAAACGGTTGGAATGATCGGTCATCGACGTTTCAGGTAATAATAATACCAAGAACAGACTTGCAATAATGTATTTGAAATCTAAAAAAAAACAGTGTCAAATACGTCAACTACTGGGGTTTAAAAATTATAATTCTGAGGAAACACACACGTATGTGTGTGTATGAGTACTATAAACCGAGGACATATTGGTTCAAGTATTAACAATCGTGAACGGACGTGTTGTCTCCTCTTTGACAACATGTCCAACGAATTTTCGTTCTCTGAAGACTGGTCAATATGTTAAGTTACAAAAATATATATTAAAACATGACATTGTCATTATAAGTTGTGGACACACAACTGTTCGAGTGATCGAAAATGAGGACAAACGTATGTGTGTAGGATTAAAATTAATCGAGGACATCTCGATGCATGTATTACCAATCGTGGGCGTGATCTGAAAAAGGCCACAATCTGCCCCCCATTTGACTACACTCGAATTAATTAATATTTTTAGATATATCTATATTTAGGCTCTCCTAAGCATTCTCCGCAAGACAGGTCTACCGAGGACGTCATTGATTCTACCTTAGTCCTCAATTAGAAGGTGTGTATCTGCGTGTGTGTCCTAGTTTTACACCATTTACATACGCACACGCCCTCACACACCACCAAGAAAAATGTTTGAATATTTGACGGTTGCAAACACGTTTTCCTACTATTTCAGCCAGTGAACAAAGCAACTTCTAAGTGGTTTAATTAAGGTGGATGACTCAAATTTCAATAAATCGTTTACAGTCCACTAATATGGGACCGTTGGGAGAAAATTTTGTAAATTTAACTGCCGCAAACGCGTTTTCCTGTTATTGCAGCCTGTGAGTACAGTAACGTCAATTTGATCAAATATAGCCTACCTGGCTGACACGAATTCCAAACAACACATCAATCGTCGCAGGGTATGGTAGCCTCACTTATAATTTTTTTTTTAAATTTAAGCACCGCAAACGCCCGTGTAAGCATCTCCAAAACTATCCATTGGTTTTGTAACCGAAATAAAAAAAAATAGGTACGAACAATCCAAACCATTAGACAAATTGTTAAGGCAAAATAGTGTAATCCTGCAAAAAAGTGTAATCAGCAAATGGACAGATAACCACTCTAAAATTCCAACTATAGCTGCATTCACAAAAAATAATCGAAGCTCAGTATAAATTCGTGGTATTCAATAAATAGAAAAGGGAAATTAGGGTTTTATAAGCGCCCAGTGACAGTTAGGGAAGCAAAACCAGCGGCAACGGTTTTCTTCGAGAGGCGAAGACAATTTTGGCATATTGGACGGCCGCAAACGCCTATTACTGCTATTCGCGCCCGTAAATAAGTGTTTTATTAGATTTCGGGCACTTTTTTTTGCTAAGCAGATGAAAAGTCAGCTTACCCGAAAGTAAGGGGGGCAGCTGCACCCCTGGCTCGTACGCCCATGCACGGATTAGGAGCAGACATGCATAGGCGTACTGGACACAATTTATTTTTTGAGATCATTCCCGACATCCCATTTCTGTAATTTCATCTCTGAAAATATCGAGTTAATAGAAATGTATGTTGTGAAAAGATTGGCTTCTGATATCCAATATTTAAGACAAAATAATCATTTTATGATTGGTGCACGAATCGTGTACCATAATGCGTTTCAGCAACATCTGTAACAAGGGACTCGAAGAACGTGACTACACCTATTCCACAAGTCGTGCCAAACGGCGACCTCCTATTCTTATCTGAAGAGCATGCGCAATAAATACTATTGGTGTAGACTGGAATAATCTGATGCTAAAGATTGCCTTTCGATTGAGACTTCTTGCGTATATTTCGCCGAACATAACTGATCTGAAAATAGATAAACACGGAAACCATTGAATGTAAATCAGTTATATTATTATATACGATAGGACCCATTTGTGTCAATTTCTAGGTCCCAAATATTAACGATTTAACTCATTTAATACACTGTATGTTATATACGAGATCCCAATGTACTGCATAAACCAACTGCAGAATTAGAAGCAGAATTATTGTGTTCCAAAGTCTTGACACGTGTTCTGTATAAATGGATCCACTATACAATAACACAAACTATTATCTTTTATGTGTTCATATTTTCTATTTTTTATAGTGGTTGGCATGGCGATGCAGACAAAAGGTAAGACAAATTAATTGATAAATGATCAGTTTCATCTAAAACGAAGACCATCCATTTTCGTTTCTTTAAAAAAAATAATATCGTAAATGTGTATTTAAAAAGTTTGGGTTAGAATTAGTTTGTCTTTTCCTAGGTGTTTGCACAACCATACGTGAAATATGTTAACTGGAGCTAGGTGTTTGCGAGTGTAATTTAATAGTCATATATAGTCTGGCAGCAGGTTGATAAACATGGAAATATAGTCCAACTAATGTTTTTTGTTCAGTTTCCTCCCACTGCTAAAAACCCCTACGCGCAAGCGAATTATTGACATTTTGGCTCTTTTTGAACAACTGTGGACGGTATGTCTCCTCGGTTGGTAGGGCCAAAGTCAGATGCTTTTAAACACACGTACATTAAACATCGGTCCAGCTAACCGAGGACAGTGTTTAAAAACGGTTAGATTGGTCTGTTATCGGTTTCTGTGTAACAATATGAGGACCAGATCGGCGATTGTCACGTAGTGAAATTAAGTTAAGAGAAATAAACTTCCAATCAAATATCGTAACGTAATGATCACGTGATTGTGAGGACAACGTTCAAGACATGTACATATTCAAATGAACGAGGACGTAGATTTTCGAGAGAACACACACCATAATTACTTCAGGTTAACACACCATACACACTAGAATCACAATATTTTTAGATATATCTATGATTAGGCTCTCCTAAGCATTCTCCGCAAGACAGGTCTACCGAGGACGTCCTCGATTAGAAGGTGTGTATCCGCGTGTATGTCCTAGTTTTACACCATTTACATACGCACACACCCTCACATACCACCAAGAAATTTTTTGGAATATTTGACGGTTGCAAACACGTTTTCCTACTATTTCAGCCAGTGAACAAAGCAACTTCTAAGGGGTCTAATTAAGGCGGATGACTCAAATTTCAATAAATCGTTTACAGTCCACTAATATGGGACCGTTGGGAGAAAATTTTGAAAATTTAACTGCCGCAAACGCGTTTTCCTGTTATTGCAGCCTGTGAATACAGTAACGTCAATTTGGTCAAATATAGCCTACCTGGCTGATACGAATGCCAAACAACACATCAATCGTCGCAGGGTATGGTGGCCTCACCCTCTTAGAGAATTTTTTTAAATTTAAGCACCGCAAACGCCCGTGTAAGCAACTCCAAAACTTTCCATTGGTTTTGTTACCGAAATAAAAAAAAAACAGGTACGAACAATCCAAACCATTAGACAAATCGTCATCGCAAAATAGTGTAATCCGGCAAAAAAGTGTAATCAGCAAATAGACTGTTAACCACTCTAAAATTCCAACTATCCAATCAGCTGCATTCACAAAAAATAATCGAAGCTCAGTATAAATTCGTGGTATGCAATGAATAGAAAAGGGGAATAAGTGTTTTATAAGCACCCGGTGACAGTTAGGGAAGCAAAAACAGGAAAAACCAGAAACAAATTCAGGTTAACAGACAGCGACAACGGTTTTCTTCGAGAGGTAAAGACAATTTTGGCATATTGGACGGCCGCAAACGCCTATTACTGCTATTCGCGCCCGTAAATAAGTATTTTATTAGATTTCGGCATTTTATTTTGCTTAGCAGATGAAAAGTCAGCTTACCCGAAAGTAAGGGAGCAGCTGCTCCCTGGCTCGTACGCCCATGTACGGATTAGGAGCGGACATGCATAGGCGTACTGGACACAATTTATTTTTTGAGATCATTCCCGACATCCCATTTCTGTAATTTCATCTCTGAAAATATCGAGTTAATAGAAATGTATGTTGTGAAAAGATTGGCTTCTGATATCCAATATTTAAGACAAAATAATCATTTTATCATTGGTGCACGAATCGTGTACCATAATGCGTTTAAGCAACATCTGTAACAAGGGACTCGAAGAACGTGACTACACCTATTCCACAAGTCGTGCCAAACGGCGACCTCCTATTCTTATCTGAAGAGCATGCGCAATAATACTATTGGTGTAGACTGGAATAATCAGACACTAAAGATTGCCTTTCGATTGAGACTTCTTGTGTATATTTTGCCGAACATAACTGATCTGAAAATAGATAAACACGGAAACCATTGAATGTAAATCAGTTATATTATTATATACGATGGGACCCTTTTGTGTCAATTTCTAGGTCCCAAATATTAACGATTTAACTCATTTAATACACTGTATGTTATACGAGATCCCCATGTACTGCATATACCAACTGCAGAATTAGAAGCAGAATTATTGTGTTCCAAAGTCTTGACACGTGTTCTGTATAAATGGATCCACTATACAATAACACAAACTATTATCTTTTATGTGTTCATATTTTCTATTTTTTATAGTGGTTGGCATGGCGATGCAGACAAAAGGTAAGACAAATTAATTGATAAATGATCAGTTTCATCTAAAACGAAGACCATCCATTTTCGTTTCTTTAAAAAAAATAATATCGTAAATGTGTATTTAAAAAGTTTGGGTTAGAATTAGTTTGTCTTTTCCTAGGTGTTTGCACAACCATACGTGAAATATGTTAACTGGAGCTAGGTGTTTGCGAGTGTAATTTAATAGTCATATATAGTCTGGCAGCAGGTTGATAAACATGGAAATATAGTCCAACTAATGTTTTTTGTTCAGTTTCCTCCCACTGCTAAAAACCCCTACGCGCAAGCGAATTATTGAAATAAAATTAAAGCATGTTAGTATCGAAATGACGTAGTTTGTGTCGATGGCGTTAAACCCCATTTCTCTCTCCCTCTGTGTTCGATACGCGTCGAATCAGAATCCGGATAATGCCAACCTGGCATCCTTGGGTAAATTTAAATATTGAAGATGGTCGCCCTGGGGTATTTTTTGGTTATTTATTGGGGTAAAATGTGTAACAGATCCTCTCGAACTTTGCCTTGAAGATGGTTTCTCTAAGAATTCCACCCACTGAGTACAATGAACTTGGACATTCCTCCTTAAAGTGACGGCTAACATCGCTAGGGGGGGGGGCAAATTCACAATGTTGGCTCGTTTTTAAGGTAAACTCATATATTGAAATAAAGGTTTTCGTTGTCAATTTCTTCAGATGTAAACACAACAACATGTTCACCCAACTCGGTAATATTCTTCTTATGAGGACACAAATTTTTCACAATCAAACGCAATCAATTATCGTGATGTGAAAGCAAATGTTTCAAGTTGTTAAGACGGCCTCACGTATGTCTAACTCACCCTCTCTTGAATCACGATCAGTAGAAGAGTCTGATTCTCCCCTTTCCATGCCAATTATTTGCCCATTCATACGCGTCGAAAACGCTGGAAATTTGTATGACGCTGGTTAAATTTGTCCATCTCTTATCCCACCACCCGCGTGTCATAGTGGATTAAACTTAAGCTTGATAATTCGCCCTCCGTAGCTTCTGTCCATATGGCTCAGTAATTGTTGTTCTTAGTCCAATGACGTATTACCGGTCTTTACCTCGCCGGTTCTATGTGTTCATGATCTACTAAAGTTGGTTATTTCGTTCAATTTGGACCCCCCCCCCCCAACAAAAAATAAATTGAGCCTAAATCTTAAATGTGGCCCTCTAATGGCATTCGCCACATTTTGCAGGAGAAATACCGAAGTTTCAGGGTATATAAATCTGATAAATATCGCCTTTATGTCGCGATCCGAGAGATTCCAGAAGTTTACCCCATTAAATTGAAGTAACAAACCACAAAATTCCTCATAACGGCCATCTTGAATATTTTAATTTCCCCAAGGATGCAAGGGTGTAACACAATCGTAGTGAAACAGATAAGAGTTTTGTAGGTAAAGGATTTATTTTCATCAGGTATCTAAACAGCTTCGGTTACATACATTCAACACGAATACATTGTCAACAGCAATACATAATACTGGAACTATAAGAACAAGGCTACGACACGAACACATCTACATAATAAAATCTACTAGTCTTCTACAGGAACACAGTCATCTAACAATATAACATTTCATCTACAATTCTGCCCCTCTGCCAAGGCAGCGGCTGGACTCGGGTGAGTCCCTACACTCGTACAACCCTTCTTCTCCCTCGGCTTCTCGCTTCTAACTGACGATGAACAACTTAATTATATACCAAAAGGACATAGATAAGGCAGATAGTCATATCTGCAATTGTTTCTTTTATCTCGCCATGGCATGTGCATAAACATTTGAAGTCGTGTGGATCTTGTACACAGATCATGTATAGCTTGTAATGGCCATATTGAATTAATTAGATTTAATAAGATCGTGACTGGACAACAGTTTACTATGAGGTGAAAGTCAATATCATCTATTGTCAAAACTAGCAGAGTTCAATGCACCTAAATTATATATGATATCACTTTGTTACATTTCCTACCCCTCCCACTAGTTATTTACTAAGTTAATAACATATTTACTAAGTAAATAACAAACTAACATTAATTAGAAACACCATTCTCATGATAATGTAATACACGATATCATAAGAACATACAATATAAACGTCATTTCTAAACATTACAAAAAGGAAATTCATACAATCAAAATATAATTTGAAGAAATATAGCACATATTTTATAAAATAGAAAAGGTACATATTATATATAAAAAAAATTAACATAGGATTTTGTCAAATTGTTTTTTTCACTTGAGATAAATGATAATGAATGATTTGAACACATTTACAAATCTTAAATAAGATATTTTCCAAAGAACTTATAAAAATTAACAACGGTTTATCTCTCTATTTTTTAAACAAAACAAAACACTACATATACGCTTCTAACCTAAGCGCGACCCTTCTTCCTTGAGGGTATACAAACCGATTCCTCTTAATAGGAATACACAACGGTCTCGAATTTACGAGGCACAAATACACAAAACGCTCGAATTTACGAGGCAAAAAAAAAACTCTTTAAAAACTTTCCCGTAACGTCGGGGTATATAAAAAACACACATAAAATAACATAGGAGATAAAACCGTGAATATGCCTATTATGTGATTGTTTGTGAGTTAATATCTTCACCGCAAATATAGCGATGGACGACGAAAAATCTATTCATCCGTCTATTCAAGAATTTCCTAATTAGGAACTTAACTCAATTCCAGCCAAACAATCACAAAATATTTTACTTTCAAATATAAACCTCGTAATACTTTGTTACGACTTATTTTAAAAACCAAAATATGTGTTCAAAAACAAACAGTTATAATTTATATTCTTTTAAAAACAAAATGACTCACCGTAAAACAACAATCACACACAATTTCTGTTCCGTCGCTATTGATCCGAAAGTCTTTTTTAGGTTTTTTTTTTCTTTGATTTCTCCGTGCTCGTTGATTTTCTTCATTTCCATCCTTGAATTAAGAATTGTCTTATCACTGAAACCGCGCCTGCCACCCACGGTTTCACAAATAAACGTTTTAGTCCTGCATTGTTTTTAATTCTTTTTTTTCTTTTTTTACCAACTCATCGGATGTCTGGTGGTTAAACCTCTTTTTTCTGCCACGCGGGTTTTTCTTCATTATCACGGGAACACACCCAGGGGTCTTGTAGGTCGATAGCACCAATAACTAATATCTGTAACACAATCGTAGTGAAACAGATAAGAGTTTTGTAGGTAAAGGATTTATTTTCATCAGGTATCTAAACAGCTTCGGTTACATACATTCAACACGAATACATTGTCAACAGCAATACATAATACTGGAACTATAAGAACAAGGCTACGACACGAACACATCTACATAATAAAATCTACTAGTCTTCTACAGGAACACAGTCATCTAACAATATAACATTTCATCTACAATTCTGCCCCTCTGCCAAGGCAGCGGCTGGACTCGGGTGAGTCCCTACACTCGTACAACCTTTCTTCTCCCTCGGCTTCTCGCTTCTAACTGACGATGAACAACTTAATTATATACCAACAGGACATAGATAAGGCAGATAGTCATATCTGCAATTGTTTCTTTTATCTCGCCATGGCATGTGCATAAACATTTGAAGTCGTGTGGATCTTGTACACAGATCATGTATAGCTTGTAATGGCCATATTGAATTAATTAGATTTAATAAGATCGTGACTGGACAACAGTTTACTATGAGGTGAAAGTCAATATCATCTATTGTCAAAACTAGCAGAGTTCAATGCACCTAAATTATATATGATATCACTTTGTTACAAGGGTGGCATCATCCAGATTCTGAAACTGAATATATCGAAGATATATAAGACACCAAACAGCTATTTTTCAATGTATTATGCACCTTTTTGTGAAATTTATATTTTTCCTGCCGAAATACCACTTTTGGAAGGGGTGTCCATGCTTTTTGGATTCAGCCTGTTGACTTCTTACCGAAACCATCTTCAAACTGCGGTCTGAGAGAACTCGATACATAATTTACCCCACAAAACAACCAGAAAATACCTCGTGGCGGCCACCTTGACTATTGTAATTCCCCCAAGGGTACCAGGGTAGAATCATCCGGATTCTGAATCACACATATTGAAGATATATTATTCACCAGAAAACATAAGGTTGACTATATTTCTACGTCAAGTCTTAGAATGGGGTTTGGCAACCGAAATAAGCCATACAAATTCATCTCCATAGGCACTTCAATTTCTGACGGAGTTCAAAGACAACTAGATCTGTTAGAAAGTTTACGACGAATACCAGAAGAGGATGTCCTGGAGCTTCAACAACAAGAAAGGGACATCAGAGAAGGGCATGTTTCAACTGCACGAAAACTTTTCAACAAAGTTAACATCTTGGGCGAAAATATTGAGGATAAAATTAAAAGATCAAAACGAGAGCTGAAAGAGAGACTAGCTCAACAGAGAAGAACAAAACAACTAGAAAGGTAGTTAATAGGCGTTTTGATGTTAATATAAATACTATAAAACCAAGTACGAACAATCCAACACATTAGACAAAATTCGAAGTCTTAAAAAACGGTCTAGGCAAAATAGTGTATTCTGGCGAAATAGTGTAATCAGCATATGGACTGTTCACCGTGTACAAAATACACGACAAACAGTGGTAACAGGTGTCCGGAAGAGTAATCTTACCCTGCCTGGCGCTGTTCGTAAACGTAATTTGAATTGCCCTAATGCACCTCAATACATGTGGAACGAGATCTTTGGGACATAAACTTGTATTTTAAGTTTCATCAAACACTATTTTCGTACAAAGAGCGGCTATTTTGTTCGGCAATTTCGGTCTGATTTGCAATAACGTTGATATACTTAAACGATATCTTCCTACAATAAGGGGCCATGAATCAGGAAGTTGCGAAAATATCCAAAGGAGGAGCGGTCGTTGGGTTATAAACATAAAGTTCAAGTTTCACATCTAAATCGAATTTTTAAAAAATGTGTCATCTGGATTTTATACCAGCTATAAAAGGGGGATTTGGTTGTACAGGCAGGGACCATAACCAATGGTGTTCGATCCGATAAATTGCAATATCGAACGGATCCGAGATAATATGTTGGTGATAAACCTATATTTCAAGCTGTGACCTAGATTATCAACAAACAAATAATTGACGGACGGAAGTGGAGACGACAATATACGTCCACATAAAAATTACAAACACTAGCAAACGTTTGATCTAGAGTAAGAGTAAGGTATCGTCAGTTACGTCCTTGCAGAATATAATACTTAATTTTTGAAATCGTATTTATAAAATATGGTAAGCATTTTTTTCTATCCACTGGAGTCAGGTGTTATGACCCCATATGTGGATTGTGGGTATGGATACGGATTAGGCTTGGTCCAGGGTTAGGGCTAGTCCTGTCGTCGTCTCGAGACTCTTGCCCTAACCAACAATCAACATATGCCGTCATAACACCTGGCTCCAATGGGTTAAAAAAAAAACGCTTACCATAAAATATCGATCTGTACTCTTTTATTACAGACATGGTAACATCCTTCTCGGCCCTAGTGGTATGTATCATTGACTCTTATGTGGGCTTATCATGTCAGCACGCGTGTCCGTCCGTCAAAACGCGGTTGGTAAACGTGATCTTCGGTGTTAATTTGGGTTTGAAGCACTGAGTTCGTGAGAGGACAACCCCTACCCCTACCGTTCTGGAGTCATCTTCTTTTCCGAAAACCTTGTAAATGCATTTCTTTTTTGCAAACTTGAGATGACGGACCCTATTGATATTCACTATTCCGTGACCAAGATGTTGATTTTCAGAAATCTAAGATTTTCTGTTACAAAATAAATTATTTGTGAGGAAAAATTTGTGATATCTTATTAAATTTGGTCAACATCCACGTCTTCCGGATAATTTGAGACATAGCTGCGTGTGGCGATGATGGGGAGGGTTAAAAAAAAGATGTAGTAGTTATTAGCACCCTTTCCGAGGTGTATCGGTGAATATCAGGACAGTTTTGGTCGGGGGATCAGCCGAGGCGAAGCCGAGGCGGTCCCCGGCCAAAACTGTCCTGATATTCACTGATACACCGAGGAAAGGTGCTAATAAGTCACTTACATCACATTTCTATCGAGTATTTTGAAGCGATATGTAAAAAATAGTATTTATCATCGAGTCGTTTCAACCGAAAAGTGACAAATGTTATTTCATTTATCCCTTTCTGAGCCTCACGTTACATTTTATGGTAGAATGATTTCGCAGTCGAGAGACGAGCTGAGTAGTATTTACACGTGCGTCTAGCTATACCCTGGGCGTAAAACAATCACGTGTTTGTTTAGACCACATCGTAGAAGACCGCAATATTATTAATATTATTATTAAATGTAGTGTGAAGGAAATGCGAAACGTGGGTCATTCCTGGTGAAAGTATGCATCAAAGAATTATTTGTGTTAAAATAGATGTCTTTCTAGGCGTTTTTGTTTTTATCCTGCTTATTTTAAATGTCTGTGAAGTGTCCAGCAAGAGAACTGCGCCTTTTATCATCACAATTACAATAATTATGCAGTGTTCTCATTTATATGTTTTGCATATTAATATAAATCAAACCAAATTATGGAATAGGTGCCAATTGACATGTATAATAATTGATTTGTGTAATATGATGTTTAGTTAATTTAATGTCATTGTATATATTTTTGAACTGCCAGTTTGTTCCACCCTGTTTGTTTTGTTACTGTGATTTTGACTAGTTGTTTCATGTAATTTGTCCGGCTGCATTGTATAGAGCCATAGCTATCATTGCTATTTGGGCCGGACGAAACGTCCGCTACTTATTGCTTGAATGGTATCTTAAACAGTGTAGAAGTGTTCGTTTGTCGGGAATGAACAGTACTTTTTTTTAAAAAAGTGTACTGTTCATTTCTGATACACGGATACTTTTAAGCCTGTATTGGAAATAAACAGGCCAGTTTTATCAAAGGTTGCCAATGGCAACGAGGTAGAAGTGGGATGTAAGTAACAAATACAACTACTGCCCATGTAATTGTCCTAGCTTGTATTGATCTCAATCTAATTAATAGCAAGCGGCACATTATTGGTCGACCTCATTATTCCAGTGGGTTTAGGCAGACGAAACATATAACAATTTCTGTTCCATTCCAGCAGTGTAAAGGAATCGTTTAAAAACATAATCTCTTTGCAATATTGACATTTATGTCTTTCACTGAAACAGTTAAACAAAAGGGTTACGCCCCTTTGACCTACTGATAATCTATATGCAAAAAATTCTTCTTTCATTTCAGGTGATGTACGAGTTGCATTGGTTGGAAAAACAGGGATAGGAAAAAGCCACCTTGGTAGTAATCTTTTAAAAACGAAGGTGTTTAAGTTTATTATGAGCTTAATGTCGGTTACTAAACAATGTAAGTTTGAAGAAAGACGACTGGACGATACAACTACCTTATTGGTAGTAGACACGCCAGGACTGTTCGATACGAGAGAACCTAACGAACAAACAAGTAAGGAAATTGTTAGAAGCATTGCCCTTGCAGCCCCTGGTCCCCATATCTACATCTTTGTCATCTCTCTTTTACGATTTACACCAGAAGAAGCCGACACTGTAAATATCTTACAGGAAATGTTTGGTGACGACGTCATAAAACACGTCATCGTCGTCTTCACTCGCAAAGATGAATTGGCTGATAATAGTTCACTTAAAGAGTTCATTTTAAAATCACCACCTGTCTTGCAGAATCTGCTGGAACGATGCGGTTACAGGTTCGCGTTCATCAATAACAAGGCAGATAAAGATGAACTACGAGAAGACGTTGACGTTATATTAGATATTATCTACAAAACTATTGGTGATAACAACGGAGCGTACTACACAAACGACATGTATCAAAAAGCTGATGCAGTTCTAGAAGTAAGGCGAAAAGAAATTCGAAATGAAAGGGAACGAAAGCAAACAGAACTCCGTCAACAAAGGGACCAGCTTTTCAGAGAAGCAGAGTAGGAAGACTTTTACAGGACAGATGGAATGCAACTTTTAAAGGACACCCGAGAAGCAGAAAACATGCTTGAAGAGAAACGCCGACAGATAGAAGAAATTGAAGAAAAAAACAAATTGCTAACTCAAAAGTTGCAATCAGAAATAAGACGTCAGTCTAATCTAGAAGGTCAAATAAAGTTTCACGAAGAAGATGCAACTAAAAGGCAGGCATTGCAACTTGAAGAACATAGACTAAGAGATCTGGAGGAAAAGCAGAGACGGCTGGTCGAGGAGGACGCGATAAGACGACAAGAAATGGCAAGAGAACAAGAGCGGCTAAATGAACTTACAGAACAGACACAGAAGAGAGTAGATGAAGACGGGAATTCCTCTCTCACGAAAACATTACTAATGTTAACTGAAATTACCGAGAAGATGGTAGAAAATGCGAAAATAAACCCGAACAGAGAGGCTAAGAAGGAAGTGGAAACAGGCGACATGTTACTTAAGACCATTGGTTCTGCTGTGGTTCATGTTGGGTCAGCTGTTCTGGGGTTGGGGTCTTCTGCCGTGTCAGCTGCTGTAGGTTTGGGGTCGGCTGCTGTGGGGTGGTTGAAGAGCTGGTGGTCAAAGTAAAGTGAAAGGTGTCCAGATCGTTTTGCTTTGTTTTCGTTTAGGTATTTTCTCGATACTTTACATTCGCTATTTAACATACTATTATACATAACCTTTGTCATATTGCAGCACCTGGTACTGTGGCAGTAGTTTTTAATGAATGGTTTTATTTAAGTGAATAGAATAATGCTTACTAATAAACGCGTTGGGTGTTCCATATGCGATCGTAATTTTGGTTGTGTTCATATATTTATTTGTCATATTACAGCACCTAGTACTGTGGCGGTAGTTTTTTAATCAATGGTTTTATTTGAGCGACTAAAATAATGCTTACTAATAAACGCGTTGGGTGTTTAATGGGAAAAGATGCAATTGAATCCAATTTGGCTTCTAGCGATTAGTAATATGCCCAATGATTAGATCAACGGATCATTCCACATCGTACTGATATCGGAGTAGGTAGAGTAGGAGATGTCATTCGGGTTCGCTCTGAAGATATGACAATATGCTTGACTTTCCGAGATGGTTGTCTGAATTGTTATTAGATTAAATTGGTAAAAATTGGACCAGTTAGAATATAAGGTTATATATTCGAAGCAGGCGCGGATCCAGGTAGGTACCGAAACTGTTGCTAAACGAATTAACAGTCAGTTATGGGTTATGGTTGGAAATCGTAATTTACTCCGAAACAAGCCGGTTGGTGATTTAGATGATTGTCCGTCAGTCCGCCCACCGCGAGCCTGGCTTAGCACGCCCGGGTGGGGACAGCATCGGGATAGTATTTGTGTAGCGCTTTGAGCATAATCTTGGTTTCTGGATATAGCGCATTATAAATGTTCACATTATTATTATTATTATTATTATCAAAGATCAAGCTATATTTAAATGTGGGCGTATTATATCGTCATCCATGTATGCCTGTCCATCCGTAATGTCGACAATTAGCTCAAGCTGATTTTTATTTAGGACCTTTTATTCCTGAGTTATCCTCTATTTGCACTACACGCAAAAAAAAAATTATACAAGATAAACCTGCGGACAAGACAGAAAATAGACATTGCAAAAAAAACAAAACAATAAACAATTATCAAATCAAGTGAATGGATCCGGGGGCTAGCCGTAAGCGTCCACTGCGCTGTACAGTCCCGGACCGGTTATGTTACAGGCTTCACTAAAATGATTTACAAAAAAGACGTAACAAAAATACGACCAAATCTCGACAGTGGTCGTCTCTCCAATGGCGATAGAGTGCGATTGGCGTCAGGTGTTAGAACGTCAAAGAATTTTAACAATAAGGGCGATAATCCGGACAGAATCTCGGAAAAACGCTAAAAATATAGGTGTAGGCCTACATGTAGTGAGCAAACAGGAGCGAAGCCCGACAACGAGAACATTCTGCAGTACGAAGGGCTAAAACTCTTCTCTTATAGTAATTGCAGGAGGACCGCACTATACGCAAAACAAAATATTAACGTTCGTTTTAATATGGATTCAGACTACTGTCTTTTGTATTCAGAAATAAAAAAAGTCCAAAAATGATGTTTTTCGTCAAATTAATTACACAATAAGGGGTAGTTAACGTTTTAAAAACTACACAGTTAACAGGTTAAGGCAGAGATATAGCCAGTTTTCAATGTTTTTGTTTTTCATAATATTTAGAGCGAAACATTCACGTCAAGACATTTTCTGCGTTCCGTGACATTTTGTTCAGAAGTTAGCTCCTCTCTTCCGAGCAAGTCAAGCTGCAGTTTTCAAAGTATCAATTTCAAATTTAGTGTGAATGTATTGGCGTTAGAAGAGGGTCATAAGATGATGAGTTCATTTGTAAACGCGACAGAGGCTGCAGTTTTTAACGAATTGTTATTAACATGAGGTGGTGTCATTAGTGGACTAACCATTTTGATTTTTAGCACCCAACCACCTTCCTTATTGTGGAGTTAGACCCCACCCCTTTACTGTAAACCTTGTTAACGCGATATAAGATACCCGTTTTTAACACATTGTTTTTTTGTCCAATTCTGGGAGCATATCAGCCTGTTTCTTGTAAACTTTCTAATCAAATAAAAGACTAAACATAGTATTTAATGATTTAATGACCTATTTAAGTCGGCATGAATCGGAGCTCTGTTGTTACGGACACAACGAATTGATTGATTCATATATTGGGGATGATGACAAATTTATTTCCCGAACTGGTATGAATAAAATATGTGATCGTTTAAAATCGTATCAATGAAATATGTCATTTTACTACAGACAAACCAACTACCATTGCAAACTAGGTATCGATATTGGATATAACAGATGGGAGACAACTCCAAATAAGTAAGCAATAATCAATTCAGGCCAACGACAAGGCAGGATACTCCCTAATAGTTAGTGCAGGGGGACTGCGCCACATATAATTTACATAAAGGACAAATAAAACGACAAGACACCATACTCCGAAACAACAAACAAACAAATAAACCATTCAAAAAAAGAGTGCTTAGCCGTAAGCGTCCACTGCGCTGTACAGTCCCGGGTCTGAAGTAACACAGACTTCACTCAAAATTAAAAATGATCAGGAAAAACATTATGGGATGTCAGCATGAGTAACGGTCTGTCATATGCTACAAGAAATACAAATGCAAGCATACTGTAGTAAACATTCCAACTATACAAGTAACCACATCGGTGAAATGAATAAAAAAAGTAGTCTAAAACATTAACGAAGTGTTTAAATATTCAATAATATAGATGTATAGTGAATGTATTGAGGAAACATATTCCACCCGCCGAAAGAAAAACGCACAAACAAAACCGAATACAAAGAAGCAAAGGAAATGTAGACTGCCTCATGAGGCAGCTGTCTGCTAACTGAATAGTGTGACGTAAATACGTCGTTCTGTTATCAATGACGTCAAAGTTAGAGGCTTCTAGAATATCTTAACAAAAAGGGCGATAATCAAGATGGAATAGTGCTAAAAGATATAAGTTTAAACAACCAATCAGAATTTTTAAGTTGTATAATTGCACAAAACATAATACTAAGAATTTTACATTGATAACAGAAACTTGCCATTTAGTGTAATACTAGTTAGTAAATGATGTCCCAAATCAGATTTAATAATTTATTGAGCGTGAGATATTAATGGATTGCCTTGGTATTGTGGCCATATTGGATTTTCTATTTATTCACGGTGGGTATGTTGGGAAAATCAAAATCTTCACCAATTTTTTTAAAAACAACTATTTGTGATTTAGAATAACCTATTCGTTGTGTTAAAGTTCACCACAATTCTACCCACACGACCTCCGTAGTGGGGCCTGACAGAACTTTGACAGGACTGAGTTCTGTCTTTTCGGGTCGTCATGGACTGCGAATCGAGCATCCCCCTGAGTTCTGTAGTGAACAAATGGGTCCAGACTCCTGGTTCACAAAACTTAAGTTAATAATTTACTCCAAATTGTTTGCCTTATTGTAACTAAAATATAGGCTTTTGATGTTTTAATGAAATATATCAATAAGAAACTATGTTCAAAGTTTTGTGTTTCTTGTTTTTCTCATAAAAATTAACTGAAAGTTGAGTAAATTCTTAACTTAAATCATATTGATCGCGTTCAGACCGCGAGAGAGAGAGAGAGAGAGAGAGAAATAGGGTTTAACGTCCACTCAACACAACAAGTTCATTTCGGGACTAACATATGCTTTAATTTATTTCAATAATTCCCTTGCGCGTAGGGGTCTTTAGCAGTGGGAGGAAACTGGAGTGCCCGGAGGAAACCCACGAGGCTAAGAAGGCGCCCCTATCTTCATGCCACATACGCTCACACCAGGGCTCGAAACCACAGCCACAGGCCAGAGGTGATCGGCCAGCTAGAGGCTGAAGCGGTACTCTAGACCACTAGGCCATTCCCCCTCCCCCCGTTCAGACCGCGAATTATTAGATATATTGAGAAACGGTTAATAATGTCACATGTTTTTTTTATTTAGAAGAAACAACTACACTGTGAATTTATATAGTTATCGTCGTTGTAGATATTCTTGGTAGGTATTTTGGTATTAAACGCCATATTTAATAAAGTACAGGCCTGTATCCTCAACGCCTTTCGAGGCATAACTCTTGTCACTGCCTTCTTCATAATGAGCAATGAGCACAGCTGAAATAAAAAAATATCTCGGGTGAATAAAACTGTGAATGTCTGTTAGAACTCATATTTAATTTCCTGATCCGGATCTGAATTCCCGGGATGTGTCTAGTTTCTTGATTAGCTATCACCATTCGACAAACCCCGACAGTTTCTACGCATCTAATCTCGGCTGTGTGACCATTTCCGCCATATTTGAATCATTTTAAAGGTTCCGAATGAACAATGGCTGCCCCCCCTGGAGATGTCTGTGGAGAGTGTATTATATCAACAAACGTCACGTTTGGCATTAGGTTTGGGGAATTACCAGGGAATCATACAAAACCAGCAACCTTGAGACAATATCTCTGCTCATTTAGGTATATACACTCCACGAAAGACGAAATTTGGGACTTTTTTTTATTAAAGCGACACGTTTTCCTGTTTAAAGTCAACCGGTAGACACACCACAAATGCTATTATACAGCCGACATTTGATATAGGGTACCGGTACCGGAATCTGTCGAGATTTGCCGAGTGTAGCTATCACGTGGTGTCTCGATTATATTTGGGAACCGGAATCTGTCGACATTTGTTTAGTGTCATTTAAGGATACCATCCATTATATTCCAGTACAATTGTCTACTTTCATTTTATATATCTAAAATCACCATAATTATATTCGAGTAAAATTCTCTCTACTTTTCATATATACTAATATTGCCATGATTATATTGGATAAATACTTTTATGTACCAATATTGTCATTATTTTATTGGATAAATAAATATTGTTACGGGAAATGAAAGGGAAATTATTTACTTGTTTTTGTCTTCATCATCACAACGCCACCTTCTTTATCCTTATAAGCGAATATCTATAATATAATTAATTACAACACAACACAGCACAGCACAGCACAGCACAGCACAGCACAGCACAGCACAGCACAGCACAGCACAGCACAGCACAGCACAGCACAGCACAACACAACACAACACAACACAACACCCACCACACAAGCAAAGACGTCTATAGAGACAAATTGGTATTTTTTTATCATACAAATGTCTTATTTCGTGCCTCCCCTCTAATTTTTTTATATAAAAAGATAAAGATTATGATAAATAAATATTTTATGAATTAACATTTCTTTTTTGTTTGTTTACAAATGATAAAGATTATGATAAATAAATATTTTATGAATTAACATTTCTTTTGTTTGTTTACAAATGACACCGATCTTACTTGAGGCAAAACGTGTTTTTATGATGTGTATATTGGAGATCAAAGATTGTTAATACGTTAAAGATGTAAAGATATATAGCTATAGCTACAATCACGTTTTATTCGATGATCATGTTATATATTTTAATATAAAAATCGATTTATTTGGTTCACATTTATTGTATAATCATTCGAATCAAACAAAAAAAGCTTTTTGTTTTCCGTACACATTGGTATGTCGTATGGTCAGTTGAAAAGAGAGAGAGAGAGATGGGGTTTAAAGTCAACTCAACACAACTAGGTCATTTCGGGACTAACATGGTTTTAATTTTTATTTCAATAATTCGCTTGCGCGTAGGGGTCTTAAGCAGTGGGAGGAAACCGGAGTTGAGAAGGCGCTCCTATCTCCATGCCACATGTACGCTCACACCAGGGCTCGAAACCACAGCCGCACTCTAGACCACTAGCCCCCCCCCCCCCCAGTTGAAGAAAGGTTTGCGGGATTCCCGAGTTAATGTGCAAAAAAATCGGATTCATTCCATTCAAAGCGAGAACCACCTATTCCTTTCTTTCATCATCAACGGTGTAGGGGAGGGGGGCAGAGGGGCATGTATAATCATCTGTTTATGGCCAAGTTCCCGCTTACACATAAAACTAACCACGCCACGACAGTTGGAATTCGAAAAAATGGTATAGGCCATATCTCTGTCTGGTAAAAATTTTCTTCTTGAATGAATGAATGAATGAAATATGGTTTAACGTCCTAAGCTTAAGCACCTAACCTGGGCCAATTGAAGACGGGCATACGCCATCAGTGTGCTATGAGGGAAATTTTGCCCGGGCAGCGGCGCTACGGCCTACTCTTATATCGAATTCCAACTGCCAAGGGATCTTTTACGTGCACTCCAATTTGTACACGGGACCTCGGTTTTTCGTCCTATCCGAACGACTAGGCAGCTGTCCTTGTCAGGCCCTCCTTCTACATCACTGACAAGGGGAAATCACGCCGGAAAATCGAGATGAACTTTCTCGGCCAATGCAGGGATCGAACACTCGACCTCCAGGCTAGCGAACCAGCGTCTTAGCCACCGTGATCCCCTTTCTTCTTGAAACAACGCATGGCGTGTGTACCTGTCTTTGTTAGCCTATAGTTGTTGTTTAGCTTCATTTCATTTCAATTTCCAAATTATGATGGCATAACCCTAACCCAAACCCTCTGAACGACAGACTCGTTTAATTCTCGTTATGTTAGTTACGCACGGATAGACCGGAGGCTCAGTGCAGATGGGGAGGGGGGTCCACCTAATGGGCACAAAACCCAACCCAACTTTTCTAGAGTAAAATTTTGCGTAGAATACGATGCCGAGTGGTAATCAGTCCGCCGTTGAGGCGTTTTCGAGATATTCAGGGTCAAAGGTCAAATGGGGTCATTCACACTGAAAGTGAATGCGCAACCATTCTTATATCATGAAAATATGCTGAAAATGATCGAAAGGTATCACTCTTTCAATAAAAATGTCAACTTGCTATATTCACTTTTAGTCTTTGTGACGCCGGGGGTCAATGGTGAAATTTTCTGATTACTCACTAGGACGATTTAAAGCAATAAAAAGTCAGCGTAAAAATTAAAAACTAAAGCGAAACCTGTTCTAGTTAATAGTAGGAACATTTAAAACTTATCTTTATTTAGTCTTAGCACCGTACATTTTTTTTTGAACGTCGAAACGGATCTTACATATCAGAACTAACAGATTTCGAAACCTGTTTCAAAAATACTCAAAAACTGTCAAAACAAAATCTCCCCGATTAAATATTACATTGATCGTTTTATATAATGAAACTAGTTGTCCGAAAAAAAATTGAATAATTTCATGGTTAGGCTCCAATCTGCAGGCCGCGTGGATTTCCAGGTATCCCAATCTGAGAAAACCGACGTTAATCTGTGACTGAAAACACGTATCTGACCACGAGATTAAATGTTTGCAATTTTTTTTTGAGTATTCATGAATTTCTACGGAATATAGACAACGATAAAACCAACGGATGCATTGAACATAATAGCTTACGGTATATAAACGTCGTATTGGTAAATGTTACTGGGGAAATATTGGACTGCCTTTGTGACGCGGCCTCCAGGCTGGAATCCAACGATGAAACTATTCCATATTTTTTTTCGACAACTATTATGTATAGCATTCGTTGTAAAACTAATTGCGAGAGATTTCGATTTGACAGTTTTTACGTATTTTTTAAACAGGTTTTGAAGTGTTTTGGTGTAGTACAGTAGATTGTAATGATAATAAAACCAGGTTCTTTCTGCGTTATAGAATATACTTTTTACTGAAGTCAGGATATAAAGTTCAAACTACAGTAATGATATAGGTTCACGTTGTGTTGTTGAGTTTTTAGATCGATTCGTCCTTCTATCTGTCAGCCCTCTTAATATCGTCTGCTTGTCTGCCTTAGAGTAGAGAATACCTATGGTATGCAGCTCGGTACTGATCTGGGCTAACCGTCCTCTCGCCTAATGGATATTTGTATTACTTATATACACATCAATTCATGATAAGAGACTAGGTCAATGGTCTTGACCTAACATTGAGTTAACCTTAATAGTAAAGTGCAAACGTACGACTATTTTACATACGCCCCCTAATAAGAAAATAATCTTTTCACCTTGAAAAACTCTTTAACGGCCAACTCAATAGGTCACCATTGTCCACTTGATGAACAAGTAGGGTAGATGAGGTCAATATGTTAGCTTACTACATATATGGATAATAAACATTCGTGGTTATATATCGCCATTCCACCAATTTAAATCCTATATCAACTAATATTTAACCGATCTTTGTATCGGGGGGCTGACAAGGACAGCTGTATAGTCGTTCGAATGGGACTAAATATCGAGGCCCCGTGTACACATTGACATGCACGTAAAAGATCCTGGACAGATTTCGAAATAAGAATAGACCAACATTTCCCTCATAGCACAATGTATGGCGTATGCCCGTCTTCATTAACGAACGTTAAACTCCGTGTCCTTTAATGCCATTTCCTTGTGTGTACAGCAGAGAGAGAGAGAGAAATGGGGTTTAACGTCCACTCAACACAACTAGGTCATTTCGGGACTAATATATATAGATAATTTTATACAGTTCAATAATATAGTGCTATCGCACTCACTTAACTAATATATGTAGTCCAATAACAAAGTGTTATCGCACACACTTCATTTGTTATTAATGTTCCAAATACATGATTAAATGTTTATTTAAATAGTCCGACATTCTTATAAGTACACTCCATTAGTCCAAAAGTTCGAAAAGGATTGTAGCTCTTCCACCATAATTTGTGACAGCAATTTACCATTGAAGTTGAAGGCGTTACTAAGGTTGTACCATAAGCGTTGTCATCTTCTTTCCCGCCCCTAGTCTAGACTTTGGAGTCGTTCTCTTTGGGGGCTCGGGTGTGATAACCTGATAGCTTTAAGGTAAGTCCGGCGTTGCTGCTTTGTTCTGTGGAGACATTCGGGTACATTCTTTCTGGCTGTTCCAACAGAGGAGCTGTCGGTGACGTGGAGTGGCTCTCTCTTTCCACGAGCATGAAGTTGCTCGTAGGGGGTGGACGTGGAACATTTTGGGGTAAAATATTTGATTAACTAAACTTGACATATAAGGCTTTTCTGATTTTGCTACCAGTTTTGGAAAAATGGAAATATAAGGCTAAAACCAAAATAACTACCAAGATGATACCCGCCCCAATGACATAGTGTTTCCAATTAAACCGTTTTTTCTCAGGTTTAATGGATTTTAGGTTATTTAATTCGTACATTAAATGATCCATAGGGGTAGATTTGAGCCCACGTAATTTCCTTGGCAGTTTTTCCTAGGGTATAATTTTGAAGCGTGGACTGAATAGGTGCCCACAATTTTTCCATAGACATATTAAACGTGTTAATTATCTGGTCAAAAGAGGGTTTATTGAAATAGTTGGATTCGTTTTAATAAAAGGGAGGTAGGCCTAAATAGTCATTTAAAGCAGAGCATGAGGCTTTCAATTGCACCGCACCTCTAGGTGGGGAAACAGTTAGTGAGGAATGCATAAATTTTGAATTTTGACAAATGACGCTGAATCTTATTTCATTCTGGGTAGTGACAAGCCAAAATCCATTTGAGACGTATTTGGCCATGGGTAGCACACAATTTGGCTTGATTATGACCCGGCAATATTTGTCAACTTGCATTTTGTTCTGCATAAATAATGCAACTACACATAGCGTACTTAAATTTATCAGGTATATCGGACTTCGTATTCGGCAAAACCCTACTAACTGGTTGCTGCACTTTTCGGCTTCATCGCGCGTTAGTAAAACGTATTTCGTTCTTTGAACGTTGACGGCTCAAACGTCGGTCTCAAGCTCGTACTAGGCCACCATTTTAAAAGTTGCTTTTGAGTCGGAAAGAGATTTCTTTGAAGTCACAGGCACGGGTAAAGGATGTGCACGGTAGATTTCTAATTTTCCGTCGGAATCCAAAAGAGGTACTGATATGATTACTAAAATACGGTTTTCGTCTAGCACCGTGGTGCAGGTCAGTAATTTGTAAAACGACCACAAATCAACTCTCGGGAACATATCTTCTATTTCGACAAGCAGTCGCCTTAAATTAACCGGTGTTATTGTACTGGGGCCGGTTGCTCAAACCTCTGTTATCTTTTAACGATCCGTTAACTTTAACGGACATATCTTGGTGACTGTTGTTTGTTAACTTTCCATTAAATTTACTACAGAAAACACTCTAAAATACTTTATTCTTTGTATTAGCATACATCTGTAGTAAAAATTTGCACCACAGAATGTTCGGGGCCTTTATTTCCAGCAACATTCTTTCTCTCCGTTAAAGTTAACGGATCGTTAAAAATAACAAAGCTTTGAGCAACCGGCCCCAGGGCGATAGATGTCCAAGAGAAAGCATGTTGAGTTGTAAGCGTAACTCTTCCAGATACAACTCAGCCCTCATTATCATTAGTTTAACGTCGTCTATTACTACGTTCAAACGAAGATACAAGCGCAGAAACTTTTCTAGTTCCAGCACATGTCTCTTGAATTCTCGGACTAGACGCATTACTCGGCGATCTAAACGACCAAGTTTGTCATTTAGTTTGTTTATGACTTGTCTATTAGTTAAAATTTGGACTCTCGAAACATTTAAGAGAGAAAGGCTTTCTTTTTCGACATGGGCAATGGCCTCTTGATTTTTCACTAGCTCTTTTACGTTATTTTTGTTAGTTTTTAGATCACTCTCAGAGACTGTGCCAATAAAAAAATTCAAGGCTTTTCCTACTATAGGAACAAGCGATCTTTTTGTTCTCGAGGTCTGTAATGGTTTGAAATCGGCTATTGCCAACATAATAATAATAATAATAATAATAATAATAATCGCGTCATTTTACAAGGGTAGCAAATTAGGCCTGGGGCCTTTTTCAAATTTGGCTCTTGGCACAGATCGTGCGAATGATCTCGATCATTACTGCAGGAAGAAACCGAAGAACTCGGGGGAAACCTGCCTGTCGTCGTGATTGTCCTTTAAAGTTATAATTTCAGCCCTAAGTTTAGTCAGTGTTATCTTGAAATCACGTGTCTCGTTAGTGGTGTACTGGGAGGTGATATCGTCTACCTCTAGGGCGATCTTCGGATGCAGACTATGGTCGCGACTATAGTCTGAACCAGCAACCGAACGCAAATGGCCCTAGCCTTTAACTATTCAATATGGTGGCGACAATGTCAGTTGTTTCGCCTGCTATGTTTACTCATGTATTTTTAAAAACTGGTTAATTTTTCACCCTGCGATGTGAAAGCAAGATTAAAAAGGGTTACAAATAGGATTAGTCACTATCAGGATAATTTTCGTTTGATTTATGTCACCTAACCAAGATCATTTTACGCGTACAGTTTTTTTGTCGTGGGCCTATGGCTATATATATTCGAATAAGAAGATGCTAATATTCCTAATCTGTCAAATTCATCAAAAAAAGACGAACAAAAATCAAACTTAACATCTATACTCCAATGCCCATTCACTAAATTTCTGGTGTTAAAATGGACCCTATAATACCGACCAAGCTGTAAATAACGCAACGGCAATCGGAAATTTTATTATATTTTTAAGAAAATCTTCTCAAGTGTCAGTTTTGTCAGCCATCTTTGAACTATCCCGACCGTGCTCTATCGCATGGTACGTCTGGTCACGACCACTGGTTGAACTAAATGCCATTCGGATGCAGATGGTTCGACTATAGTACGAAAATCACTGCAACCGAAGGTCGCCCTGTAGTGTGCGCGCCATGTCGGCAGATAGAGTGTCAATAAACATATCGAAGGGGGTCATATCGTTTATTATTGTTATACGTCACGATGATCTACTTGTCGTTATCTGGTAACTGGTCTAAACAGCAAGTTGTCATGAGTAAGGAAACCTCCTGTCAGTCCAAATGACACCCGTAGAAACCATAATTTCATCGCCTACAAACAAGCCGAAATTAAAAACATGTCTGAGCCTACAAAAAGAAAAGCCAAAAGGGTGTGTTTAAAAACAAAATCGAGAAAGAGAGAGAGATAGAGAGAGATCTTCCCTTACCACGATAGAGAGAGTAAAATCGGTCTTCCCTTACTTCGAGAGAGAGAGGGGAGTCGATCTTCCCTTACTACTAATCATACTACTACGAGAGAGAGAGAGAAAGAGAGAGAGATGGGAGATCTTCCCTTACTACCAGAGAGAATTAGTTTGATCTTTCGTTACCAAGGGGGGGGGGGGTCGATCTTCCCTTACTACGAGAGAGAGATAGATAGAGAGAGAGAGAGAGAGAGATCTTCCCTTACTAGGCCTACTAGGAGAGAATTAGATCGATCTTCTCTTACTATACGTGAGAGAGAGAGAGAGAATTAGATCAATCTGAATCTTCCTTTAACGAGAGAGAGTTGGGGGGGGGGGGGTCGACCCCCATACTAGGAGAGAGAGTTAATTGATCTTCCGTTACTACCAAAGAGAGGGGGTGGGGAAGAGAGAAAGATTCCCTTTCTACGAGAGTTAAGTCGATCTTCCGTTCCTACGAAAAGCGAGATAGTAGTATAGTAGTTGTAACGTAGTACTAACAGTAGATCGATTTAACTCTCTCTCGTAGGAAGGGATGACCCCCCCCCCCCCCTCTCTCTCTCTCTCTCTCTCAGTAGTGAGTGAAGATCGCTCTCTCTCTCTTGGTATAATAGTATGGGAAGATCGACTCCTCCCCCTCTCGGTAACGGAAGATCAAACCGAGGTCCCGTGTAGGTACACATTGGCGTGCACGTAAAAGAACCCTTGGCAGTTGGAATTCAGTTGCTGCCCGTCTTCAATTAGCCCAAGTTAGGTGCTTAAGCGTAGGACGTTAAACCCCATTTCATTCATTCATTCTCTTAGAGAAGACAGATTTCCCCTCTCTCTCTCTCTCTCTCTCTCTCGTAGTAGTAGTAGTAAGGGAAGATCGACCCCTCTCTCTCTCGTAGTAAGGGAAGACCAATTTTACCTCCACTCTATCTCTCTCTCCCTCTCTCTCGTAGTAGTAGTAAGGGAAGACCCCCCCCCCCTCTTTCTCTCTCTCTCTCGGTAACGGAAGATCAATCTAATTATTAAGGGAAGATCTATCTCCCTCTCAGAGAAGATCGACCCCCTCCCTCTCGGTAACGGAAGATCAATCTAATTCTCTCTCTTAAGGGAAGATAGATTTAACTCTCTTTCCCGATTTTGGGCCTTTCTTTTTGTAGGCTCAGACAGACATGTTTTTAATTTAGGCTTGTTTGTGCACTTTACGACGATTATTACCTTCGGAAGGGAGATAACTCAGACTGAGCGTCTGGTTAATCAAGACACTATTAGGACGCTCAGCCAATGTAGAGTATATTATTTTTTTCTCTTTTTAAAAAAAAAATTTGTTTTGTTTTAGCATATTTAGAAAATAAATATTTATTTTTGTTCTCTATTTAAATTTTTTTTTTTAGCATAATTAGAAAATATTTATTTTTTTCTCTATTTAAAAAAAAAGACGATTTTTTTTTAGCATATGTAGAAAATAAAATGCTATTAAGACCGTAGGCCACAATACATTACAAATACATTTAAGTTTTAACGCAAAGAATAACACCAGCCAAAGGCAAATCCCGAAAAAAATTACAATGCCTTAAAGCAAATGATTACAATTTAATACGTAAATAATAGTCTGGAGACACACCTGCGATATACCTACAGGTATATATATATATAAATCAGGGCCCGGTTCCTAGAAAATTCTTAAAGTAAGCACAAAGTCATACTTCACTTTTACTTACGTAAGAATCTTATAAAAATACCGTCCCTAGAAAATTCTCAAGACCATTCTTACGTAAGCACAAGTCAAGTACAAGTCTAAGCACATTGTGACTGGTAAAGCTTACCATACACTGAGACTACGATGCTCTTTAACGTCATAAAATAACTTTGGTATGCGAATTACGTCATAAATTTGTCGTCTGCTTCATTGTGGTTGATTTTGATTGACATGTCCCCTGTATAGGCCTACATAATTATAAAATGTGCCAAAATATATTTTTAAAAAACGCAGACACATAGGCCTACAAACTAACTGAATAATTGTGAGAGCGCCTGATCAGCCTGTGCGTTTGTAGCCTATTGTTTACTAATTGGCAAATACATAAAATGGTTTCAGGGTAGGCCTATAATAAGGCCCTAGTTGCAAAATTTTCTATATCATTCTTAATTTCTTTTTGAGAAGAAATTTCCCTGTCTTGTAATTGTCTCTTTGGTATCAAAAGGTGTCGGAAATGCCGTCGAGTAACTCTACGGTCAGCCATCTTTTTGAAGCAGAAACAGACTTAAGGTTGGTAAGCAAGCCCCCTACCTTGCTTGGGACTTGTGCTTAGATTGGCTATGTTTAAGAACGAAGTTGTGCTTAAGTTTTTTCTTGGAACGCATAATAACGTTCTTGTGCTTACAATGAAGTCTACTTAAAATCGAAGCACAAGGCCGTTCGTAAGAATTTTCTGGGAACACAAAATACGGTAAGTTTACTTAAATGCAAAGTCGACTAAAATCTAAGCATAAGAACGTGCTTAAGAATTTTCTAGGAATCGGGCCCAGGTTATTGAAGTTAGTTACTTTAAAGGGACAATAACACTCTTGCTGGCTTGACAGGTCCAGAAAAAAATAGCCTTATTCTAACTACAAGATGTTTAAGTTTCCTACCTGTTGTGTAAATTATCCATTACAACCTATCTTACTTGTCCAGAGGGTTCGAAAATATGTTTAAATCCAAGTTGCATTTGAAAGTGTTTACGTAAGGCTTTGAAAAATTAGGTGTGTTAAGATGAAATTTGTATGATTTTTTAATTGGAATATTGTAAAATAGTACAAATTGTTGAGTAGAATAAAGATTGGGACATATTATTCAGTTACAACAAGAGTGGTTTTGGGGCTTTAACGTAAAAAGTAACAGATTAACAAGATGAATATCTTTGTCCTCGGTTTGTTGATTGAAGGGGATCACGGTGGCTAAGTGGATGGCGCTGGTTCGCTAGCCTGGAGGTTGAGTGTTCGATCCCTGCATTGGCCGAGAAAGTTCATCTCGATTTTCCGGCGTGATTTCCCCTTGTCAGTGATGCAGAAGGAGGGCCTGACAAGGACAGCTGCCTAGTCGTTCGGATGGGACGAAAAACCGAGGTCCCGTGTACAAATTGGAGTGCACGTAAAAGATCCCCTGGCAGTTGGAATTCGATATAAGAGTAGGCCGTAGCGCCGCTGCCCGGGCAAAATTTCCCTCATAGCACACTGATGGCGTATTCCTGTCTTCAATTGGCCCAGGTTAGGTGCTTAAGCGTATGACGTTAAACCCCATTTCATTCATTCATTGTTGATTGAAGTAGCGGCGCAAGATGGCGATACAGCAACGGTTGTAAATCAAGTAGAAGTTGATCCACTTCCAGGTTAGTCGAATTTCTTGATTTAATCTAACAACATATCATTGATATTTTTCTTTAAAAAAAAAACCTTTTATTTACGCTTGCTTTTACATAATTCTTTTACACTTTTATATCTTCATCTACATTAAATATCTGTGATTTACTTTATATTCTTATTTCTTTATTTTACACATTATCACTTTATCTACATCATTAATGATTACTGTTCTTATTTTTATGTTGATTTCTATATTTCTATTTTTAAAAAACCCAATCTACAGTATGTTTATTGATATTGTATTTTTATCCATTGTGTTATGTTATTTTTATTGTAAAGCGCATCTGAACAAGTTTATCATGAAAGGAGCGCTATATAAATATATGTAATAATAAATAATAATAATATACATCTAACACTATCTCCCCAACCGGTTATTCAGTCAAATCATAATTATTTCAGAAACTGTACCGGTATATTCTTGGTTGCGCTGTTGATTTATTACGTATTTTTGTTGATTTTTAGTCAGATTTGCAGTCGAAACTGAGGATAGAGCAAACCTTCCACCACAAAAGACACGCATAGGCGTAGGAGCCGGGAAATGAATTTATTTTCGGGCAATGAAAAATTCGACGACCTTTTTTTTCTGGAAAACAGTAGAGAAAACTAGCAGTAAAACGCGTTTGCGACCGTCAAATAATCAAAAATTTTCTCGGGGGTCAATCGCCGATGTCTATAAAACCCGAATTTTTTCGGACATTTCTAGTTTTGCTTCCCTAACTGTCATCGAGCCCTACTAAAACTAATTTTACTTCTTGCAATTGGATATCACGACTTTTTACTGAGTTGACTATGAATTAAACATTTTGTCTGGAGCCACTCTTCTTTGTGTAACATTTTTCGGGCATCAATTATTATCAGTGAATGCAGATACAACAGTCTGATTGGATAGTTGGAATTCAGAGTGGGATCACCGTTACAAACCATTGATTACTGTTGGAGCTGCTTACACGGGCTAGAATAGCAGAAAACGCATTTGCGGTGATTAAATTATTCAGATTTTTCTCCGGGAGGGTGAGGCCTCCATACCGCGCGACGATTGATTGGTTGTTTGGAATTCGGGTCAGCCCGGTAGGCTTTTTTTGACCATTTGAAGACTGGAATAGCAGGAGAACGCGTTTGCGGCAGTTACATTTTCAAAATTTTCTCCTACCGGCCCCGTTTTCGTGGACTGTAAACGATTAAATGGAATTCGAGTCAGTCACCTTAATAAGGCTATATTTGACCACTTTGGAGTTGCTTTGTTCACCGGCTGAAATAGCAGGAAAACGCGTTCGCGGCAGTTGCAGTTTCAAAATTTTCTCCTAACGGCCCCGTCTTCGTTTAAACTATTCATTGGAATTCGAGTCAGCCACCTGAATTAGGCTATATAAGTCCACTTTGAAGTTACTTTGTTCACTGACTGAAAAAGCAGGAAAACGCGTTTGCGGCAGTTAAATTTTCTCCTAACTGTCCCGTCTTCGGGAAGTTTAAACGATTGATTTAAAGCCCCAATACCACTGTAACTGAATAATATGTTCCAATCTTTATTCTGGTCAACTATTTGTACTATTTTACAATATTTCAATTGAAAAATGATACAAATTTCATCTTAACACACCTAATTTTAAAAATTGGAAAAATTCAACTACATGCCGTTACATGGTTTGAAAAGCCTTACGTAAGTACTTTCAAATGCAACTTGGATTTAAACATATTTTCGAACCCTCTGGACAAGTAAGATAGGTTGTAATGGATAATTTACACAACAGGTAGGACACTTAAACATCTTGTAGTTAGAATAAGGCTAATTTTTTTTCTGGACCTGTCAAGCCAGCAAGAGTGTTATTGTCCCTTTAATAAGGCTATATTAGACCACTTTGAAGTTGCTTTGTTCACCGGCTGCAATAGCAGGAAACGTGTTTTCAGCCGTCAAATATTTCTTTGGGGGGGGGGGGATAAAAGTCGCTGCTGTCTGTTACCGTAAACCCGAATTTTTTTCTAGGGCATTTCGGGTTCTCCCCCCCCCCCCCTAACTGTCATCGAGCTCCTACTCCTATGCAAACGTGAACGCATTGAACAAGCCAAACTGTTTATTCAGAAACGGCAAATCAAATAGTAGTTATAAACTATCACGCTTTGTGTGGGCGTGGTGAATATGAATACCACCAATCATGGCCTTTCTGGTACATACAATGTAACACAATCGAACTAGTATTTTGTTATGTAAGACAACTTGTTTGTATCCATATGTATCGATATGTGATATGATTGATACTACCTAAGGGACTACAGGAGAGGTTTCTACGTGTCAAACTCATACTTACCTGAACTTTGTTGATTTGATTTTTGTTTAAATCCGTATAGAGGTGGGTTGTAGATCATTACTTACTAATATGTCAGCTAATATTTTAACAGAATATTTAGTTATTAACATGCTGTACACACGGGGGGGGGGGGGGCTCTGGCTTGCGGCTGTGGTTTCGAGCCCTGGTGTGAGAGTATGTGGCATAGTGATAGGGCGCCTTCTCAACCTCGTGGGTTTCCTCATGGCACCCCGGTTTCCTCCCACTGCTAAATACCCCTACGCGCAAGCGAATTATTGAAATAAATTAAAACCATATGTTAGTCCCGAAATGACCTATTTGTGTTGTGTGGACGTTAAACCCTATTTCTCTCTCTCTGCAGTACACACAAGGAAATGGCATTAAAGGACACGGAGTTTAACGTTCGTTAATGAAGACGGGCATACGCCATACATTGTGCTATGAGGGAAATGTTGGTCTATTCTTATTTCGAAATCTGTCCAGGATCTTTTACGTGCATGTCAATGTGTACACGGGGCCTCGATATTTAGTCCCATTCGAACGACTATACAACTGTCCTTGTCAGCCCCCCCCCCCCGATACAAAGATCGATTAAATATTAGTTGATATAGGATTTAAATTGGTGGAATGGCGAACATCAGTCTAGGAACGAAATACACAGGTCGAAATTCTATGGATTATAATTACTGTTTATTATTGACTTTCGCTGGTCGGATAGCCGTGGCGATAGAGAGGCGTCTTCTCACCAATGCATCGAGGGTTAAATCCCAGCTTAGGGGCAAGAACTTTATCGTTGTAAGTGAGAGGGATATTCGGTCTCCCGTCCGATCAGGCAGGTTTCCCCCTGAGTTCTTCGGTTTCTTCCTGCAGTAATGATCGAAACCATTTGCACGATCTGTGCCAAGGGCCAAATTGGAAACAAGCCTCAGGCTTAATTTGCTACCCCTTTAAAATGACGAGATTATTATTATTATAATTGAAAATCAAATGAATGGCGTATGCCTATCTTCATTAGCCCTGTCGAAGCAGAACAGTATATAACGGTAAACTCTATTTCATTTCTAGTTTAATTACATAACGCTATTGAAACAAGTTTAATTGTCTGTATCGACCGTTGACATAACTATGATCAAACAATCAATACCCACAGTAACAGAGACTAAAGGTGGGTTTACACTATAGATTTTTTAAAGTAAAATCGCAGCAGACATTGAAGCCATCGACTTTACTTCAAAAAATCTATAGTCTGAACGAAAAAGTCGTTCATATATTTGTCGTTCGCCGACTTGTCGATCGAATAGAACCGGTTCTATTCTGTGCGATTTTTTCAAGTAATATCGATGGAAATAATTACCGCTAGCCAATCATAGATCATCTAGCGGGATTTGATCACATAATCATCAAAATGGCGAATGTTACAACAAGCATGGATCTAACTGAACGTCTCATTGAACTAACAAACAGGGGTCTGTTTCACGAAATTTTAACTTAAGATACAATCCAAATTTTAGTACATACTTAAATCTGATTGGCTAAGCGCTAAAATCAATCTAATACTATCCAATCGAATTACTAAAATCGGATTTTATCTTAGTTAAAATTTCGTGAAACAGGCCCCAGGCAATTATTAAGGGCGCCATACACGATCCAACATGTTTGATCAAACATATTTGATGGATATTTGATCGTGTATGTGTAAATTTGATGGCCAGAAATGTTTGACGTCAAATGTTTGATGGATCTGATTTCTGTTGATATTTATCGTCAAACAGTCAAACATGTTGGATCGTGTATGGGCTTCATCAAACTTGTTTGTCCAACATTATTTTTCAGAAGCAGCCGGATAGATAAGATCGACTCAAAACATCCCCATATGTTGGACAAACAAGTTTGATGAAGCCCATACACGATCCAACATGTTTGACTGTTTGACGAACAAACTAATGTTTGACAAACAAGTTTGAACGTGTATGGCCAACGTCAAGCTTTCAAACATGTTTGATCCAACATGTTTTATCAAACATGTTGGATCGTGTATGGGCCCTATTAGCCAACAGACTGCTTCTTCCATGCTTGCTGGTGATAATATGAACAGTACTACATGTATAACTATGTAACATGACTGACACGGTGACCTCATTCTGTCAGACAAAATTGTTTTCTGTGAATGTCTGCAAGTGAACGTACTGACTTCATAGAGGTTTTGAAGTCAAAGTTTCCACAGACATTTTAAAGTCAGATTTTACTTTAAATAATCTATAGTGTAAACCCACCTTAATGATTTTTCAAAAATAATCCCGATTGTAAATTGAGAATATGAATGCAAGCAGCGACAACACGCTCGCCATTCAAAGCTTTTATTATGAAAGTGTTTCCCGATAACCCGTGACCCTGCTTGTTTATGACAGCTGTAAATATATAAATAAATACTCAATAGGCTACCAAACATACCCATATTTAAAGTAGATCTAAACTCAATATCGTCCAAAATCTTCGACCATGAAAACCCGAATTATTTGTCAATTTTAAAAAATCAACTTCTGATATCATATATTTAAGACAAAATAAAAAAAAATTACCATTGGAACACGATTCGTGTACCATAATGCGTTTCAGGCCCATTTTTAACAAGGGACTTGAAGACCAAGGCTAGAGGGTGACGCAGACGCTAGAGATTGACATTCGATTGAGACTTAAGACGATTTAAATGTAAATCAGTTTATATCCTATTTTAAGGCTTTATTTTAAGACATTTTAAAAAATATGACTTTAAAATATGAAAATGCAACTTTAATCCATACTGATTAACATTACGTTTAAATATTTTCTATGCCTTTAAAGGGACAATAACTCTTGCTGGCGTGACAGGTCCAGAAAAAAATAAGCCTTATTTTAAAAATATAACTTTAAAATATGAAAATGCAACTTTAATCCATACTGATTAACATTACGTTTAAATATTTTCTATGCCTTTAAAGGGACAATAACACTCTTGCTGGCGTGACAGGTCCAGAAAAAAATAAGCCTTATTTTAAAAATATAACTTTAAAATATGAAAATGCAACTTTAATCCATACTGATTAACATTACGTTTAAATATTTTCTATGCCTTTAAAGGGACAATAACACTCTTGCTGGCTTGACAGGTCCAGAAAAAAAATAAGCCTTATTCTTACTACAAGATGTTTAAGTGTCCTACCTGCTGTGTACATTATCCATTACAACCTATCTTACTTGTCCAGAGGGTTCGAAATATGTTTAAATCCAAGTTGCATTTGAAAGTGTTTACGTAAAACTTTTCAAACCATGTTACGGCATGTAGTTGAATTTTTCCACTTTTTAAAATTAGGCGTGTTAAGATGAAATTTGTATCATTTATTAATTGAAATATTGTAGAATAGTAAAAATTCTTTATTAGAATAAAGATTGGGACATATTATTCAGTTACCTCAAGAGTGGTATTGGGGCTTTAACAATCTTGAATAAACGATATCGACCTTCATTAGGTCGATGTACATAATGTTTCATTTCTATGCCTTTCCGCTTCATACATATTATTAACATAACAAAAGGAACTTGACCGGTTTATATTTCTTTCGATTTAAAAGTTATATATAGAAAAGCGGCTTATTCCCGGTAACAGTTGTCTAGAGAAAAATTAATAATAACTGATTTCTTTCGCTTTAAAGTTTTTTTAGTAAAGCAGTTGAGACGTGATTTCAAACGGAATCGCCAACTTCTGGAGTAAAGCACGAAACTTTGCACAGCAGTAAGTGGTATGATACCTTCAACATGGGTGACAATCTGATGATACGAATACTTGTTGTACTTCGACCAACAGCCTCAAATATTTGTAACGTATAAACTGACCTGTTTTAACAGCATTTTGTCACTCGGATCAAAACAGCTTTTATGAGCAAAGTTCATTCGCGGGATCGCTCGTCCACTACAGGCAGCCCAAAATAGACAATCATGTGACTTTATTCATTCACTTATTTATCAACGAAGCCATGACAAAATTGTCTCCTTACCGCATTACGAATTTAATTAAAACTTTGGCTAAAACTAAGAGGTCTCTTTTTTAATTGAGTGTGATCCATGACGTAAACGTTTTTCGGTTTCAGAGTCACTGCATGCATTTTCGTTCTTTTTCTGTCTTTTAAACTAACTCTCGTGCAAACTTAGCGACATTCCAAGACTGTTAAATTTACCGAAAAAAAAACCTGTGGTTAGTTGTCGCCTAGGTTAGTTTCAAAGTTACGTTGTTACTAGCTCTACATACGCACACAAAAATGAGACCGGAAATAACTGAACGAAATGTAATTCCGTGGTCTAGATTATCCAGACTTGTCTGATTACAATAAAATTACGTTACCAGTCAGAGCACTCAAACTCTAATCTTTTAGGGCGTGACTTGTGCTCTGTTTTGTAGGTGTATTTTTGTATATGTGTCTATGATAATTATTGGAAACCATAATAGGATTATTTAAAAAGGATATTTAACGTCTACAATAGGTGTACGGTAAGTACTTTATGCATATTGCGTTTATATTGTCAATTAATTATGAGTTCCCGAGCAAGGTTTCAAACTTAATGTAACCAAGAGTTAACATCCTTGAGAAATGGAGCCTAACAGTTTTTCAGCAATTTAAAAGCAGATGTCCAGATGGTTATATCTTCAAAATCAACCATGGCCAAACTTTCATTGTTGATGAATGCAGTCTTTATAGTAAGCCTTGTCATCGGGGCATTATAACAATATCGTTTTCAATTTCATAGACACTTGAATGGCGAATTATGATGGCTGAACCAATATTGTTATCTTTACAAATCATTCTCCATTGTAAAAACATTAACTATCGTATGAGTTTATTTAAATTGCAAATTAAATTAGTTATGCAATATGGTGAGGACAGCAGATATGATGTACGAATTTAACTAAGGGTTAATGAACCCATTTATCATATACCATATTAATAGAATGTGTCTGTTGACCAAATTTGATCATGAGTCCCTATTGGTATGCAAGGTATGGGGTTTGTCTAAGGTCTAAAACTATTAATGGGCTTTTTAACCAATCCTTATAATTAATTACGTAATATTTGACCAATTGAATAATTAAAGGGACAATCCCGAATTAAACAGGGGCTCAAAAATAAAAGTCTGAGAATGTATATTAAAAAAAACGCCAAAAAATAGCGGAATGGTGTATTTACCTTGTCCTAAAATTTTAACTCAAAATATTGAGTCATTTGAACGTGAACTCCAAAACTGCTTATCCGGACACGTAACCTTTTTAAGATGTCGGGTCAATTGTTTCGTTGGGTGACCTTATAACCGATTACGGTTACTTGAGAGGGTTACGTAGTGAATAACCCATATGCCGTAGTTTATAGAGAAAGACAAATTTCAACTACACATTATTTTTATAAAAAAAAGTTTGGTTTAATCCCGATACCACAAAATACACCCTTGTTCACTGGTCTCAAATTGCAGATGAAGACTGACGGATTTAAGTCGTTTGAAAACGTATCATAAATACTGAACTAGTTGCTCGGCCCTTGACTCGAATATTTTAAGGGATTGTAACACAAAATTAAGCAGTTTTATTCCAAAAGAAGTATGTACACATGGAATCCCGGCGTAAGGCTATTTTTTTCTGGACCTGTCATTGTCAAGCCAGCAAGAGTGTTATATTGTCCCTTTAAATATAAACGTACACTTGTTTGAAATGTGTTGTTGTATTGTCATTTCAGAAATGGTTTTAGTGTGTCACATTTGTTAAAATAATCTACGGAAAATGGTGCGGTTTTATAGAAGGCGTTTACTTGTGTTCATATCAACAATCGGTGTTCTTTGTACATTCAGATACTTTAATAACCAGTTAGAAATTCATGAAGACAACGAATTAATGAAACACGATACGGCTAGTATTCCACAGATAGATCCTCCAGAACGCAGTAGCAGGAAATACGATGTAAATGACGTGGACGATTTACAAAAACTCTTCGATGATTTCAACAAAAATCAGTATATAAGGAATTCACACCATAGTTTTGATTTATCCGATTCGGGAGTGGTCATTTTAGTTCAAGTTCATGACCGAGAAAAAGAATTGAAAATGTTAATAGATTCTTTGAAAAAGGTCAAGAACATAGAAAAATCTTTGGTCGTTTTCAGCCATGATATCTTTTTACCTAATATTAATAACATTATTGACAGCATTGATTTTTGTTCCGTTATGCAAATATTTTTCCCGTACGCTCTACAAATAATGAAAAATCATTTCCCAGCAGATTCAGAGAGTGATTGTCCACGCGACATAGGAATCGAAAAGGCGAAACAATTGGGGTGCACCAATGCCGATCATCCAGACCATTACGGTCATTACAGAGAAGCAAAGTTCACACAAACAAAACATCACTGGGCGTGGAAACTTAACTTTGTTTTTAACAAGATCCACGTGTTAAAGGATTTCAAAGGATTAGTTCTTAGAATTGAAGATGATTATTATCTAGGTCCCGATATACTGACTGTCATACGACTGATGAACCAACACGAGAAAGTCAGTGGCTTGGTCGTCAATACGATGCTGATTATGGGGAATTATGAAGATTATAGTGACGATCATTATGGCCGTGGCGGCAGAGACAGGTTTACGTCCGATTATTGGCACACCGGAATCGGGAGGGGTATGACCTTTAATAAAGATATGTGGACACAAATATCAAACTGTAGAAAAGTATTCTGCACATTTGACGATTATAATTGGGATTGGAGTTTTCAGAAATTGATAGACACTTGTTTAAATGGGCTATTTGTTCTAAAGCCAACCGGAAGTCGTGTGTTTCACGTCGGTAAATGTAAAGGATTCCACAGACAAAATCTTTGCTCTTCGGATGACATTTTATCGAATATCACGAATTTTTTAAAAAGACATCAGAAGTATATGTTTCCCGATAAAATGATCTTTATTGATACTGATCCAGGCGTGCGAGAGGTGGACAATCAGGAGGGAAATGGAGGCTGGGGTGATCCCAGAGATCACAATTTATGCCTGACATTGTTTAACAGCAGTTAAATTATACACGACTGAAACGAAACTATGCAATAAATGAAATGGGTTTTCGCGTCCTACATTTTTTCTCCACCAGTGCTATTGAAGACGGACATGCACTGTGCCTTGAGTATTGTTTCCGGCCTACTCTTATTTAGAATTCCAATAAAATCGTCCCATGGGTTCTATTAGATGCAAGGCAAACTGCAGGTGCTCCACCATCTGTAAATCCTAGTCAAGCTAAATATTTACCACCAACCCATCGTCACCTCGGGGAATGCTCACTAGTCCGTGGGTTCTTTTACGTGCAAGGCAACAACCAGGCCCTCCATCATCTTTAGATGTGCCGCGGAGGTTTATATATTTATTAATTATTGTGTGCGCGTTTACCAGCAGCTCCTCGTCATCTCAGGGAATGCTCACTAGTCCACGCGTTCTGTTACGTGTAAGGCAACAACCAGGCCATTCGCCATCTTTAGATGTGCCGCGGAGGTTTATATATTTATTAATTATTGTGTGCGCGTTTACCAGCAACTCATCGTCACCTCAGGGAATGCTCACTAGTCCACGGGTTCTTTTACGTGTAAGGCAACAACCAGGCCATTCGCCATCTTTAGATGTGCCGCGGAGGTTTATATTAATTATTGTGTGCGCGTTTACCAGCAACTCATCGTCACCTCAGGGAATGCTCACTAGTCCGCGGGTTCGTTAGTCTACCGATATCTATTAGTAGGGTTAGGTTTAGGGTTCATTGGTCCACCGATATATTTTATTAGGGTTAGGTTTAGGGTTCATTGGTCCACCGATATATTTTATTAGGTTTAGGGTTCATTGGTCCACCGATATATTTTATTAGGTTTAGGGTTCATTGGTCCACCGATATATTTTATTAGGTTTAGAGTTCATTAGTCCACTGATATATTTTATTAGGTTTAGGGTTCATTAGTCCACAGATATCTATTATTAGGGTTAGGTTAGGGGTTCATTGGTCCACCGTTATATTTTATTAGGTTTAGGGTTCATTGGTCCACCGATATATTTTATTAGGTTTAGAGTTCATTAGTCCACTGATATATTTTATTAGGTTTAGGGTTCATTAGTCCACTGATATCAATTATTACGGTTAGGTTTTAAAATTAGGTCAAGTCTCCACACAAGCACTAAGGGGCTAGGATGATGAACATTTGGTTCGTGATAATTCCTAGTTAAAACGTAATTAAAGATGCATGCAAAACATTAGTATTAATATACACAGTTGGTTTTGCTGTCTATTGGTGTTGGATGTTTGGTTAAAACAATATTTTTTTCAATAAGCTGAATTCGATTGAACAACAGGCAAAGGCCTATATAAGTTCTCTCCAAACATATAAAAAAAAGTTAAATTTTATGTTTACAATACAATGGTGGACATATATACAGGCAGTGGGTAACAAACATATATACATTTCTTGGAGTGTAATTATAAGTTTCAAATATTAAAGTGTCAAAATCTCTTGCTGTCTTTAATGTTTTTTTCGACCATTTCAAATATGTTAGAATTGGTTTTGTCTGGAAGAGTAGGGTTGCCATATAGGAATAGGTCAATTGTAACATTTTGTTTAAGGTAGTATAGACTATTTTTGAGAATTGTTTTTGAAACAGAGTATGCTGGACATATGAAAAAATAATGGTTATTATCTTCATCCACAAAATTACACCTAGGGCACACTTTTGGTTCACTAATAAAGTGGTTATTTAAGTTATTACCTTTATTTCTTAATTGGCAATGGATAATATTTTCTTTTCTATTTCCAGTATTATAATAAAGCGGTGGTCTAATAATAGGATACACGCGTGAGAGGCCCAATTTAAATTGGTCCACCGATATATTTTATTAGGTTTAGGGTTCATTGGTCCACCGATATATTTTATTAGGTTTAGAGTTCATTAGTCCACCGATATATTTTATTAGGTTTAGGGTTCATTAGTCCACTGATATCAATTATTACGGTTAGGTTTTAAAAATTGGGCGAGAGGTCAGGTCTCCACACAAGCACTAAGGGGGCTAGGATGATGAACATTTGGTTCATGATAATTCCTAGTTAAAACGTAATTAAAGATGCATGCAAAACATTAGTATTAATATACACAGTTGGTTTTGCTGTCTATTGGTGTTGGATGTTTGGTTTAAACAATATTTTTTTCAATAAGCTGAATTCGATTGAACAACAGGCAAAGGCCTATATAAGTTCTCTCCAAACATATAAAAAAAAGTTAAATCTTATGATTACAATACAATGGTGGACATATATACAGGCAGTGGGTAACAAACATATATACATTTTTTGGAGTGTAATTATAAGTTTTAAATATTAAAATTTAAAATCTCTTGCTGCCTTTAATGTTTTTTTCGACCATTTCAAATATATTAGAATTCGTTTTGTCTGGAAGAGCAGGGTTGCCATATAGGAATAGGTCAATTGTAACATTTTGTTTAAGGTAGTATAGACTATTTTTGAGAATTGTTTTTGAAACAGAGTATGCTGGACATATGAAAAAATAATGGTTATTATCTTCATCCACAGAATTACACCTAGGGCACACTTTAGGTTCACTAATAAAGTGGTTATTTAAGTTATTACCTTTATTTCTTAATTGGCAATGGATAATATTTTCTTTTCTATTTCCAGTATTATAATAAAGCGGTGGTCTAATAATAGGATACACGCGTGAGAGGCCCAATTTAAATTTACTTAAAGTTGGTGAGGTTTTAAAATATTCAGGTAAATTATTCCAACGTGTTATTCTGCAGGGAAAAAAACTATTATAATATGAGCTGGTTTTAAAAAATTGTAGATTGAGGTTCAGTTTTTTGCTACGAAGATTTATTTTGATATTGGCGGTTCAATTTTTTTAAAACCTTCAGACCAATAAATTGGACTTAAGTTATTCTTCATTTTATACAGATATATTAATTTGTGTTTTATTCTCCGATTAGACAATGATTAACAACCAAGCTCTAGCTGCTAGTTTCGGAACAGGGAATCAAAGAGCAGGAGTCCACCAGGTGGCAAATTAATTTAGTGCTGGATGTCGCTGATGGTCTTCCGTCGATGCCGCTTGTGAAATTTTGATTTCTGAAAAAAAAGGAATAAATTCATGGCTCCCCGTCGAGAGCCAGATTGGTGTGTTTCCTACTAAGGAATGGATTTTTCAAAAATGAGTTGTTTTCACTATTCCGGGGTTAGGGTTTCATATAACAAGTTGATAACTAAGGGCTAGGGTTTGATATGTTTATTTTTGGATTAGTACAGGTGTTATTTAGTTTTATTTACTGTACACTAGGATGTCGTTCAGATTATTATTTTTAAAATATTCAGTTAAAAGTTTCTGTGTGAAGATTTTCGGTTGATTTTCTTGGAGATCAGTATAGTGTTCCCCCCCCCCCCCTACGTATTGTTTGTCACATTGTCTACGTGAAATTATTACATACATTGTGTCTGGATGGAAGTTGGTCTTATATTGGGAATTGTGTGCCCGATGTTTTGTTATGGAAATGGTTGAATATGATTTTGCATGTTCGACATCTCGGGTGTCGTCGAGTTTTGGTTTTAACTGCTGACTGCATTGTTGCTTCTGCGGCACGTTTAGCTTAAGTGTTGTTTTTCATACGTCGGAGATAACGTTTGAAATATCTCTTAGTTTGCTAAATACCAGCGTACATGCTGATTCATAGTCAATCATCTGAGATTTTATGATGCCAGAGAAGGTAAGTTTGGGGTGACAGGAGCTCTTGAACAATAATGGATGTGTATCGGTTTCTTTGCGGGTTAATTTGACACGATGGATGATGATTGTCCGGAATGTTGCAAAACGTCCAAAATTCGTCTAGTCTGTATGTCCATAAAAAACTGGTTTTAAAGGACGATTTAGCGGATAGATATTCATATTGTTTTGCTGTTATGTATTCCTTGTCCCGCAATTCATGTATGATGTTGTTTATTAAGATTGCAGGGTCTTTTTACAAGAGTTGGTCTAATTTAGTGTAATGTTTGGGATCATATAATTGTTTTTCTGCCTCGGAGTTCTAGTCTGCTTGATTCATTATGGCACAACACGAAACTGTATCGCTTTTCTAAATTATTATGTTTTACTCTTTTTTGAGGGTATTTAATGCAATTTTTGTTGCTTGGATGATATTTGGTTTCTGTGGTTGCGGTTAAAGGGATGATATGTCTGTGTTAATTTCGTCGCAAGTTGTTAGCATGGTTGGTTATAATGACTTTTAGGTGATTTCCATGTGGATTCGTCTGTGAATAACTGTTTACCTCTGCCGGGTTTGTTCCTAAAATATAAGTCAACGAAAGTGTTGGTTGGAAGCGATCGGTTGCCTGGATGATGAAGTCTATGGATGTTATTGTAGCGGTCGGGATAAATTTAATGCCTTTGTGAATAATAATCATTTCTAGGGGTCTGAGAAGTCTGTCGCTCAAATTGACAACTGTTTGTCGTAAAGTCTGTACATGTAATAAAAATGTATATCTGATTGGTTAGCATTAATCAAGTGTTGTTGTTTATATTTGCAACATTTTATCATTGCTTGATTATGACTATAGAACTAGTTGAAACGTCGCTCAATTTTTATACGCCCACATTTTCATGTGGACGTATTTTGTCGTTGCCCCTGTCCGTCCACAAATGTTTGTTGACTCTACAGGTCACAATTCTTACCCGATTTTGACATAACTTGAAATATAGGTTTATCCCCAAAAGATCTCGGCTGCTTTCGATATTGGCATATATCGGATCAAAACTTCATGGATTATGGCCCCTGATTATGGACCCTATAGAGGTCACAATTTTGAACCGATTTTGATGAAACTTGACATGCATGTTTATAAACCAAAGATCTTGGTTCCTTACGATATTTGCGCCTTTCCTGAATTATGGCCCCTGATTGTCCGAAAAATCGCCTATTAAAGCTAGGCCCTCTGGAGGTCACAATTATTATCCGATTTGAAAAACCGTTGGATTATATCACCGTTACACCGTAAGGGAGGTTGAGTTCGAATTTCGGAAAATCGGACAAAAATTGCCATACAAAATGGCCGCCGTTTGAACGCAAATACTGTTAAAAATTGGTATATCAAGGCTGTGGACCCTGTAGAGGTCACAATTTTAATTCGATTTTGATGAAACTTGAAATGCACGGTTATAACCCAAAGATCTTGGTTCCTTTCGATATTTACGCATATCGGATTGTAACTTTCTAAATTATGGCCTCTGATTATACGAAAAATGGCCGTGTGTTTAGCTTGTGGTCCCTGTGGAGGTCACAATATTATCCGATTTGAAAAATCCGTTGATTATATCACCGTTACACCCTAAGTATCTAAGGATGGTAACTAAATTGCTATACATAATGGCTGCCGTTTATACCCGAATACTGTTTAAAATGGTATATCATGGTTGTGGACCCTGTATAGGTCACAATTTTAATTCGATTTTGATGAAACTTGAAATGCATGGTTATAATCTCGAGATCTTGATTCTTTTCGATATTTGCGCATATCAAATAGTAATTTAATGAATTATGGCCTTTGATTGTAGGAAAAATCACTTTCGGTATTGCTTGTTCTCTATCTATCTGGCAGTGCCAGCTTACTATCTTTATTTTATTTTTATCACTCATAGAATTGTGACCTGTTTATTGCACACAGGGTACACGTTTCCACGAGGATACTCTCGTATTTCCCAAGCAAATGATACAGGAATGCAACAAAATAACAATCGATTCAATGTATATGTGTATATTGCGATTGTTGTCGTTTATAAACATAATTAAACCCAGCATGCACACGGATTGAAGTACATGATGCATTTTGCATACTGATAGTTTATTGGCCAATCACGCTATTTTACCAAGATTTCGCCTAATAGATTAGATGCAGCTATGGCGAGTGTGGCATACCAGCTGGATAAGCTTACTCTGTTTGTCGTGTATTTGTACACGGGGAGCAGTCCATTTGCTGATTACACTATTTTGCTTGAATATACCATTTTGCCTATAACGTTTTTTAGGACTTCGAATTCCGTCTCACGGTTTGGATTGCTCGTACTTGGTTTTTATTTATTTACGTATACACATATACCTAGCGTGGTCACGATTCCCGGTTTTATATGAGAAGGAGTAGGCTCCCCTGTCTAAGCTCGGGGGTTTTCCCCGGGTCCAAAAAACTGCCAATATGACTCCTACGCGAAAGCGAATTATTGAAATGTCGAGCCAGAAACCTCTGCGATACCCCCAAAACAAAAACTAATTGCAATACATTTTTAAAAACTTCAGACTCGCGACATAAGGAATTTTTAACATTTAGAATAAATGAGGTGATATTTTGTTTTCTCTGCTGATTGCTTGTGGTCAAAAAGACAGAAATATACAATAGCTTATGACATACAACCTAAATCGATGAACTTCAAGGGGGGGGGGGGGCAAACACAATCAAAGTCTAAGTAACAAAAACAAACTGTCTAGGCTGAGTTGATCTGCCTCGTGATGTCATTGTTTAAGGCAAATATGTCCTATAAAAGATTATATGGTTAAACCAGATCACAGGCTATGATCAGCAGAAGTTACATCCCACTTATACCTCGTTGCCAGTGGCAACCTTTGATAAAAGTGGCCTGTTTATTTCCAATACAGGCTCAAAAGTATCCGTGTATCAGAAATGAACAGTACACTTTTTAAAAAGAGTACTGTTCATTCCCGACAAACGAACACTTCTACACTGTTTAAGATACCATTCAAGCAATAAGTAGCGGACGTTTAATCCGGCCCAGATCGCAATGATAACGATAGCTCTATTCAAAGCAGCCTGATAAATCACACCAAACAAGTAGTCAAAATCACTGTAACAACACAAACCGGGTGGAACAAACTGGCAGTTCAAAAATATATACAATATTATTAAATTAAAATAAAAACATATTACAAAAATCAATTATTATACATATCAATTGGCATCTATTTCACAATTTGGTTTGATTTATATTAATATGCAAAACATATAAATTAGAATACTAAATAATTATATCAATTGTGAGGATAGAAGGCGCAGTTCTTTTGCTGGACACTTCACAGGCATTTAAAATAAGCAGGATGAAAAAGAAACGCCTAGAAAGACATACAATTTATTACAAACAATTCGCTGATGCATACTTTCACCAGGAATGACCCACGTTTCGCATTTCCTTTACACTACATTTAATAATAATATTATTAATATCGCAGTCCTCTTCGCCATAGACAAGTTGTTTTGACGATGTGGTCTAAACAAACACGTGACAGTTTTACTCCCAGCGGTATACCAATACGCACGTGTAAATACTATTCAGGTCGTCTCTCCACTGCGCACTCATTCTACCATGAAATGTAACGTGAGGCTCAAAAAGGGATAAATGAAAGAGCATTTGACACGTTTCGGTTGAAACGACTCGATAATAAATACTATTTTCACATTTTCCTTCACAATACTCGATAGAAATGTGATGTAAGTCAGTTATTAGCACCTTTCCTCGGTGTATCGGTGAATATCAGGACAGTTTTGGTCGGGGACCGCCTCGGCTGAACCCCCGACCAAAACTGTCCTGATATTCACCGATACACCTCGGAAAGGGTGCCAATAACTACTACATACTTCTCATTTAACATTACGTGCATATCAAGTTTCATCATCTATGTTCCTTAGAAATAATTGTGTTTTAAAGAATTTGATATTACTATTGTCAAACATCGGACAAACAGGCCTTTTAGAATAACAGAATATACTTAGAGATATAAATTTATTAGAGATACAAATACTTCTACAATGATAAGGGTGCGTACCGGTGTGTATAACGTGGTCGTTCGTCTTGGTCTCTAGATCATAGGTTATCTGCGGGTGTGAATACCTTGGGTAGAAGTCCGGTATTGATTCTATGGCAAAATCTATGCCCTAATAAAGGGAAAAGAGACATTCCAATACAATCAATGCTGTCTTAATTCAAATAACTTTAGGTAGGTTGATAATGTAATATCTAACTCAGTTAAAGAGGTTCGTACTAGACCACCCATATATCTTTGACGACCAAGATTCCTATAACATGTCTCTTTGGTGATGAGACAAAGGTCATACCTAATTCAGTTAATGGTTTTATTACTAGGCCACCAATATATCTTTAATGACCCAGATTTCAACTTAAACCCTCCTTTACCAAAATACAACAGAATATGGGATGTTTCTAAAGTTAACATTTATTAAAGATTTACCTCCCTTAAACCAAATTTATCTTAAAGACTTATCAGTAAAGTTGTCAACATTATTGGTCATAGTGACTGCTCAACGATGCCAAACAATTTATCTTATTAATATAAATAATATGACTTTTATTGGAAACAAGTGTGTAGTTACCATAACAGAATTATTAAAACAGATCAGAATAGGCTGGTATCTGGACCAAAAAAAAATTACACGAATTTAATGTAGACAGAAGTATTTGTCCTGTCAACAGATTATTTGGCAAAAACAGTAAACATTAGAAATGGTGAAACACAACTGTTTATTAGTTCAGTGAGTCCTTATAAGAAAGGGTATCAGGACATTTGCCACCCCGACAAAAACCACCCGGACTTCTGCCACCGGATTTCTACCACCCGGACTGTTATTATAATTATTATTATCATTTAGCAATATAATAAAATAATATATATCTTATTAAAAGCTTTTTTAAATAAGTAAGTTTTAAGAGCACATTTAAAACAAAAAAATATATAAAACAACTAAAAGATTACAAAAAGATGCAATATAATAAAATATATATCTAATTAAAAGCTTTTTTAAATAAGTCAGTTTTAAGAGCACATTTAAAAGATTGTACTGAATGGCTGGAACGAATATCAGTATCAGAACCAGGTGGTTTTAAATCATTCCACAAGTTTGGGGCTAGAAATGAAAACGATCTTTCACCATATGTAACCATTCTAGCAGATCTTGGTTTGAGACGATAAATGTCATTTGAACTACGGAGACTGCGGGCATTTGTTTGTTTTTCAATTAGATGACATAAATAAGATGGGGCTAAGCCATGAAAACATTTATAAGCAGTTAAAGCTGAACTCCGGTTATAAAACTACAGAAATAATTAAATTTAAAAAAATGTCACGCCCAAAACAACCGCCATACTTGTAATTTCTTGAACAATGGCCGTTGCCTTGGGCGGACATACACACAGCAGGCAGGCCCCGCCAACTTCTAGTGTAAACCGTGACAAGCGAAGTGCTTCCTCTGGATGGAGTCCGTTTCTAGCAAGAGCCGAAACTTCTCGAAGGACGATGTTCATATGTATCCTGCCTTTTGTTGGTCAACAACACAAAGACGCAGGGGAAAACTCATCCATTTGCAGAAAGACTATGTAGCGTGTAAAGCTGGAAAAACTGATCGGGGACAGTCTTAAATGTGCCATCTGCAAACCAAAACTGTGACGCCAATAAGCTCTGCTGGCCATAATCGCTCATGAAGATGAGGATCCTCTCTGCGTTTCCTTCACCATTGTCATACCTCAAGAAGAGACCACCTCCGGTGGTAACCTGGTATGCCGGGGGAATTACTATGGCGGCAGCATTCTGGGGTACTGACAGTCGATTCTCAGCAGGTTGTCTATTGCGACGGATATTTCGAGGAACGTTCTCAACGGCAACCAGTCTCCCATTAGCTGCGTCTGACATATTACGTACACCTTCTGTTGATTGCTTGTGGTCAAAAAGACAGAAATATACAATAGCTTATGACATACAACCTATTTTGTTTTCTCTGCTGATTGCTTGTGGTCAAAAAGACAGAAATATACAATAGCTTATGACATACAACCTAAATCGATGAACTTCAAAGGGGGGGGGGGGCAAACACAATCAAAGTCCAAGTAACAAAAACGAACTGTCTAGGCTGAGTTGATCTGCCTCGTGATGTCATTGTTTAAGGCAAATATGTCCTATAAAAGATTATATGGTTAAACCAGATTACAGGCTATGATCAGCAGAAGATACTTCTCATTTAACATTACGTGCATATCAAGTTTCATCATCTATGTTCCTTAGAAATAATTGTGTTTTAAAAGATGCGTTACCGGGTACAAACTTTGTGATTTGATAATATATGGAAATAACTACCCGATAAATACTTTGCTGGGAACCCATCTTTAAAGGATTTGATATTACTATTGTCAAACATCGGACAAACAGGCCTTTTAGAATAACAGAATCTTTGGTACTTAGAGATATAAATTTATTAGAGATACAAATACTTCTACAATGATAAGGATGCGTAACGGTGTATATAACGTGGTCGTTCGTCTTGGTCTCTAGATCATGGGTTATCTGCGGGTGTGAATAGCTTGGGTAGAAGTCCGGTATTGTGTAACAATACGACGTCTTCTTCGGACCTGGAGAGCAGGGCTAGAGATCCCCAGATCCTAAGTTAGACTCGTGCATCTTGTTACATAATTCTGTTAGCCTTGTGATCGTCTATTCTTCTCCTTTCACGTTGTGTACTTTTACTGGTCTCTTATGACGTTCGTCTTCTCAGTTAAAACAATGCCAGAGTTCGTTTTTACCTTTTATGTAGCATATATAGGTATACATACAAGCAGATTACAGATTACAATTACAGTCAATACTAGCTAAAGTCTTCTCAAAGCTAGCTAAACTCGCTGGGCGAGTTTACTAATAGGAGTTCTCACATCTTCCTCCTTCCGAAACCGAATGTTGTCTGGCGAGTTCGCACCAGAAGCATGATTTTGTATCTGATGGATTTGCTCATTAAATTATCTTATTGGTCAGATATGATGTTAATAAGTATAAAGATTGGTCAATTGAGCCCATTACGTCAACAACCCACCCTTATATGGTAGAATGGAAATTTACTAACGAACATTCCCATGAGATATTAATTATCATGTTGTTGACATATAGAGCCAGTAATGTTTGGCTACACTTCTCTTTTTTATACATCAATATGTCAATCTACTCTAAGTTGATCTCAGTACACACCAAATATTATACTAATATGGGTGCAACATAAAGCTATTCTATCTCCCCATTTAATGTCTATAACATTAAAAACAATGTCCCCACGGCTATATTGCTACAACCCTTCCCCCTTTAAGAATATATATAGAATATAGATATTTTAACGAATTATGCACGCATCAGGGAAATATAAATGATTACTATACTATAAAACAAAGCTGTGAAAAACAAACAGAAATAATCAACATCAAAAATCAAAAGTTGCATGCAAAAAAAAAATCTCCAAAAGTTCATCAATGTACTGCAAAGTCCTATGAAAATTCACTTTAATCTAAACCTAAACACAGAAAACACAAACTGCCTTTTAAAATCTTGAAGTGTCCTATTTTCAAACACTATAACACATCACGTAATATTTTCAAAGTTCAGTTTCACATTAATGTCTGCATCAGGAACTCTCAATTTGGTAAACTGGTAAACCATATCTTCTTGGAGTTGTAGTGGTCATTCTCAGCTACCATAGTCTCAAGTTGAAAACTTTCTTCTTCTCTTCTCGAAGGACGATTGGTTTGTACAAGTTTATTCGTCAATCAAACATGTCATTGCTATCAGACCATAAACTAACTATTTCTAAATTATTTAAACTTTATTGTGCTATTAATCTATTATTATATTAATATATTATTCCGAAAACTTACTATCAAATCTTACTCGTGAATTAAAATTAAACTTTATTTAATTATTATAAACATTGATGTGTCCCTTTAACTATAAATTTTCAAAGTCATTTTGACCTCTTGACCTTATCTGAATTTTATAATGTTATAATTTCCGCTCGTGTTTTTAGAATTAACACCAAACAATTTCACTATTATTTTATAATTGCGTTTACTTTTGTTTTCGAATTCCCAATGTTAGTTTATAATTCTCCTACGGTAACGTGACCTTTTTGACCTAATGACGTACTATAATTGTAATTTCGTTTTTCACACTCAACCAAACACATATAATATACTGTTATCGTTCACCACTGAATATCTTAAACAAGCTGGATCCTTAGCTCATTCCAATACTAGTGTGACATAACATTATTTAGAATGGAACTGTGAATCAAATATGATCAGTAAATGAATGACATTCCATCTCATCCTATAGTAGGACGCTAAACCAAATACTTCAACACATGAAACAAGCCCATGGCTACTTATTTCACATTAGTATTACATAAACATTATATAGAATCAAGTTCCAAGCAAATGATTCGGGTTTCATACACCGGGAACACACTCTATATTTATATTACCATGACAGTCAGAATATAACTGACTTATAATAACACATATATACCATATTCTTTATATACATTAACACAGGTATTAAAACCTATTGTTTAACATCATTCGACCTCATGTCAAATTACACCATCTACTCATCGCGTATTATTTATTTATTTTTTTTTGCGGATTTTCCATGTATTTAATAGCAAAATATATTAAACGTAGCCTATATATCACGTTTATAAGCAAAAAAATAATTACATAAAATTATATGCATACCAAAATGTACCACATATTCACTACACTTTTCTACAAAGTGTGCTATTCTTATCTTTACCACCTATCAAACTCGTATTAATGACTTTGTGATATTCACACAATTGAACGAGCCAATAATTTTAGTTGTTTTTTTTCAGGAAAACCATACCTACATCCCGAGATTTTAACCACATGGGATTTTAACATAACCTAATCCCTAGATTTAATTAAATGGGATCTTAACATAACCTAACTCTTTATTCAAAAGCTAAATTACCATAACTTTGAAACCTGGACTAATGATCTCAAAATTACCCTACTCTACGTATCTACACGTAACCACCTACATGGACAACACAAAAACACAAATTATAGCAATTCAACTTTGTATTCAAAAGTTGAATTACCCCATTTAGTCTTACTTGACTAATACCCTAATTAATGAGACTTTGGACAAAGATCTCAAAAATTATATTATATACGAAACAAACGAAAAACACATTTTAACGAATTTACAGTAGCGAGTACAGCCATCTTGAAAACTAGAGTTAAACACTCAGAAAATCTTAGATCTGCCGTCTAGCCACTGCAATCCGGAGACAACATTAGTTCCTTATTTTTTTTCTTATACCGTTTCTTTATCCTTATTAATTCTTAGTTATATCGAAGAAAATTTTGTTTGTTTTAAAACCTACTCTATAGAGACCTTCACATTAAACTTGTATTACTAGAATTAACTATAGGTCATGTTGACCTCGCAATATACATACTACACATGTTTATCAAATCTATCAATCAAAACTTATGAATGAATATTATTTATTCTCTTACAGTTAATTGTAACTATTTAGCTTCAAAATAGATTTTAAACCTAAACGAATATTATTTGGTCATTAAACAATTTTAACATATTTAATTTAACAAACAAAATGTATTTACCAAGATTTTTTGGACCATCATCATCAGGTTTTCGTATTTCCACCAAAATTTTCTCCGTCTCTGGATGTACAGATCTGATTTTGTATTCTTCTCTGAACGTCTTCAAATTCATATTATTCCTCTAAAGTAATTTCTCTTGTCTTCTTATCTTCTCCCAGGTTACTTGATCTTAGTAGTCACTTGCACCAAATGGGATATGTAACAATACGACGTCTTCTTCGGACCTGGAGAGCAGGGCTATAGTTCCCAAGTTCCTAAGTTAGACTCGTGCGTCTTGTTACATAATTCTGTTAGCCTTGTGATCGTCTATTCTTCTCCTTTCACGTTGTGTACTTTTACTGGTCTCTTATGACGTTCGTCTTCTCAGTTAAAACAATGCCAGGGTTCGTTTTTACCTTTTATTTAGCATATATAGGTATACATACAAGCAGATTACAATTACAGTCAATACTAGCTAAAGTCTTCTCAAAGCTAGCTAAACTCGCTGGCGAGTTTACTAATAGGAGTTCTCACATCTTCCTCCTTCTGAAACAGAATGTTGTCTGGCGAGTTCGCACCAGAAGCATGATTTTGTATCTGATGGATTTGCTCATTAAATTATCTTATTGGTCAGATATGATGTTAATAAGAATAAAGATTGGTCAATTGAGCCCATTACGTCAACAACCCACCCTTATATGGTAGAATGGAAATTTACTAACGAACATTCCCATGAGATATTAATTATCATGTTGTTGACATATAGAGCCAGTAATGTTTGGCTACACTACTCTTTTTTATACATCAATATGTCAATCTACTCTAAGTTGATCTCAGTACACACCAAATATTATACTAATATGGGTGCAACATAAAGCTATTCTATCTCCCCATTTAATGTCTATAACATTAAAAACAATGTCCCCACGGCTATATTGCTACAATTGATTCTATAGCAAATCTCTGCCCTAATAAAGGGAACAGAGACATTCCAATACAATCAATGCTGTCTTAATGCAAATAACTTAAGGTAGGTTGATAATGTCATATTGTTCCATGTACCTATATATAACACTGTCACAATTTCTTTCCACATTTGTAATTTGTATGCTTGATAACGACCAGTGAATTCTTGTCGAAACGTCGTGTGTTTATAATATAGTGATTGTTATCCATAGATCTGTGTTGTGTTATATCAGCTGAAGAGGTTTTTACTAGACCACCCATATATCTTTGACGACCAAGATTCCTATAACATGTCCCTTTGGAAATGAAATGAAATATGGTTTAATGGCACTTCAGCACCAACCGGGCCATATTGCGCCAAACCTACAATGATTAATGCGAGACAAGTTAAATAAATATCACAGAAAAAGTTTTATATGCACAAAAAAAGCCCAATATCACAGTAAATAAGATTAAAAATCAAACAAATCTTTTGTGCATATAAATATTTAAAAAAATAAAAAATGAAATGATAAATATACAATAAAAATTTATATTAAAAGCTTGTCTCTTTTAAAAAGTCCAACAATTTACAATATAAGCCCGGTTGGGCAAATAGTTGATGCAGAGACTGGCAACGGTAATATTTCGATCTTAGGTTCTTGATATGCTTGCACACAATCAACACGTGCTTCACTGTCAAAGGCACATGACAGTGTTCACATTCTGATAAACACACTTTTTCATTTTGAAACGAGAGCCTCAACCAGAATGTGAAACTGTCATGTTTCTTTGACAGTGAAGCACGTTTTGATTGAGTGCAAGCATCTCAAGAACCTAAGATCGAAGTATTACCGTTGCCAGTCTCTGCATCTCTTTGGTGATCGGACAAAGGTCATACCTAATTCAGTTAATGGTTTTATTACTAGGCCACCAATATATCTTTAATGAACCAGATTTCAACTTAAACCCTCCTTTACCAAAATACAACATTGATTACAGATTTACCTCCCTTAAACCAAATTTATCTTAAAGACTTATCAGTAAAGTTGTCAACATTATTGGTCATAGTGACTGCTCAACGATGCCAAACAATTTATCTTATTAATATAAATAATATGACTTTTATTGGAAACAAGTGTGTAGTTACCATAACAGAATTATTAAAACAGATCAGAATAGGCTGGCATCTGGACCCAAGAAATTATTACACGAATTTAATGTAGACAGAAGTATTTGTCCTATCAATACTTTAAAAGATTATTTGGCAAAAACAGTAAACATTAAAAATGGTGAAACACAACTGTTTATTAGTTCCGTGAGTCCTTATAAGAAAGGGTATCAGGACATTTGACATCCCGACAATAACCCGGACTTCTGCCACCGGCTTTTTACCACCCGGACTGTTATTATAATTATTATTTAGCAATGTAATAAAATAATATATATCTTATTAAAAGCTTTTTTTAAAAAAGTAAGTTTTAAGAGCACATTTAAAACAGAAAATATATAAAACAACTAAAAGATTACAAAAAGATGCAATATAATAAAATATATATCTAATTAAAAGCTTTTTTAAATAAGTCAGTTTTAAGAGCACATTTAAAAGATTGTACTGAATGGCTGGAACGAATATCAGTATCAGAGCCAGGTGGTTTTAAATCATTCCACAAGTTTGGGTCTAGAAATGAAAACGATCTTTCACCATATGTAACCATTCTAGCAGATCTTGGTTTGAGACGATAAATGTCATTTGAACTACGGAGACTGCGGGCATTTGTTTGTTTTTCAATTAGATGACATAAATAAGATGGGGCTAAGCCATGAAAACATTTATAAGCAGTCAAAGCTGAACTCCGGTTATAAAACTACAGAAATAATTAAATTTAATTAATGTCACGCCCAAAACAACCGCCATACTTGTAATTTCTTGAACAATGGCTGTTGCCTTGGGCGGACATACACACAGCAGGCAGGCCCCGCCAACTTCCAGTGTAAACCGTGACAAGCGAAGTGCTTCCTCTGGATGGAGTCCGTTTCTAGCAAGAGCCGAAACTTCTCAAAGGACGATGTCCATATGTATCCTGCCTTTTGTTGGTCAACAACACAAATACGCAGGGGAAAACTCGTCCATTTGCAGAAAGACTATGTAGCGTGTAAAGCTGGAAAAACTGATCGGGGACAGCCTTAAATGTGCCATCTGCAAACCAAAACTACGACGCCAATGAACTCTGCTGGCCATAATCGCTCATGAAGATGAGGATCCTCTCTGCGTTTCCTTCACCATTGTCATACCTCAAGAAGAGACCACCTCCGGTGGTAACCTGGTATGCCGGGGGAATTACTATGGCGGCAGCATTCTGGGATACTGGCAGTCGATTCACAGCAGGTTGTCTATTGCGACGAACGTTCTCAACAGCAACCATTCTACCATTAATTGCGTCTGACATGTTACGCACACCTTCTGTTATGATTTGCTGTGACGTTTCCTCCGTATCCTTTGCTCTTTGTGTCCTGTTTGCCCGAGTGGCTATACTTTCATTTCTTGCTGCATCTGCAGCGTGAGTGTGCTCATTGTTTTGATCGAGTAATCTGTTGCCCCGCAGATGCAGTTTGTTCTCCTCCTTAGTTCACATCCCCATGATTCTTTCCCTTCTGACCAATCTTTGAGCTTTGCATAGCAGAATCCTTCATAAAGAAGTTTTCTGCCGTCTCTGGTTGTTGCGATGAACTCCATAGTTGTGGAAATTCATTCAACTAAAACAAAAGTAGCCAGATTCTTGGAATCACTGTGTGGTCCAGGGGCCGCGGAGTGGGCCCGATTTCGGGGGGGCTACTGACCATACCCCCCCCCCCCCCATAACCTTTTTTCGCTTTTTTGAGCTTTTGGCGACATTTTATTTTCACTATTAAAAATTATTGCCGGGGCTAAACCTCCCCTAGCCCCCCCCCCCGGCTCCGCGGCCCCTGGTGTGGTCAGACGTGTGTTGTCTAACGAAAGCGCCCGCTTATAGGCCCCGAAAATCGTTTCATCTTGTGCCAGCAAATTTCGGGTTAAAATCTGACGCTTTGTTGCATAAGTTAACAAGTAAGCCGTCGCCTTAAAATAAATTTCTATTGTCAGGTTTTGTACAGTCAGTCTAACACTCGAATAATGCCTCGGACTATATTTACCAAGTGTAGCCATAATATGGTGATAAATTCAAATTCTAAGCCAATCAGCAAACATAAAAGCAGACAACGTCATAGTATCACGGGTCAATAGCTATAAATAGACAGGGGAATACCCTTTACGAGACAGAACATTTATCAAAGAGAATTTCTCTTCAAATATGCCTCGATTACGGGACAATAACATCAGATAAATGTTGCGTTGACACGGTGAACACGACTAGCCCCTAAATTGTGGCATAAATATGATCAAAAGCGAAATTGTATCAATTTTATTTCAGTGAAACAAAGTCCAAAAGCAATTTGACAGATGCAAACGTTTTTGCATGATTAAAATATTGGTTCGGTATTATAATTATACATGTATATAATTTTGAGAAAAAGACCAGATAATAATACTATCAGAGCTGAATGATACAACAAAATAACAATAATGATTCACCTGACATTTACCTCTGTACATGCACCAATTATACTTGGTTTTTTTTTAAAACAAAAACAATACACATATTATCAGAGGGGTAGGTTTAAAATAAGTAAACATTTATTTAAAGAAATAAAAAATGAAAGCAATTTTAGATATTTCCTCATACAATATCCAACAATAACACTAGTATTATTGGAAGATTTATAAAGCTTGAATGACGGTTCATAATGTCTTGTTGGTTGTTATATTCACTGAATATTTACTTACAGATCTGGTTGTGTGCCCATATGCACTGTCCAAAATTAAAAGATACATGCCAGTATATACAAGAGTAAAACAAACAGTTCTATTAATGAATGAATTAGGAAACACGTAAAGACATCTGAGTAAGCATAAAGTGACACAAGAAAGCATACAGAATAAATGTGAAAACATTAAGGCCATGTACTGAACATTTAAGTCAACATAAGTGCGTTTAAAATATAAGTAATGTTTAAAAATTGTTTACTGAAATACATGTAAGGTCTATATGTTTACGCATAAAAAATCACATCATTTCATCAATGAAATGGGGTTTAACGTCCTACTCTTCTGCACATAACCTTGGATAATTGAAGGCGGGCATACCAAGGGATTATTGCTCAGGGTACTACGACCTACCCTTATAGTAAATGCAGGAGGACTGCACTACACGCAAAACAAAAAATCTACAAGATAAACCTGCGGACAAGACAGAAAATAGACATTGCAAAAACTAAACAATTATCAAATCAAGTGAATGGATCCGGTATATCGAATTCCAACTGTCAAGGGATTTATTACGTGCACGCCTATGTGTACACGGGAACTCAGTTTTTCGTCCCATCCGAACGATTAGGCAGCTGTCCTTGTCAGGACCTTGTCTGCATCACTGACAAGTGGAAACCACGTCGGATAATATGTGGGTGAGGGGGGATGTAGCTTCAAACAAAACATCACTGTCATGAAAATGTTTGCAAGAATTCATTTCAAATTTTCATGGGAAATATTCATAGATTTGCCAAAATCTACATGGCAAAAATCGGGGGGGGGGGGTGGTAAACATAAGGCAACTGTCCGGTGACGGCAAATGTCCTGGGTTGTACATGTCCTATGTTGGCAAAAGTCCGGGTGGCACATGTCCTATGTTGGCAAAAGTCCGGGTGGTAAAACATCCGGATGGCAAATGTCCTGGGGTGGTACATGTCGTATTTTGGCAAACGTCCGGGTGGTAAACATCCGGGTGGCAAACGCCCTGGGGTGGTATAAATCCGATGGCATAAGTTCGGGTGGCAAATGTCCTAGGGGCAAATGTCCTAGAACAATAAGAAAGTGAGTAAGGATACAATTAGTAGATGGGTGAAAGAAGGCTTATCAAGAGCAAATATTGATACCACAGTTTTTCAAGCACATAGCACGAGATCGGCTTCAACATCTGCATTTCATAGTAGACATATTCCTTTAAACATTATAATGAAATCTGCAGGCTGGTCAGGACATAGAACTTTTGATAGGTTTTACCTCAGAAATACGTTAATTGATGAAAGTTTTTCTAATTCTTTGTTTGACTGTCAACCAAGTTCCTATCCATAATAAGGTTTTAAATATGTTTGCACTTTGTATAACAACGTATTGAAATTTATTGTTGGTTTATTTTCATTATTACTAAGAAATACATTAGATGTTCGTAACAAAAATTTTCACCATTAATTTTTGTTTGAATACATTTAATTATTTTAAATTTTGATTTTTTTTTACAATAAAAAATTTCAAATGTTTATTTATTGGTTTTATTATGGTCTGTGTATATTTGCGCTTTAAAGTCTCACATGATTTTGTAGTGACGTCATGACGAAGTAGAATTGGAAAATTAAACGAACTTACCTTTCTACGTGTCATGTAAGGAACGGAGGAATTATGTGCCCTCCTCTAATTAACCAACCTCATTGAATATACCTCCGTTCCCTCTTTCCTCAAATATCCACAGTGGTTTTAAATCCTGATTCTAATACGCATATCACGTTTTTGGATTATAAGACAAATTCCAGACAAAACTTAGATACTTGGTCAGTAACCGAACAATGTTTAAAGAAAGTTATTCACTACTGACAAGAATAAACATGGTTGAAAAGATGAGTTTTAAGCTGAGATTTAAAGCTTTCTACAGACTTGGCCAGCCTAACTGATGTAACACAATCGTATGTGATAACAGATAAGAGTTTTGTAGATAAAGGATTTATTTACATCAGGTATCTAAACAGCTTCGGTTACATACATTCAACACGAATACATTGTCAACAGCAATACATAATACTGGAACTATAAGAACTAGGCTACGACACAAACACATCTACATAATATTAAAATCTACTAGTCTTCGACAGGAACACATCTATATAATACATTTACTATTCTGCCCCTCTGCCAAGGCAGCGGCTGGACTCCGGTGAGTCCATACACCCGACCGAGCCTTTCTTCTCACCTGGCTCTTCGCTTCTAACTGACAGAGAACTCCTCAATATATACCCGTTGAACACATGGTCATATCTGCAATTGTTTCTTTCATCTCGTCATGGCATGTGCATAAACATTTGAAGTCGTGTGGATCTTGTACACAGATCATGTATAGCTTGTAATGGACATATTGAATTATTAGATTTAATAAGAAATAGCCATGCCAAGAGTTTATATATACAGGTGAAAGTCAAAATCATCTATTGTCAAAACTAGCAGAGTTCAATGCACCTAAATTATAAATGATATCACTTTGTTACACTGACAAGGGTAATGAATTACATAGAAAAGGGGCCGAGTATGCGAATAAACGGCGACCTATCTCAAGATTGACAGCAGGGACCGTGAATAGACATTTATTCGTTGATCGCAAGTTTCTAGTGGGACCATGTGTAACGAGAAGATCTTTTTTGTATTCAGGAGCTTTGTCATTTAAGACTTTGGAGGTTATGGGTAGAATTTTAAATTTTATTCGTTCACTAACTGGTAGCCAATGAAGACGCTTCAATATCGGAGTTATGTGTTGGTGTTTTGTGGTTTTTGTCAAGAGGCGAGCAGTAGAATTCTGGACGCTTAGCAGGTTTTGAGTCAGACATGGACCAAGGGTCACTACTAGACCCGTCAATAAAGTGGTTTATCGAACCGTCAACCACTTCAAATATGGAAAAAAATAATAATAAAAAAAGATAATAAATACACTATACAGCAGTGGAAGTTAGCCGACGACAATAAACTATAATGAAACTACTGTTTTGAGAATCGTAAAATGTATGACAAAGTGATAATAAGTGATGTCGACGTGTAACCGATGATAAGTGATGTCGACGTATAACCTCTCGATAAATTCTGTGCAGACACGGTTTTGATAAACTTCAAATTATTCAATTATTATTTTAACATATGGACAGTAGCTATAACTTCAAAGATAATGTGTTGATCTATACCTTGACCCGGCAGTGACATTTAGAGAAATATGTAGTGTAATTACAAACACCATAAATTCAGATGTGACATAAGTCACGCTGAATTGTTCAGTACATCAAAACATATTTCACTTCAACAAGTTCAACAGTTTATTACACTGAATGACTGTTATCATCATCAGACCAGTGTCAATATCAGGCGATACAAATACAATGAGAATCGTTCAACAGCATAACAAAGTTCAGTGGATCTAACAATAACAACAATTTGTTAGAAACAGGCTGGACATGGGCGGGCTTGATGAAAACAAGGACGCAGCTCTCATATTCACAATGTTAGTGGTACTCTCAGGTTTAACCAGACCTTTCCAAACTCAAGAGAAGCCGTCTGCTCGAGACTAGCCAAAACCCGGGAAAACTACGTCATCCTTTGGTTGAGTCCAAACCAAAGACAATGACTAAACCTAAATAACGACCAAGGACCTAATATATTGTTTTGGTTAAAAAAAGTTAGCTACATAATAATAAACAATACCATATATGATTATCATCTCAGCTAATTGTTGAAGCTTTATAAGCAGGAGTTCACTGAAACTAAATCAGTCTTGGAATAGAGCTTCTCCCGATATTTATGTCTAATTCCATGTACTCAATAAAGGTATTTTATACACTATGCCTTGCTGCTTTTATCTGTAAGATACTGTTACAGATATCAGTAATGGACCGATGCCGTGAACCAGCGATCTGTGCCAAGGGCCAAATTGGAAAAAGGCCTCAGGCCTAATTTGCTACCCTTGTAAAATGACGCGATTATTATTATTATAACCTTACACAGCGTGAAGCAGTTCCAGTAATGGCGGCGGCAACTGTAAACTTGGAAGTGAATCGCCATTGTACTCAATAAAGGTATACTTTGCTGCTTTTATCTGTGAGATACTGTTACAAATATTGAAAACACTTGCGCAATGTCCGCAGCCGATACATGGTCAGTTGTTACTACATGTAAAGCTTAGACTAGCTTAGGCCCACTAAAGGCCTAAAATTCCCCACTGCCGCGGCTAATTACCAGGATAAAAAAAACGTCTGGCTGATTGTGAATTACTAGGAACGCCTTCCAAGAAGACAAAATATTACAACAAATTTTCGAGAGATTATTTTCTTCTCTTGACTTGAAAAAAAAAAAAAACTTGAGGAGAGAACAGAATTAAACAATAATAAATTATGTGCTCTTATCTCCTACAAAATGAACAATGATAAAATATCCTTAAAAACTGTGCTGCCAGAAAAACTTTAGAAGATGCAAAGAGTGCAACAAAAATATACAATAAATGAACCAACATTGCCATAACGACATAAGTGATAGATTTATAAATAAAGTTTGTGGTTGGGTGAAGTTTTTATTTATTGTGTATTTTTGCCATTTATTTATAGACTCTATTTGTATATATATTCAATTTAAAAAATAATATATATTTAACTTCGAAAGTTTGTAACACTATCGTAATGATAACAGATAAGAGTTTCGTAGATAAAAGATGTATTTACATCACGTATCTAAAACAACTTCGGTTACATACATTCAACAGGAATACGCCAGCAATATATAATACTCGAACTATTACTACTACGGGAACACATCTACAGGAACACATCTAACAAAATAACATTTCATCTACAATTCTGCCAAGGCAGCGGCTGGACTCGGATGAGTCCCTACACTCGTCCACGCCTTTCTTCTCTCCCGGCCCCTCGCTTTTAACTGTCGGGGAACTTCTCAATATATACCCGTTGCACACATGATCATAATCTGCAATTGTCTCTTTTATCTCGTCACGGCATGTGCATAAACGAGTCGTGTGGATCTTGTACACAGATCATATATAGTTTGTAATGGACATATTGACTAATTAGATTTAATAAGATCGCGCCATGATACAAGTTTATATTGGGGTGAAAGTCAAAATCATCTATTGTCAAAACTAGCAGAGTTCATTAAGTTCTATGCAGCTAAATGGTTACTATGTTACAAGTTTTCTGAAAGGAAGAATAAAACGACAGTTTACTGTTAGGCCAGGAATACTGCAGCCAATCGTATGCTTGAAATGGAGTGTAGTCCAGATCATTCAGTATTACAACATTGTTAAAATGTTTGAACTTACAAGACCGCATCTACTTAATTGTGCTGCACGTGATATTTGAGAATTTTCTTACACAAGAATACAGGCAAACGCTTTAAAAACATCAGCGGTTGTATGTAATTTAATTATCATCAACGAGTTTGGTCAACAGTTGGTATGTTTTAAAGCCCCAATACTACTCTTGTTGTAACTGAAAAATATGTTCCAATCTTTATTCTGGTAAACAAATTGTACTTTTTTTTTACAATATGCCAATTATTTGATTATACAAATTAAATCTTAACACACCGAATTTAAACAATTGGAAAAATTCAACTACATGGTTTGAAAAGCTTCACGTAAACACTTTCAAATGCAACTTGGATTTAAACATATTTTCAAACCCTCTGGACAATTAAGATAGGTTGTAATGGATAATTTACACAGCGGGTAGGACACTTAAACATCTTGAAGTTAGGATAAGGCTTTTTTTTTCTGGACCTGTCAAGCCAGCAAGAGTGTTTTATGGGTAGTTATGTGTACAAGGAATGTACAGACATAAGTAATATCTTCTGTTATTGTGTTACAATGCATTGAAACGTTTCTATCCAAATGAAAAATGATACTGTTTTGTTTATTTTAAGTTTTATATCATAAAAAAGGCAAAGTTTAAAGTGTATGAATAAGCAATTCTTACTCACGCGCTGTAGCCGGCTTTAATGCATTTAATTAATTTAATAGCAAAGTGACATTATTATTAAATATCGCGATAATTTACTATACAGTATACTCACCTCTAGTCACTGGTCACGTAGAAGTAGAAGGAGAAGATGACTAGAAATCCCGAAATAAATAGATGACCCATATTAATTAATCGCACATTTACTTTCTTTTCACAAGTACCAAGCAATCGAACTGATAATCAAAATCACACTACGATGCATCACTCTCTATCACATAGAATCATAGTTATCTTGTCCCAAAGCATCGACCGATAAAATTGCTTAGCTTGAAAAATTAATAATTGAACTAATGAACATCGACGTCAAGTTAAAACATTCTACCTCAATTAAAAGCAGAGATTTTATGTTCAAAAGTTTTGACCAATCAAACTGCTTATCGCTTCTTAGCCTAAGCCGAAAATTCTCATCATCGAACTTCTTCACGGGAATGATATGATGAATCTATACTCAAAGAGTGTCATCACTCTCGCTTAATTATAACCAACGTTATCGTGTCCCAGGGACTCAACCGATCAGAGTTATGTATATCTGCTTACTGTGCATTCTACCTCAATTAGAAGGAGAGTTATTGATTGTGTTCCTAATTCTCAACCAACCACATTGCTTATCGCTCAGTTAACCCTGAGCAGATAATACTTATCGAACTTAGTCAAGGTATTCATGTAATACAACAAAATAAAACTAAGTATGAACAATGTAAACAATTAGACAAAACCCGAAGTCCTAAAATAAGTGGTATAGGCAAAATAGTATAATCCGCATATTGACTGTTCATCGTGTACAAAATACACCAAATTCCATCACTCTCACTTAATTAGAACTAAAGTTATTATGTCTCAAAGTATCAACCAATCAAATTGCTTATCTCTGCTTACCCTGAGCGGAAAATGCTCATCTTTGAACTCCATCAAGGCATGGACCTAATAGACACGTACACCAAGTATGAACACTAGCTCAATTAGAAGGAGAGTTATTGTGTCCCAAAAAGTGCGACAGACAGGCGGACGAACCCATTTTAATGGTCCCCTGCCTTTTTTTTTAGAAAGGCGGGGATGTTAATGACATGACGTCATTCCCCAAGTTTCGTCGTCGAAAACTCAGTCATGGACATCGTCGCTACACACCACCCAAGCCCAGAACTATTTCACGTGATATCCTTTTGAAATTATCCAAGAACCACTAGGGCCACACCATATCCGTACTAAATTATATTCGATTCCACTTACTATTTTGAAATTGCTCAAATCTGAATGTTTGGATACAAATTGTACTGATCCTGCATCCACTGAATACAAGGTTGTATCCATTGTTCTTGACATTGCTCAGCGTCGTTTGGACCTTGCGACTGAACCAGATGCGTCTAACACCACCAACAGCTCTTTTCTAAAACTGAAATTTGCTAATAAAGGCATTGATGCTATCGGGTTAAGCCAAATATTACACCATAAGCATGTCACAGCACACATCCCTCCTTATTTCAAAACTGTTACCGTTCCTAGGATTTCTTATACATATATTACACCCATTGCATCCAAAATATTTAATTACAGAAATGCATTATCTGACATCAATGCAAATGAAATATATGATAACCCTCTACCCTGTTCTTGCTCTACGTCGTCATTCATTTACCAACCAGCTGGACACGTAGTCACTGGTGATTTGAATATACATGTACCCTCTAATAAGTTACGTGAGATTTTGTCCAAAGGGCCCAAATACCGGGAACCGCAACCATTTTCATGGGATCAAAATTTCAAACTTATTATGGATGCCGTAGAGGACTACGCTATATCATGGGCCAAGAGGGAAGATGTTATCTTTGATACTCTCTCAGATTGGACTAAGTCGATTAGTCGTTTACTTAAACTCAAAATTTATATGCAACGTTTGTAGGCCTAAATCTATTTTTAATGATGTTAGCATTGTTAAAAATCTCAACGCCTTACATAACAAGTATGTCATTGTGCCAGCTGACAAAGCGTCCAATAACTTAGTGTTTATATGTAAACGGTATTATTATGACTGTCTGTTCACAGAACTAAATTTCGGGAAACCAATTGACAGTGCTACGTATAAACGCTCTACTCTAAGTAAGGATGAAATTTTATCCAATCACAGATGTACTCACTTCATTTGGTACGCCATGTGGTGATACCTATCAAGATCTGCCGCTGCTTTATTGGATACCTATACTACATTAAAATCCCTACAAGCAACGTTTTATAGGGTAGTGTATAATCCGAAGATCGCAGACCTGTATAATCCGAAGATCGCAGACCTCAACTATAATCCGCAGACCCCCTATACTATATTCCGCAGACCCCAACTATAATCCGCAGACCCCCTATACTATATTCCGCAGACCCCAACTATAATCCGCAGACCCCCTATACTATATTCCGCAGACCCCAACTAGAATCCGCAGACCCCCTATACTATATTCCGCAGACCCCAACTAGAATCCGCAGACCCCCTATACTATATTCCGCAGACCCCAACTAGAATCCGCAGACCCAAACATTCATAAGCAACCTTGTACAGGACCGTGTATAGGGGTTGATGGTTCCTTTCTATAACCACCATGGCCCCTTATTTGCATTTTTTTGTACAAGTATATCATATGTTCCAGTAAATCAACAACGGACATTTGAAGCCATTATTTTTGCGCTGACATATTTTCATATACAAGCAATGTATCGATATGTGTCGATAATTAGACTTCGAGATGAGATCATCTAGACATCCAGAGGTATGTACATTTTATAATAAGCGATATGGTTGCCCTGTCATCGTTCCAAGGCACAGGAGTGAAAAAATCTAGAATGCCGAGTGGTTAGGACGTTTGCCGCTTATGCAGGGGGTCCCGGGTTCAACCTTTTTGATTTTTCCGACTGGGTTCCTCCTTGTCAGGTGAGGGCTGACATGGAAAAGCGTTCTAGTCCATCGGAGACGACGATAAACGGAGTCCCGTGTTCATTAGATCGAGCACGTTAAAGACACCTCGGCAGTTATAAATCGGCAGGCCATGTGCCGCTGCCTTGGCAAAATTCACCCTTACTGCACACACTTGGCATATGCCCGTCTTTAATTAGCCTTACAGTTCAAAATTGGTGGAAATTACATTGTGAAATCCTCGGCAGTTTCCATAAACCATAATCAAAGAGACCGTTTGATTACGAAAAACCAAAAACCAAAACTTTAAAGGGGGTCTGCGGAATATAGTATAGGGGGTCTGCGGATTATAGTTGGGGTCTGCGGAATATAGTATAGGGGGTCTGCGGATTATAGTTGGGGTCTGCGGAATATAGTATAGGGGGTCTGCGGATTATAGTTGGGGTCTGCGGAATATAGTATAGGGGGTCTGCGGAATATAGTATAGGGGGTCTGCGGATTATAGTTGGGGTCTGCGGAATATAGTATAGGGGGTCTGCGGATTATAGTTGAGGTCTGCGATCTTCGGATTATACAGGTCTGCGATCTTCGATCTTCGGATTATACACTACCGTTTTATAGCAGGTTCGTCCCGTTGTTCCACAAAACCACTTTCAAAAGTATTGACATCTATACTAACGGCAGTGAAAGAGGGTATTCAAAAATACTGCGACAAAATATACTCTCGTAGTGGTATCAATCAATCAAATGTGGATATTCAAAAATTCCAAGGAATTACTTGATGGTTTGCAATCTAGATCACTTGCTTCAGTCACATCTATACAAACTTTTGACTTTTCCCCATAGCAAATTAAAAGACATTATTCACAGTGTCTTTTCAACTAAATCGGGACATGTTAGATATCAACATTTAGTTGTTAATTACAATTCCACATATTTTGTTAAGAACGGCCATCAAGATAATACAGATGTTGGATTTTTTAATAGATAATATCTTTGTTGAATTCGGAGGGGAAATTTATCAGCAAGTGGTAGGTATCCCCATGTGCACCTTTGCTTGCTCATTTGTTTCTCTATTTATACGAGGCCGAGTACATGCAGGCACTCGTAAAATCCAACAAACGATTGGTTAGACTTTAATTTCACTTATCGATATATCGATGATGTTCTATCACTGAATAATTCAAAAGAATTTATATATCCTGATGAGCTCGAAATTAAAAACACTACTGACAGTGACAATTACGCTTCCTACTTGGATCTGCGTCTCGATTTTGACAATTGCCAAAAACTTAGTCAATCTCGTTCCCAGAGTCAGCCGCGGGGCCGGAGGCCTCTGGGGCCAAAGACCGTCCATTATCTTCAGATTTTTTAACGCGTAAGCCCCGCCCATGCTGACCTCTGATTGGACAATCTTTTTTGGGTCTTTTTCTTGAAAACAAGATGTCGGATCGTCGTTTTGTTTGTTGTGAAATGATTCTTGAGTCAAAGTCAACTCGCTGACATAACAAAAGTGGATCCTAAATGTAAAAATTTAAGTTTTCGTAAAGATCTATTTTTCTACGCGTCTTTATATGTATAAGTGATTCGGTCATCCGGAAACGTAAAATAAATACATGTCACGTGACAGTCGTGTGATTCGTCCCTTCCGGGAAAATGGCTACCCAGTGTCACCAGAGAAATTTCTTTCTCCAAAATTTTTATGGTTCGAGATTGAAACTTAGTGTTAAACTGTACGATAAACGTGATGACTTTGACTTTCCTATTGTAAACTTTCCATTTATTAGTAGTAACATTCCAATATCACCAGCTTATTGTGTCTCAGCTTATTCGTTACGTGAGAGCTTGTTCATTCTATTCTGATTTTTTAAGTAGATCGAGGCATTTGTCATCTAAGCTTCAACTACAGGGATACTTACGAACTAAACTTATTAAAACCTTTAAAAAGTTTTATGGCCGTCATATTGACTTGATTGGTAAATATGACATGTCTCTTTCGACTATTATTTTTGACATATTTCATTGACGGGTATACTATATCCCTGATAATATAGGTGTACTACGTTATTAACACTGTTCATCACGTGTATTTTGCATACCGATAGTTCATTGACCAATCACGCTAATTTACCGAGATTTCGCTTAATAGCTTGGATGCAGCTATGGCGGGTGTGGCATATCTACTGTAGAATGTATTTTTGGGTCATAAATAAATATATTACCATGCTCCTAATAGATTATTCCGAAAAGTTGTATAATTACCAATATTCCTGTGGCTTTCAAACCTATATTTATTTTAAATGTTTATAGTGTTCGGTCCAAGTATTCGAAACTTCGACCCCCGAATTAAAATATTCGAACACCAATCGGATATTCGAATATTCGACATAATTTATATATAACCTATTTCAGCTAGTTTCTTATAGGTACATATAATTAAGTAGTAGCGGCGCTTCATTAGGAACGTAATAACTTCTCTGAAATGACATCATATTCATAAATATATGGCGTCAGTATTTCATAGTTTTTTGCAAGTTCCCAGACGTGCAGGTCCATGCTACAAACTAGAAATCTACCGAATATTACTTGACAATCGAGAATATGATTCGGCAGTGGTGGGTGGGACACACTTAAATTAAGGCAAAACTTAAACATCCATACTCATATCTGTCAGAATAAAATAATCTGATATCTGTAATATCAGCTCTGTATCTAACTGGTGTGACAAAATGATGTATAGCTGAAGTTGGCGTTTAAATTGTGCACCCTCGGGAGTTTTCACTGGGTCCCCTGGTGTCCTCCCAGTATTAAAGACCCATGTGCACAACCAAATTATTAAGATAAAATTTAAACAAATTTTAGTCACGAACTGATCTTGTTTATCCTCGATTGTAAAATATCATTGTTAAAATAAATAAACATTCGCGATTATCTATTTGTCGATTTTGTTTCAATCATTTGTAAAGCCCAGCTTATGTCGCCCTTACGACGCGATAAAACTATCGGCGACTGGTCTACGATCAAGTGGATACAATCAGTCGTAACTATACTTTGGCGACACAAGCGCTCTTACTACTGGTGTGAGTCGGACGCAAGCCAGTCGCCGTCGAGTTGTCTCCAGTTTCTCAGAGTCGCACATGTTCTACTCCTACGACTGGATACAACTAGTTGTCTCTAGTCGCAAGTGACATAAGCGCACTTACGACTGGCGCCAAGCCGACGCAGCCAACAGGATGTCAAATTGTTGTGAGTTAATGTGGGAGAAAACCGGAGGAAACCCACGAGGTTGAGAAAGTGCCCCTATCTCCATGCCACATACACTCACACCAGGGCTCGAAACCACAGCCGCAAGCCAGAGTTGGCACTCTAGACCACTGGGCCATCCCAACCCCCTATATTTTAAGCATAGTTCAACGGTATTCAAATTATTACTCAGCATATTTTGTTTTATAAAGCAACGTCTTGGTAGGAGACATTTCTACCATTAAATAACCATTTATGTATTCATGCATTAGGGAAGTAGACACCGGGTCGTATTTGGAATAACTTTCACAGTTGCAAGGTATTGAATGTTAACATGTATATGTAGACCAACGCGTATTGTGCATTGTTAGGCGAATCTTATACTATGATTGTGTCATTTCAATGTTGATTACTATCTGATTGTATCTGAGATCGTTTCAGTTTATTGTGTAATTGAACTACCCGTGGTAAGTGCCAACAAGTATTTGCATTTTAGTGCAAACAAGTATTTGTATTGTATACAGGATTGAATAGTTTATTAGAAAAATACACTTCAATGTATAATGCGCAGTTATATAAACTCACCATTAATTCGTTTCTGTACGAAGGACCCGATAACTGCGTTATTATATGACCCGATTTTGTGTACGGATTATTTTATTTCTGCAATACAAACTGTAGGGAATATTACTTTTTTTGTATCCCCCATTTTCTACCTCTTTGGTAGGTTATCAAGGTCACACAATGATGTGATACATTTGGTCATGTGCGTTTTTTCTACGATAAGGAGAGTGTTCGCTGCACTCTTTTGTTTAGGAAGAAGATGTGGTTTCTTGACAGAGTCCTGTTATCTGGTTTATTACGATGATATACCCCCCCCCCCCGGGTGTGTAATCAGACACCAGCACACGCCACAGATATATATATACATACAGTGTCCCTTTTTCGCATCTGACGTTACACGAAGAAAAAAAAGTAAAAATAATGAAATTGGATATCACAGACAGATTAACGGTAATACGGAAAGTCGGTTTAACATATTCGGCAACGTTTGCATTATATGTGTGTCTTCTCGATATATTATTTACGGTTATTATAATGTGATAAAGTATAGGCTGGGCAATTATATATGAAAATAATTTTCTCATGATCTCGAGTAACCTCGCGCAATAGAAAAAAACACAATACAAAGATATTATGTTATATCCAGATCGATTCAAATTAGTAATAAAGCAGCTTTGCAAATAGATATGAAAGACACTTTCTTGTTGATAGAAAAGGTAACATATCATAGCGTGCCTTATTTAAAGTAATAATAGATGTTTGGAAAATAGAAGAAATGAAATTAAATTAAATGGGGCTAAACGTCCTACTGTACATCTAACTGGGATTATTACGACGGACAAACGACATACAGTGTGCTATGGGGTAATTTTTGCCCGGGCAGCTGCACTACGACCTACTCTCATATCGAATTCCAACTGTCAAGGGATTTTTACGTGCACGCCAATGTGTACACGGGACATTGGCTTTTCGTCCCATCCGAACGAATAGACGCCTGCCCTTACCAGGCCCTCGGTTCTGCATCACTGACAAGTGAGAACACAGACGAAAATCTGGATGAACATTATCGGTCGATGCAGGGATCGAGGACAAGTAGAAGTGTGGCGAAGAAATGTCTTCCACAACCATTAAAATATGTGAATTGTTAGAATACTAGTAAGTGCAGGGGGGGGGGGCACCACACACAATTTCACAAGACAAACCCACGGACAGGACATACAATACAGACACCACAAACAACAAACGCACATATCTGATCCATTAACGGATCCTTAATGGGGGCACTTTGAAGGATAAAGCCTTTATAATAGCCAATTTTGTGACCAATACAAGAGTCGAAATGAAGGGCCTGGAATAATTGCATGTTTATTTGTCTCCACGTCCAGCCTGTGTATCTAAAGTTTTTCATGATCAACCTTATACATGCTTTTGGGCACGAGTTTGCCACATGTTGCTCCATCTGTGACAAATAGCGTTCTACCCAACGAAAATTTGGAAAAAATTAGCTCATCAAAAACATTAAGAATGTTTTATATTTTTACTGTGATAATAAAATAAAAAAAAAAAAAAAAAATATTTGTTCCTCGGCGTATTTGCCAATAAATAACAAGTTTACGTTGCCGAAGTGCTACTTTCTGGGGGTTGTAGCTTATTGCAACACTTACGACGAAAACTCAGATAAATAGTAAAAATTGTACTTTTGATAACGAGTGTCCAAAACTGGTTAACGGTCACAATAACGAGATAGGTATCGCTATGGCGAGCCGGTCACCAAGACTAAAGTTACAATAGAATACAGAACATATATACAAGCTTTGGATTAAAATAATTATATAATAAATAAGATTTGATATAATGTTAAATTGCACATAGGAAACAGATGTTTAAATACAGAAGAAGATATGGACATAGCAAAATTGGGTGTTAACTATAATTACGTAATATATATCGTTACATTAAGTATAAACTAAAACAGTTAAACTACTTGAAAGATTAGTGAGATATCAATTCGGACATTGGTCAATTACTACTTTAACAAAAATTATATCATAGCATATATACAAAGATACACTTCATGAATTCAACAATGTGATAAATTTGTTTGATTTTTTGACGTTTGACACTTTCAGTAAAACTAAAACGTGGCGTATTTAGTATGTTTTTATGTAACATCCCAGGTACCCGCCGAAATAACGATACGGATCCGCCCCTGTATATTCAAACATGTTTGTATTGTAAGCTGTCCTGAATGGATGTTTTTGTACAATAAACTTCATGTATGAGTTCGTTGAAAGTTTTTAAGTTGTTTCACAACGCCTTGTTTAGTTGTACATGCCTTGACGTGCTGTTACCAGTTCGATCATTGAGTGGCTCGTTAACTGCTTTTCTAGCACCGACTTTGTTTAGGTAAGTAAATCTTTAATAACTTACGAATTTCTTTGGACGAACGAAAGATGACTTTATCTCTTCCAAATCATAATGGTGAATGTCCCAGCAAAATGAATAATACACGTATATTCAGAGAGGGATAAACAAAAACTTTACGGTGAAGCATTACACGATAACTCGAATGTCGTTTTAAAACTCGTATTTTGACTTTTAAAATTCCCTCCACCTCACAAAATTGAGCTCAGGCTATCTAAATTATATCTGTTTTTAAAAGGTACGTATATATGAATATGTCAGAGGACTTTATCTCTCCTAAATCATAATGGCGAATGTCCCAGCGAAATGGATAATACTCGTACATTCAGAGAGGGGTGACAAAAACTTTACGGTGAAGCATTAAAACAAATTACAGTTAACATTTCTTTTCGTACCACTTATATGCCAGTTTGGTATCCCATTCCACAAGCATTTCGAAATTGAACGGCGCGGGGAAGAGTCCGGAGCGTCGGACGAACTGCCAAATAAGCATTGGATTTTTTCCCGATGTGTTGTGTACCCTTTGCCGTCCCCCTTCTCTCAATCAAGATAGGGTCTAGATCTAGGATGCGCCCGGTTACTTTAATCAAGAAAGGCGAAAGGCGTGGTTCAGTTCAAATTATAGTTTTATAAGTATGGGTATTTTCAAGAGGGTGTGTTATGTGCACGGCAAAATATAACATATATTGTACATACACACGAATACATCAGGCATTCCCAAAGCTTTTTTGATCCATGTAAAAGCTACGGGGATGTCTCCCTGAAGCTACCTAGAAATATTTTCTCCCGTGGCATCCACGATTCAAATATCCCCGGAGGCCCCCTGATAATTCGGCGAGACATCACCTTTTTGTAAGCAAAACCATAGGGATATATTGGCCGAAATTTGATTATTTCTACTTCCGATGATATTTCCCCAGTGGGACCTGAACAATGAACATTACACAACTATTTTTTTTCTTTCAGTTTTTAGGTAGAAATGGCGTCAGGAAGTAAAGGTAAACAATATATATGTCGAATCTGATTCTTTGCCGATATAATTGAAGTAAAATTAAATGTGGTTTAACGCAATATTATTCTTTCTCGACTGGGCTAATGAATACGGGAGTCCTTAAATAGTGTTGCGTATTGGTTTTTGTAAGATACAGCTCTAATTTACCCCCTTGCGTTGTAATATACAGTGTTACTAGGTGGGTCTTATAATCCATTATCCTCAAAACCGGTCGTGCAAGTTTTTATTTGCATTCATGACCTTCAGTGTATGGTGTTTACTTCTACAAGTTGTAAATGCAAGTAACTAAGGGCTGTGCATTACGCATAGATCCAGGGTTCACGAGTGAGACACAGGCGTTATTTGGCTGGCTGCGCGTTTTGGCTCAGAAAGTTCCCTTTATTAGTGGTACAGGACGCATGGTCATCTAAAAATGCACCAGATTGTTTTACTAACAACAAAAGGATAAAAAAGTTCATATAAAATTCCAAGCGTCTGAACTAGTTTTGAACGCATTCTTGGTGTAAAACATACGTAAGGGTCAGGGAGTACCATTATACCAAATAGGACAAAAATAGATTGTGGTCATTAACCTGTTTATATATTGAAAATTTCCGAATTTAATACGATTTTAAAGTACTACCGGTCACAATTTGACCGTGACGAAATTTGAAAAAATAGCTTTATATTTCAAAGATTATTGCTCCTGACTGTAGATTATTATAAGCAACTTTTTAAACAATGTTCCCACTTTGGGCTAGTCCCATAAAACTATTAAATAACATTGACAAATAAAGACACAATTGATAAAAAATTAAATGTGAAGCACTGTGATAAGAGAATGTACTCTATTGATTGTCTCTTTCTAAATGTAGGCCATAGGCGTATTGTACATGGCCACCATTTGTTATTTGATTTTAAAACCATTGCTTATATATATCTCGGTAATAATGTTTGAATTCAACTTCCGTGTCAAGTTTCATTAAAATCGGATGAAAATTGTGACCTCTAGAATATACACAAGCTAAAACATGATTTTTCGTACAACCAGGGACCAAAATCCATGAAGTTATGGTCCAATACTTGCGAAAATCGAAAGGAACGGGAAAATTGGATGAAAGTTTTGACCTATATGGTGTCCACGAACAAATTTAGGACGGACGTCCGAACGAATGGACAGGGGTGACAGCATAATACGTTCACATTAAAAATGTGGGCTTATAAAAAGGAGTCGAGGGATGTGCAATTACCCGATATAATGACACAGGCTATATTTGTACACTCAGCCACGGAAATAATGTCATGCTTTGATCTCTTGTAGATATGGAAAAAAAGAAAAAAGGTAAGAAAATATAATTTATTCTGGAGAATTGTTCTCAATTGCCGGTTTTTCAATCTTGTGTTGACTATAAAGAGGGTTTGGTAAGATTAACTGATAAGGTAACTGTGCAGTGCAATATGGTTTTCAGTACGTCTGTTCGTAAAAAAAATCATTTATAATGTTTACCCTTTCCATCTCAAAGGGCTTTACAAACAGTAAAGACGAAATAATTATCAAAATAATTTTAGACATTCCAATTAGGCAAATTTGAAAGGGATACATTGTTATATTCATTGACAAGGGGAATTATGGAACGTGTGAATAGCATGCTTTTCAATTGAACATCAAATTTTTCGTTTTTTCATAAATTATATGTTCCTTCACATATTAACATACCTTTTTACGTTGTGAATCTGGATACCCAATAATAAATATCATATTATTACAGATAATAAAGTAACATAATAAATATTTTCTTAAAAATCGACGTAAAAAGACACAATTTCGCCTAATAGTTTGGCGAGTGTGGCTAGCCAGGCAGGGTAAGCTTACTCTTCCGGACACCTGTTACCACTATTCGCTGGGTATGTTGTACACGGGGAGCAGTCCATTTGCTGATTACACTATTTTGCTTGAATATACTATTTTGCCTATAACGTTTTTTAGGACTTCGAATTCCGTCTTACGGTTTGAAATGTTCGTACTTGGTTTTTATTTTATTAATCTACAAAAGTTTGTGCTAAGACATTTGTTTTGCGTGTAGTGCAGTCCTCCTGCATTTACTATTAGAGTAGAGTTTTAGCCCCTCGTACTGCAGAATGTTCTCGTTGTCGGGCTTTGCTCCTGTTAGCTCACTACATTTATTTTTTTAGCGTTTTCCGAGTTTCTGTCCGGATTATCGCCCTTATTATTATTTGACGTTCTAACACCTGACGTCAATTGGCTGACTATCGCCATTGAAGAGACGACCACTTACAAGATCGGTCGCATTTTTTTATTGTTACGTCTTTTATGTAAATCAATTAAGTGAAGCCTGTACCAAGACAGGCCCGGGACTGTACAGCGCAGTGGACGCTTACGGCTGGCCCCCGGATCCATTCACTTGATTTGATAATTGTTTAGTTTTTTGCAATGTCTATTTTCTGTCTTGTCCGCAGGTTTATCTTGTAGATTTTTTGATTTGCGTGTAGTGCAGTCCTCCTGCATTTACTATTAGAGTAGAGTTTTAGCCCTTCGTACTGCAGAATGTTCTCGTTGTCGGGCTTTGCTCCTGTTAGCTCACTACATTTATTTTTTTTAGCGTTTTCCGAGTTTCTGTCCGGATTATCGCCCTTATTATTATTTGACGTTCTAACACCTGACGTCAATTGGCTGACTATCGCCATTGAAGAGACGACCACTTACAAGATCGGTCGCATTTTTTTATTGTTACGTCTTTAATGTAAATCAATTAAGTGAAGCCTGTACCAAGACAGGCCCGGGACTGTACAGCGCAGTGGACGCTTGCGGCTGGCCCCCGGATCCATTCACTTGATTTGATAATTGTTTAGTTTTTTGCAATGTCTATTTTCTGTCTTGTCCGCAGGTTTATCTTGTAGATTTTTTGTTTTGCGTGTAGTGCAGTCCTCCTGCATTTACTATTGAAAAGAACACAAACTTGTGTAAATGCAATGAAAAAGAACACGAAATTGTGTTGAGTATTTTTAACACACGTCCTTGTGTTGAGATCCTACACAAGAGTTTTTTCAGTGTAGTTATATTGAGCCAACGCCTTACTGACCCAGCCGACATAGCTACAATAGTGACCAGTGTAAATCACCATTTATTTCACAATGTTTGGTTCTATTTGTTCTTTAATAAGATTGGGGATGTCTACGTCTTTCAGATAAATGTATTTTGTCAACCAAAGACAAGAAGATGATTGGGGCTCAAAAAAAAAGAACACAAGAATTAACAGATATGTAAGTAATACTGTATCTTACATAGGAATAGGGTTTAACGTCTTGTCAAATGTAAACTAATTATAAGGTACCCTAGCAGGGTAAGCTTACTCTTCCGGACACCTGTCACCACTGTTTGTCGTGTATTTTGTACACGGAGAAAAGTCCATATGCTGATTACACTATTTTGCCAGATTACACTATTTTGCCAGATTACACTATTTTGCCTATACCGTTTTTTACGCCCACATTTTCATGTGGACGTATTGTGTCGTCGCCCTGTTTGTCCGTCCGGACGTCCGTCCACAATTTGTTTGTGGACACTCTACAGGTCACAATTTTTATCCGATTTCAACGAAACTTGCAATAAAGCTTTATCTCCACAAGATATCGGTTCCTTTCGATATTGGCATGTATTGGACCTTAACTTAATGCATTATGGCCCCTGATTGTACGAAAAATCACATTTTTAGGCTTGTGGACCCTATAGAGGTCACAATTTTGAACCGATTTTGATGAAACTTGACATGCATGATTATAACCCAACGATCTTGGTTCCTGTTGATATTTGCACCCATCATAACGTAACTTCCTGAATTATGGCCCCTGATTGTCCGAAAAATCGCGTTTTTAGCTTGTGGTCCCTCTGCAGATCAAAATTATTATCCTATTTGAAAAACCGTCTGATTATATCACCTTACACTGTAAGAAAGGTAGTGTTCAAATTTCGCGAAAATCGGACCAACGCAAACAGTGTAAAAATATGGTTTATCCAGGTTGTGGACTCTCTACAGGTCACAATTCTTATCGAATTTAGACGAAACTTTAAATATAGGTTTACCCCATATAGATCTGTTCGGTCCGGACGTCCGTCTGGTCACAATTCTTGTCCGATTTTGACGAAACTTGAAATATAGGTTTATCCCCAAAAGATCTCGGCTGCTTTCGATATGGGCATGTATCGGATCAAAACTTCATGGATTATGGCCCCTGATTGTACGAAAAATCACGTTTTTAGCTTGTCGACCCTATAGAGGTCACAATTGTGAACCGAATTTGATGTAACTTGACATGCATGTTTATAACCTAAAGATCTTGGTTCCTTTTGATATTTGCGTCTATCGGAACGCAATTTCCTGAATTATGAGCCCTGATTGTCCGAAAAATCACCTATTTTAGCTCGTGGTACCTCTGGAGGTCACAATTATTATCTGATTTGAAAAACCGTTCGATTGTATCACCGTTACACCCTAAGGAAAGTTGAGTTCAAATTTCGGAAAAATCGGACAAAAATTACCATACAAAATGGCCGCCGTTCGTACGCGAATACTGTTAAAAAATGGTATATCAAGGTTGTGGACCCTGTAGAGATCACAATTTTAATTCGATTTTGATGAAACTTGAAATGAATGGTTATTACCCAAAGAACTTGGTTCCTTTCGATATTTGGGCATATCGGATAGTAACTTCCTGAATTATGGCCCCTGATTATACGCAAAATCGCATTGGTTTAGCTTGTGGTCCCTCTGGAGGTTACAATAATTATCCTATTTAAAAAATCGTTTGATTATATCACCGTTACACCCTAAGGTAGGTTGAGTTCGAATTTCGGAAAAATTGTACCAAAATTGCCACACAAAATGGCCGCCATTCGTACATGAATACTGTTAAAAAATGGTATATCGAGGTTGTAGACCCTGCAGAGGTCACAATTTTAAGTCGATTTTGATGAAACTTGAAATGCGTGGTTATAACCAAAAGATCTTGGTTCCTTTCGATATTTGCGCATATCGGATGGTAACTTCCGGAATTATGGCCCCTGATTATACGCAAAATCGCCTTCGTTTAGCTTGTGGGTCCTCTGGAGGTCACACACAATTATTATCTGATTTAAAAAAACATTTGATTATATCACTGTTAGGTAGGTTGAGTTCGAATTTCGGAAAAATTGGACTAAAATTGCCATACAAAATGTACGCTATTCTTACGCGAATACTGTTAAAAAATGGTATATCAAGGTTGTGGACCCTGTAGAGGTCACAATTTTAATTCGATTTTGATTAAACTTGAAATGCATGGTTATAACCCAAAGACCTTGGTTCCTTTCGATATTTGCGCATATCGGATCGTAACTTCCTGAATTATGGCCCCTGATTATACGCAAAATCGTCTTTGTTTAGCTTGTGGTCACTCTGGAGGTCACAATTATTATCCAATTTAAAAAATCGTTTGATTATATCACCGTTACACCCTAAGAAAGGTTGAGTTCGAATTTCGGAAAAACTGCCATACAAAATGGCCGCCGCGTGTACGCGAATACTGTTATAAAATGGTATATCAAGGTTGTGGACCAAGTATAGGTCACAATTTTGATTCAATTTTGATGAAACTTGAAATGCATGGTTATAACCCAAAGATCTTGGTTCCGTTCGTTATTTGCACATCAGATTATAACTTCCTGAATTATGGCCCCTGATAGTCCGAAAAATCGACTATGGTCCCTCTCGAGGTCACGATTATTATCCGATTTAAACAAAAACGCTGGACTCTCACCGTTCCACCATACGGAAGGTTGAGTTTGAATTTCAGAGAAATCGGACCATAATTGCCAGACGAAATGGCCGCCGTTTGTACGCTAATAGTGTTAAAATATGGTATATCAATGTTGTGGACCCAGTATAGGTCACAATTTTAATTCGATTTTGATGAAACTTGAAATGCATGTTTATAACCTAAAGATCTTGATTCTTTTCGATATATGCGCATATCAAATTGTAATTTAATGAATTATAGCCTTTGATTGTAGGAAAGATCACTTTCGGTTTTGCTTGTTCTCTATCCATCTCTCGAAAATGTAGGCGTATCCTGCCTGGCAGTGCCAGCTTACTATCTGTAGGTTGTGGACCCAAAAGAGGTCACAATTTTTAAAACGATTTTGATTGCATGCTCATAACCCAAAGATCTTGATTCTTTTCGATATTTGCGCATATCAAATTGTAACCTAATGATTTATGGCCTTTGATCGTAGGAAAAATCATTTTTAATATTGTTTGTTCCCTATCCATCTCTCGAAAATGTGGGCGTTTCCTGCCTGGCAGTACCATATTACTATCTTTTTGGACTTTGTCTCATGGTCTGGATTGTTCGTACTTGGTTTGTATTTTATTTTATCTGTTGATGTGTTTAAGCGTTTCTGTTTTATGTTCTCTTCGTTGGAATATCCATGTCGCGTTCACATTAATCAAAACGACATTCAGTTTCAGTCTCATAAGAACAAAGTTTGAACTATCTTTAAAAATCCCGATCCGGACCGCGAATCAAACCTTTGACATTCTAGGGCTCTAACTGCATCAACGTCGAAAACCAAGATGCGTTCGAATGTTAGATTAAAATGACTCGTCAGTTCTTTTGGACTTTTTCTGTGCTTTTAAAAGTAAACTCCCTATGAAAATGAATTGGAATGGGGGTTAATGTCCCACTGTTTTACCTGGTTCGCTAGCCTGGAGGTCGGGTGTTCGATCCCTGCATTGGCCGAGATTGGTCAGTGATGCAGAAGGAGGGCCTGACAAGAACAACTGTCTAGTCGTTCGGATGGGAGGTCCCGTGCACGTAAAAGAGAACCCTTGGCAGTTGGAATTCAGTTGCTGCCCGGGCAAAATTTCCCTCGAAGCACACTGTATGGCGTATGCCCGTCTTCAATTAGCCCAGGTTAGGTGCTTAAGCGTAGGACGTTAAACCCCACTTCATTCATTCATTCCCACTTTTTTTGCACTGACCGGGTAAGTAAAGAAGGGTGTATGCCATACAGTGAGCTATTAGGGAAGTTGTTAGGGTTTGTTTTACGTGCTCGCCAATGTGTATACTGGACTTTTGATTTTCATACTATCCGAATGACTGCACTTTGTCCCTTACCAGACCCTGCAGCTTGTGCCACTAACAAGTGGGAACCACGCCTTAACACTGGCCAGCACCAGGATCTAACGCGTAATCTCCAGGATATTGAGTCAACGTCGTACTCGTTGGACCACTGCGCCCCTCTCTTCCAAGAAAAGTTGAATTTGAGAAGATAACAGGATACCATACTTGACTTCCATGTTTTATTACAGGTGTGGTAGTAAATATGTGCTCGCTCCCACAGGTGAGTATCGTTTCATCGTTTTAATTAAAAGTGGATCCCTGTTTCTGTTTGGTACTAAAAATAAATGTTAATTTGTGTTTAACTAAACAAGGGACTTCTAGAAATATGTTGTACCTGACTGTCACGGCAGTGCAAAAATAGCTGGTCTCTTGAAAGAGTAGTATAATTCATGGTGGATAAGATAGGCCAAGTCAAATCCAAGTTGCACATAATTGGTTCCCGGTTGTGTTTACTCGAAACTTACATTTGTGCCATATTGGAGTTGTTATCATTATACGATTATAAATAACTAGTTGTGTTAAAATCCTTTACCTAAGGGTCTAGAAACTTAACTCAATATTTATGATACGTTTTAAACAACATAAACCCGTCAGTCTTTATCTGGAAATGGAGACCGATGTCCCAAGCTGTATTGTGTGGTTTCTGGATAAATCCAGACCTTTATTTGATCAGAATAATTTTTACGCGAAATTTACTTTTCGTTATCAAGTACAGGACATAGGTCATTCACTGTATAGACCTCTCAAGGAACGGGAATCGATTTTCAGGTCACACAGCGAAAACATAGACCCGAAATCATAAAGAGTTACGTGTCCGGAAAAGCATTGTTGACGTTTTAAGCCGACATTTGCGACAAAGTAAATTCATCACTCCTCTACGTTTTGGCACTGAAATTCCATACGTACCCGGACTATTATTTTTGAGACTCTGTTCAAATCGGGATAGTCCCTTTAAGTATATGAGTCTGTATTTTGTTTCTAGAAACTTATAAAGCATTTGGCCTGTTTAATTCATAGTTGTAATTGTACCATATTTCGCCTTCACAATTAGATGACCCTCCTTACACTTGTTAACTAAAAGCTTCAGTGTGAAATAAATAATCATGGTGGTCTTTACAAAGTTACCCCCTCATATTTCTGCCCAAGAAGTTCAACGGCTGAAATTTAAAATTACCAGGCTTTTACTACAATTGATGATTAAGCTAGTTGCCGACTATCTGAATTACAGTCATTCATTTTATTTTTCGTTTTTCAGGGGAGATACGAGTAGTAGTTGTTGGAAAAACAGGATCAGGAAAAAGTCTTCTTTGTAATAATCTTATCAATGAGTTGATTTTCGTGTCTGATACAAGTTCAGATTCAGTTACTTAACAATGTAAGGTTGCAGAAAGACGATTAGACGAGAACACAACCTTAAATGTCGTTGACTCACCGGGACTTTTCGACACGATAGATCCTAACGAACAAACCATGAAGGAAATTTTACGAAGTATCGCTCTACTTAAACCGGGTCCCCATATTTATATCTTTGTCATCCGCGTAGGACGATTTACACAAGAAGAAGCCGATGCTGTGGGGATTTTACAGGACATGTTTGGCGAACAGGCTATAAAACACGTCATCATCGTTTTTACTCGTAAAGATGATTTGGTTGGTGCCTCCAATGAGTTCATTAAGAATTCATCATCCGGCTTGCGGAATCTGCTTGAAAGATGCGGCAACAGGTTCGCGTTCATAAATAACAAGGCAGATAAAGTTGAACTACGAGAAGATGTTGATGTTATCCTGGACTTAATCTACAAAACTATTGGTGAAAACAAGGGAGCTTACTACACAAACGACGCGTATCAAATAACAACTGAAGTTATAGACTGTGGAACAAAAGAAAAACAAAGTGAAAAAAAATGCACGCAAACCGAACTCCGTCAAAAATATCACCGAATTATAGAAACAACGAAAGGAATTTTTGAAGGAACGGATGGTCAGCGATTTGTGAAGATACATCAAGAAAAAGAAAATACGATTGATGAAAACGACCGGCAAATGAGCGAAATTGAAGAAAAAAAACAATTGCTTACTCTAAAAATGAAAGATGAGGACGAGCAGCATCTCACTGGGGAAGACGAAAGGCAGAAGGACGAAAAGGAACTTCGACAATTGAAGAAACATAAACAACGGCTACAGGAAGACGACAAAATAACAAAACTAGAAAAGGAACAGCAAAGACTGCAACAGAAGATAGTCGGTGACGGCAGTGATAACTTAAAGTCGACAACAATATTAAAGTTAGCTGAAACTAACAGGCAAATGACAGACAACAACCAAAGAGATCCATACCGAGAAACCAAGAAAGAAGTTGAGGAAGGTGAAGACATTCTCAAGGCTGTGGCGGCCAAAATGCTAGAAACGGCAATGAATCCTGGGGGTGCGGCGGTGTCTTTTGTGTCAGGAGCTTTGTCAACTGGTCTAACAAAATTGTGGTCATATTGGAATTAAGCTGATTGATTGAAAAGATGTCTGGGATGGATATTTTTTTCTTAGTTTTCAAAGTTATTACGGCAACACTGCTAAAAGCCTAACTATATAAACATCAAATATAGATATAAAGATAGAGATTGATTTATTTAAGTAGACATTTTCCTAATCTAAAACCTTTCAACCCAACACAAGATATTTTGTTAAAAATATTCTACACAAGTTTGTGTTCTTTTTAACACACAATTAATGTGTCATTTTAATCTATTATCAATGTCGTGAAATATAAAATCGCATAATATTATTTGTATTCAGAGCAAACTTATGTTCGCATTGTGAAGAAAAAATTGGCATAATCATTAGATTTTCGATTGAAAGAGTACTGTTTTATAAAGGAAAACTACAATAAAGAGGTCGAATTATGAGTACTTTCTTGTTTTTAAATGCTTTAGTTACTTAACAAAGGTTATTAAGCCAATATCCACTATTTATTTGGACATTTGTTACGCAGACAATAGCTTGACATAATTGGATGTTAATTGGTGTTAAGATGTTTGTAGTTAAAATGTCTGCAAGCTGCAGATTTTTTATTGACCTATAAACTGCTAGTAGATCAAAGGAATATATAATGTAAATGTGATTTAAGCACATTGGTGTTTTTACAATGCTTCAATCTGCGTGGGATAAAATGTATTAAAGTCGTATTTAATTTTAATTGGTTAAAATCGAAATTTAAATTTATTGGTTATCTGAAAAAGTAACCAATGAAATTTAATCTGTCATACGTCAATTAAAAATCATTACCAAATGTATCTTCCCTAAATCTACTATACTGTTAGTGGCAAATTATTTAATGGTTTATAATAGCGACGTTTAGTTCGGGTACATAGCATTAAGTTGACCATTTTCCTGATTAAGGTCTTTATATATATTGGCTAGGCTTCACTACGAGAGATACTATGCCAAAATATGCATCCAATAACTATACCCACACAGAAAAAATTCCCCAATCATATTTAGAAATAAAAGACACGTACAATAGCCTCAAATCTTCCATCAAATATACATACAATACAAAACTTAAAGACATATACTGGTCTCTAATTAACTTATTACAGACCCAACCCAAAATAAATAAACAATTACCTCATGTTGATTTTTCAAAAGTCTGGACAAACCTCTATCAATGTCCCTCCTTATCTGAAAAAGAAAAGGATTTTATGTGTAAAACCATCAATAATGCAGTACTAACAAAAGATATTTTGCTACACAGAAATATATATATACTACCACCTATAAATGTCACTATTGTAACCGAGCTACTGAATCTTACCATCATTTATTTCTAAATTGCCCCAAATTACAATTCTATAAATGTTTCATTACTACACATATAAACAACATCCATCTCACCAAAGAATTCAAAATCAACAACAATACAATCCATCTACACAATATTAAATCTAAATACATTCATGATATATACCTTTACCTGTCGATCATATGGGATAACCGAACATATCCTCCAACCATCAATATATCACAAGAGCTTATATACCAATTCTATATAAAAAGAAAACAGAAATAAATACTAGGCCTACTCCTTTATTCTCCAATCCTTATTTTAATATACGAACCCTTATATAGGTTCAATTACCATTGCTACTATAATCGGTATATACAACCATATGCATATTACTATACCTCGTTGCTCCTTTATTAGCTCTCACTGCAATTAATAGTAAGTCATTTATATTAAGACTGTAATGTACAAGTAAAAATAACCAAACTCCTACTTAAGCACTCTACTTCTACTAAGTTCTAGGCCTACCCAACCTAAATTTTTATAAGTTTAGCCTACCATTTTTACACTTAATCTAGACAAATGAAATAATCTAAATCACTAAGCTTCAGTTTAATCTGCCTTACTAGATTATCTGGTATAAGGCAAGTTATCGTCTTGCGTGAAGCTCCCGTATATTCCTATGTGACTAAGTAGATCGTGCTATTTACTTATATAACTATAAGTTGTCTCAACATGACATCTTATGTCATCTTTCGTTTTCGTTAAGTGGCACTATCTCACTCAGTCAATTAATAAAAGACCTACACACCAGCTGACATATAAACTCTTCTACATAAATTATAGAAACCCACTAAAAACATCCAATTAATAGGTCTCTACCTAAATTTTACCGCTATTTATTCACTGTTACTAATACTCACCTATCAATATGTCTGCCACCATGGCTTCCCACAATTCTCTATGCTCGTGCTATCTACCGTCTACAACGGTATGTCAAACTCTCGTTCAACCAGACGCCTTCCACTAGCGACAAGAATTATTGCTCTATCACCTAATAATACATTCTACAGTAAACATCTCTTGTGTTATATTTTATATAATCTTCTGAACTCGAAATCCTTAGCAAAGAAATATAGTTTTATTTAGTTTTGCATGTTTAAAGGGATTGTGTGATACTGATATATGAAATCCTCTACTCGTCCTTTTGAATTCGGAGGTTGTCGGCTCTCGTTGATGGAGTAGAAAGGGTGAAATTCGGCGGAGCCTCGTTTTTACTTTATCAACTTGTGTTGATGTTCTTTGATATCATTGGGACTGGTGGGAGACTCTCTGTATAGATGTGTATTCTAATACTATGTGTATTATATACCTCTTACATATTAATTCATATTGACTTTGTATTAAAATTATAAATTGTCAATTACATTGTGAATATCATAAGTTTATAAACTGTCTATTATTTCATTGTAAATACCATTTGGAATGCTGTAATATATTACCATTTGTATATAATATACCATATTGACTTTGTATATAACAATTGACTATGTAAATTATATATGACTTCTGTAAATAAACTGTAAATTTAAAAAAAAAAAAAAAAAAAGAAATTAGTGCATGAATATATTGGATATCTGTAGTAAGTAGAAAGTTTACTAACCTTTATTTATGGCTGCTTAGTGCATGTGTCTGTAGCTTAACTTAGTAGTGGTGTATGTAGCTTAGCTTAGTGGCATGGGCTGTGCTTATATGTAGTATTATTACCTATATGTGTCTATCACACGTACTTATCGTCGTCCCGTCTTAACACGTTGACCAATATTGCCTTCCCACTCGGGCTCACACAGTTTAACCGGTGGGTTAGATAAGTATCTAGAGGCAGAATAGTACCCGAGTTTACAATAATACTATTATTGTCCTAGAAATAAGTAGCCATCGAAAGAACGTTTTTATTTGTGCCTGTTATTTTTCACCCTACAATAGTATATTTTATAAAAAATATGATGTTGATTTATTTATCTGTCTAGAAGACACTATTAATAAGTATATCGATAAAGGTATTATCCTAGTTTGCGGTGACTTCAATGCTAGAACAGCTAAGCTGGAGGACTTTATCAGTAAAAATGGACTAAGTATTGATGTTACAAATAAATTGACAGACTTGTGCCAGTATAGTCCAGATACACCAATGATCTTACGTAATAATATGGATACGGTCGTAAATCAATTTGGACGAAAATTAATTAACTTCTGTAAAATACAGGTTTAAGAATTTTAAATGGTAGAATAAATAATGATTTAGATGGAAATTTTACATTTAACAGCAGCAAAGGCTGCAGCCTAATAGATTATTTTTTAATGAATCATAAATATTCTAATCTTATTAATGATTTTACATGTTGTGATTTCAATGAATTCTCAGATCATAGCCCAATTATGTATAGCTTTACACACGCATGTTCTATTAATAAACCTGGTTTAGATATCAGTAAAAGAACAATCCGACGACAGATCATTAATTGGGAAGAAATTAGAATAGAAATTCTTATTAGTGATATTAGTGATATTAAATCTTGTTTGATAAGTGATTGTTAAACCAGGCTTGTATAGATAAAAGTGTTTATAGTTTCCCAAGAAGCATATCTAATCTAATGCTAAAGTATACAAAACAAATTGTAATCACTGAAGGTAAACAGAAGGGATTAACATTAGACAAACCACGGTTCAATGATTCTTGTTTAAAAAGATAAAGAGACTACAAATGTGCACTACACGCGTTCAATGCTGACAAAAGTAATGAAAACCGTTCACTCCTTAATCAAACAAAGGGATATTACAAAAAATTGGAACAACGGTTAAAAGATGATTATAAAAGCCACCAGGGCAACTTAGTACAACTTGTTAAAAAAACAAACCCGAAGCTATTTTACAAACGGTTCAAAAAAACAAAAAAACGTGACAACATTAGGGATTGACGATTTTCATAAACACTTCAAAGAGTTAGAATCTACCCGCCCTACTGTAGACGAAAGTATTGTAAATTATATTAATACGTATGGCTTAAATTCGCAATTTTGTAATAGCGAATTAGACACTATTATAACAGAGAGTGTAATACAAAAACTTAAGCTTAATAAAGCGTCATCTTGCGACAATATCCAAAATGAATTCCTAATACACTGTAAAGACATCCTGATGCCCTACTTAGTGGAAATTTTTAATAATGTTCTCAATTCGGGAGGCTTCCCTTCAACGTGGGCTATAGGAAACTCGGTGCCAGTTTACAAGAAAGGGGACGCTAATGATCCAAATAACTATAGGGGAATATCTATTGTTTCGTGTCTAGGGAAACTGTTTACTTCTATGGTGTTCAGAATTCAAACAAAGCGAGGGAATTCATCAACGAAATAGCAAAGTCAATGAAAAAAGAAATTGTGATAAAATAAAAACCAAGTACGAACAATCCAAATCAAAAGACAGAATTCGAAGTCCTAAAAACGTTGTAGGCAAAATGGTGTATTCAAGCAAAATAGTGTAATCAGCAAATGGACTGCTCCTCGTGTACAAAAATACACGACAAGCAGTGGTAACAGGTGTCCGGAAGAGTAAGCTTACCCTGCCTGGCGCCACACCCGCCATAGCTGCATCCAATCTATTAGGCGAAATGTCAGTCAAATAGCGTGATTGGCCAATGAACTATAGTATGCAAAATGCACGTGATGAACTGTCTTAACGATGTTGTAGACATTATCAGGGTGATAGTAACAGTATACGTGTCAATTAAAAATATCTAGAATAATAGCCGAGAGAGACACGTTATATTTACCAATCAAATCAATATGACGGCCATAAAACTTTTTAAAGGCCTTAATGAGTTTAGTGCGCAAGTATCCTTGTAGTAGAAGCTTAGATGACAAATGCCTCGATCTACTTAAAAATCAGAATAAAAGGAACAAGCTCTCGTGTAACGAATTAGCTGAGACACAAACACTCCATAAGCTGGTGATATTGGAATGTTACTACTAATAAATGGAAAGTTAACAATCGGAAAGTCAAAGTCATCCCGTTTATCGTACAATTTAACACTCAGTTTATGGCAATTGTCATATTCGAGACGCAGATCCAAGTAGGAAGCGTAATTGTCACTGTCAGTGGTATTTTTAATTTCGAGCTCATCAGGATATATGAAGTCTACATAATCACTAAATTTAGGATTATTAAGGGCTAAAACATCATCAATATATCGATAAGTGAAATTAAAAAGTCTGACTGTTTGTTTTTACGAGCATATGTATGTACTCGGCTTCGTACGAATAGAGAAACAGATCAGCAAGCAAAGGTGCACAGTTGGTGCCCATCGGGATGCCAACCACTTGCTGATATATTTCCCCTCCAAATTCAACAAAGATGTTATCAATTAAAAAATCCAACATCTGAATTATCTTGATGGCTGTGTATTTGTAATAAATGAATCCAAATTTTTTACTGTCCTTTCGGACGGTTCGCAAGCAAGAAAAATTGGCCATGAAATAGAACTCATAATGATCAAAACAGTGCGGGATGGGGTAGCAGAGAACTTTGTTGTCGGTTTGCAAAATGTCGGGGACTACCGGGATGCCACTTCAGAAAATTTAAAGACTCTCTTGGACAATACCTTCACATCACGTCTATGCTTAGATAGATATCATTATAAACATAAACTGATTGCTGCAACTGCCGATGGGGCGGCTGTCAATACGGGTTGTTACAATGGTCTTTTGACCAGGCTTTAAAGTGATGATCGAGACTGGCTGGTAAACATCCACTGTGTATGGCACAGAGTAGAGTTAGCTATTAAAGACATCTTGAAAAAAGAGAAAGAATTCGTTGTCATAGAGGATTTATTAGTTACATTTTATTATCTCTTCAAAAGAAGTGGTAAATTTAAAAACCATTTTGAAAAAACTGCAGAAGCCCTTTGTGCCCAAATTTACCAAAGTTACAGGTACAAGGTTCGTCAACCACCATCTGCGAAGCCTAAATGTTTTATTACACAATTTGATTGTTTTACTTTTAGCCATAGAAAATTCAATCCTGGACAAAAAATATGCTACAATAAATTCGAAGCTGCTTGGAATATGGAAAAAACTCACAAATTTCCATTTTCTTAAAGTGTGTATAATATATCAGCTAATATTGGAAAAAGTGTCGTGAGTTATCTCTGTATCTCCAAACATCTTTTCTGAATGTTCTTGAGGCTCAGGACAGAATAAATAAACTTGTTAGCGAACTTAATAATTTAGAACTACCTGCCAATTTACCTGTAGGTGACTTTCAAACAGACTTAGTAAATAATTGTTATTATTTGAAAAAGAAATGTCTTAAAATGGGTTTTAATAAAAAATCATGTAAAGGAATATGTTGAATTAGCATATACAGGGGGAATGAAAAATATTTTGTTAAATAGTGATGAAAATATCAATGCAAAAATGAAGCCAATAATAATTAATCTTGCCATTTGTATTTCTAATAGATTTAATTCATTTCAAGCTGATGTTTTTAAACATTTTTCTTGGCTAAATCGAGCCTATTGGTCAGAGGAATCTGTTGAGTCTGAAATATACAGCATTTTGTACTTGGCTAATCATTTTAAAACCCCTTTGGAGTTTAATGAATTTGCATATGAGGTTGAGCAACTAAAAAAGGAGTGGACATCACTAATATTGACTGTGGAGCACTTTTACAAAAATATTAAAAAAACAGAAAATTTGTGGAAAAATTAATTGTTTACAAATCTGAACAGTTTAAAAATATTTGTATTTTGGCAGAATTAGTTATGTCTATTGGAGTGACCAATAGTATTGTTGAAAGTGCATTTAATATTTAGTCATCTGATTTCTCTTCTAACTGACACAAGACTTAGTTTAAAACATGACACAATGGAGAATTTGTTAATGATAAAATGTAATCAGTTTGTGTGGAGTCCATCTGATATTCTCAGGATATGTCTATTGGACAATAACACCCCTCTAAATGCCAAACAGGGAGTGTTTATCTTCTAAATCATGTTAGAATTATCTGCATTGGACAAAACGTTTTCTTTGAACGTTTCTGGAATTTAAAGTCCACTTCCACCAGGGGGATCACGGTGGCTAAATGGTTAAGGCACTGGCTCGCTAGCCTGGAGGTCGAGTGACCGATCCCTGCATAGACCGAAAAAGTTTATCTCGATTTTCTGTCGTGGTTTCCTCTTGACATATCCTGAGAACTTTATCGACATTGTAACATGCCATTTACGATTTTAAAAGAACTTATTAAAACAGAGGGGTGTTATTGTCCAATAGACAGTGTCTAATTGACCATTCAAAACGCAAGGTTCACTCGTAGGCATGTTACAATGTCCAATGGACTGTTCGTATACAAAATGCATCTGTTAACGATACACGCTAGTTAAATATATTAACCGATCAAGTCAATATGCGACCATAAAACTTTTGTAAGTTTAGTTCGCATGTATCCTTGTAGTTAAAGCTAAGATGACAAATGGCTGGATCTACCTGAATTTTTTTTTCAGAATTTACGGAGACACCAACACTCCATGAATAGAAAGTCAAGGTCATCACGTTTATCGTACATTTTAACACCGATTTTATGGCAATTAACAAATTCAAGACGCAGTAGGAAGCGTATATGTCACTGTCATAAGTGTTTATCATTTCGAGCTAATCGGGATATATGAATTAAATTTGTGATTATTCGTTGTATAATTACATCATCGATATGTCATTGTATAATTACTTGGAAAAACTAATACACCAGTCACCTTCTACCGACAGAGGGGATCACGTGGCTAAGTGGGTAAGGTGCTGGTTCGATCCCTGCATTCGCCGAGAAAGTTCATCTCAATTTTCCGGCGTAGTTCCCTCCTTGTCAGTGATGCAGACAAGGGGGCTGACAAGGACAGCTGCCTAGTCGTTCGGGTGGAACGGAAAACTGAGGTCCCGTGTTCACGTTGGCATGCACGTAAAATATCCCTTGGCAGTTGGAATTCAGTCGCTGCCCGGGCAAAATTTCCCTCATAACACATTGTATGGCATATGCCCGTCTTCAATTAGCCCGGGTTCGGTGTAGGACGTTAAACCCCATTTCATTCATTCATTCATCCGACAGGTGAATAATATTCGGCACGGTAGACCACATCCTGGAGCTACAAAACACACCCACTCTCAAGGACTATTCCAATATTCGTAGCACGGACAGCGCCTTTCAGTAATTGTACAGTGATCCAGGCTTGTGTCACAGAGTTGTCTGGATGGTTCTAGCTATCGTATACATATAAGGAATTCTGTTTTACTCGATGTCTGCTCATACTGTGACCAGGTAAGACATTACAAGGGTTACGTGTCCGGATAAGCTATTTTTAACGCTCACGTCCAAACGACTCCATATTTTGAGCTGAAATTTTTAGTCAGGGTATATACACCATTCTTCTATATTTTGGCGTTTAAATTTCATACAGACTCGGACCTTTTTTTTTTGAGGCTCTGTTTTATTCTGGACAGTCCCTTTAACCATGATGTATTCTGTAGTTTAGTCTCTCTAAACAATCATGTACCCTGTAGTTCGGATAAAGTGTCTAAACCATGCTGTACCCTGTAGTTCATATAGTCTCTAAAACCATAATGTACCCTGTATTCTCTTAACCATGGTGTGCCCTGTAGTTCAGATATTGTTTCTAAACAATGCTTATACTGTAGTTCGCTTAAACCATATGAATTGTACGATAATATGTTAATCTCGAAATTACATAGTTTCTCTTAAAGGAGAATGCTAAACTAAGTTTAATTTTATCATTTACTTAGTTCATTATGTAACACATTTCAGATTTTTTTTTTTTTTTTAAAGTTTTTATAACAAATAACGTTAAAAATCACTCTCGGGTTTCCGCAATTACGGAAACACCCGACAATTAATGAGCTGAAGCTATATCACGTGACAAGACGTAATAGTTGATCTACGTTTAGCAGTCGATGTATATTTCAATAGGGTATCAGCAGAAAGTGACAGCTTGTCAGACATTGATTTCGCCCAGAGTGTTCTTCCCTATCAGTATCGGCGAATCAGAAATGCGAGGAACAACGGTGACGATGATGGTTCGGAACATTCTAGTTACAATAATGATAAAAAAAATAGGCACTAGAAATATTAGCGTAGACACACCTGACCTTCACTTGTCTTATCCTTCCTATCACTAGCCTATCTATCACTTTGTCCTTCGATTCGCAATGACTTTCGGCTTTATTGTGGCCCTATTGGTGTTCACGCTTCATCGGAAAAAAAATAACAGATAAAAACTAATAATTATGGTATTATTATATGCCCTATACTAGATACGAGAACGTTGCTAAAAATGAGTCACATCGTCATCATACAGTGATAGGACCATGGTCCAGTAGGGCCTTCGCTCACGCTAAACAAAAAGTAGTATCAGTATCACGCTCATAATTTACAAAGTTACATCGGACAAACTTCTTACATGATTTAGTACTATTTATGATCGACTGCAAAATCATCGAAATAGGCCTACGGAAGACGCTTCGAAAGGGGGGGTAGTAATTAACAATAGTATACCGGCTACCACTCTAGCGGTGTTTACATTTCGTTGCTATGGTTACATAAGAGGTTTCTATAGATAGATTTAGAAAGCTTGCCGGTTTCGCCATAGAATGCACAGTTTTAACAGAAAGATAAAACAGCTGTTATCTTTATCGACATAATAAAGTTATTAAAATTGCACTGGTCACGGTCATAAGCAGAAATAACTCGAAATTTTCCGAACAAGAATTTGAATGAGAGAAGCGTGTTTTGTTGACATCGCCTCGTTGATCGCTGTGTCCAGACTCAGACCTTTTCTGCGTGATGTCTCGCTTGGACATTTTATAAAAATGACAGACGCTTCCCGATTTATTGTTGGTGATATTAGTATATCCCCAAGCAAGGCAATTGTCTATGTTTATGCACCCAGTTAGTCAAATTGACGGCATGTCGTGCTCAGTTTCAATAGCCTTCTATAGGGAAATTCACAAAGTCGATCAACTATTACGTCATTCACGAAAAAAATCAAAACGAGGCTGCAGATATGCATAAAGGTCAATTGGGTGTTTTTTGGTATATTTTTCCTTTGTAAAAATATTTAGAGTGACTTTTAAAATTTCGCAGGGTCAAAAATATTCTAATATTAACGTTATTTTTCATATTAAAAGAACTTTTGGCGTTAGTATTCTCCTTTAAATAAATATATTGTTTACACACTTTAAATATGTGGATGCAATAAAGAGGTGGTGTAGGAATTCGAGGTATATTAAAATATTGGCAATAGGAGGTATTTCTTGCTATAATCAAAATGTTACACAATAAATCATACCCCGTCCCCAACTGAGAATTGTAATTAAGTAATGTAATGTTATCTTAGTTTATATTATGTTTTTGAATCTACCTCAGAGGTACATGTATGTGCATCGGTATGGAACCTTAAATAAATTAATATGACTCATGAGTATTTCTACTATTTCTACAAAGATCAAATAATGATAGTCTGTAATTTCACACTGTCGACACTGTTAACCAGCCATTTGAGTTTTAATGACAATAAATCATTTTCATTTATTCAGCTCGACGCAAGACTTAAAAAATACATAGACACACATGTAAATATAAACCATCTATATTGAATAATGCATATCACCTTTCAGTTGAATCGTGTCCTGCTCATAATGTGTTACATATTTGCCACATCAAGGTGACATTCGTCTTTTGTTCCATTAGCCTATTTAGATGTGTGCAGTTAAAAACCAGCGATAATTTCGTAAGTTTTGACTTTATCTATGTATGTTTTCATATTCTAAGTAAGTAGACTAGACTATTTTTAATTCTTATCGGCTTCTTTGAGATAGTTATAGATGAAATGAAATGGGGTTTAACGTCCTACTGTTCTGTTCCGACTCGGATAATGAAGATTGGCATACGCCATACTGTATTCTATGAGGGTAGTTACAATACAATTTGATAATGACGTCACAATCAGAACAACGTTATGCCACCAAAATGATGTTACGTCATAATAAGATCGTAGGTTACAAATGTCAACAATTTTTTAAACAGGCAGGTATCGATTTCCTATAGGTCGTAAATACATTTTTTTGCACTAAAGTCAACCGATTCGGATATTTCAGCGATTTTCTAGTCCACTGCCAGCCATCTTGGATTTATGTTAATTATGCAAATTTCCCCAAGACCGATAATATCCGCTTTTGTTATGGAAGTACTAGATACCACACCTGAACAGTTCCCAAAGAAATGATTTCTGTTTCAGTTTGTTCTAGATGCATGTTATCTATACCTGCCTCATTCACTACATGCACACAACAGGATTTAACGATTAAACACCATGAAACTTCGACCAGCAAGTCGCTACCATTTCAATTTACAGCTTTTCACGTACACCCATATGTAGGGGTGTAATGATACATCAAACAATCAATGCATAAAAATAGTTTGACTGCCGATAGTCAGTATCCATGGCAAAAAAAGAAGTATCGATAAAAATAGTTTCGATAGTTTGTTATAGCGAAAGGTAAATGGCACAAATTCCTAAATAATTCTCTCGTATTGGTTAAATATCTACTTCCGAACTAGCACACGTGTTAGAGATTGTGTTTTTATTAGTCTATAATTAGAGATTATAAGTCAGTATTTGTTTATTATCAGTATTTGTTTCTCAAACAGTCCAGTCAAGACAGTTCCTTCGTTTATGAGAATCGCGGAAATATAACTGGTTAATCTTGGATTCTGATTTGTTTAAAGATGGCGGAATTCATAATAATAATAATAACTTTATTTCGAAAGGGTAGAAAATTAGGACACGGGGCCTTTCTTACATTTTGCCCTTTTAACAACAACAAGCAAAATAAAATAAAATCCGGAACAAATGTTTTACATAATGATATTAAATATTTTAGATGTGTTGTTTGATAAACGTGAAAGTTAATTACACCATGAGAGGTATGAATAGAATTATATAAATATATATATGAACAGTATATCGGGTTTGTTAAAAAGGTATATAGCTAAATCAAAAGTATGGTATCATTTCGGCGCTGTCAAGACGGGTGCATTTATACAGGAAACGTGTTGGTTGTTTAATCTGCTGAATGTAGGGTGACACGTAAAGCGAAAGTTTTCCCTACCGAAAGTTGACACAGCGAATGTGCACTCTTCAGTGGCTTGTCTCGAGTCGAAGTCAAGTGATTCCTTGCAAATCACGCAATACGATAATGTTATTAATACTCAGGGGCCTGTTTCACGAAATTTTAACTAAGATACAATCCGATTTTAGTAATTCGATTGGATAGTATTATGCTGTGTTCACACTAGCCTTTTAATGCGCATCGAATGCGCATTAAAGCCTTAAGTCGCTAAAACGCGTCACACTCAATGCGCATTAAACCAAAACTAAGCCGCTTTAGCGAAACCGCATTTCTAATGCGCATTGGCTGAAGCGATATAACTGACGCGCATTACAGCGTTGAGATCGAACAGCGCTTGCGCAGTGCAGTACTTCCGTTTTATCGCATGGGGAAAGCTGTTAATGTGCATTGAGTGTGACGTGTTTTAATGCGAATCGAAAGCGGTTTAATTTGTAGTGTGACGCCACCCGTGGTAACGAAAGCGCCTTCCGTAGGGCGTTTTACGGAAAGCGCTTTGAAAGCGTATTAGGTGTGAACATAGCAATAGATTGATTTTAGCGCTTAGCCAATCAGATTTGAGTATGTACTAAAATTTGGATTTTATCTTAAGTTAAAATTTCGTGAAACAGGCCCCAGGGCTATTATCGATGCGTCTATTAATAGCCACCGCATGTGGAATTCTCCTCACAGCTATTAACTGTTACAGCCGTATAAAATCTATTGTTGACGATTCTTAATAGCAGTAATATTTATTTTTTTGGTTATCATGGAAGCCTAAGAAATTTTGTTTGTTTTATTTTTTTGAATTTCCTTATCATTAATTGTACCGTTAGGAGCGGCATATGTTGGTTTAGTACAAATAATATCTCTGACACACTCGGGTTAGGCAAGAACATGATACTAGCAGTAGTTTCATTTTACTTTTACAAGGTTCTTTACACAATTGTTGAGTTGCCTAACGTGCCTGTTTCGTTAATTCCATTATTTGTTCAAGCTGTCTGTTTTATGGTTTTTTTTTAAAGGAATCTTTATTATTCCGGCCTGTCAATCAGACGTAGAAAACACATCACAATAGTCCAAAAATTAATCCTCAATAGTAATAGTATTGCAATATCCGTTTACCCAATAGCGATACTATCGCAATAGCGAAAATTACCAACAATAGTCAAACCTACCCATATGTACTTGCACGGCAGTGAATAGTTTTGCATTTAGTAGCAGAACAATATCGACCATTTTGTTTTATTTATATGGCGACCAAAACGACAATTTTGTTTTTTTTTCACTGTATATTTGTAATGTCGGGTACTATGTCATTATATATGTTTTATTATTTGGTACTTTACCCAATGTTGTAGCATCAGGGGTCGACCGGACTGGAGGCCTATTCTCTATCTTGTTTTTCAAAATGGCCACTAAAATGGCAATTATTGGAGTTCTTAAAACTTGATACTCTAGGCCATAATTAAAAGATCGTTTGTTTGCCAAAACGCTACCTACCCAAAAAAAGCTGCCTACTCAAATTCTTTTATTGCCATTTTTGAAGGATTTTTCGTTTTTTAACAGCATTATTTTTACGCTTCACAATTGTCAATTTTGATGAAAATTAATATTTTCACTTATTTTGTCTATATCTCATTATTGGATCGCGCGCATTCCGACTTATTTTACCATAGAAGGTCACATGCAGGGCTCACACTGGCTTTCAATTTGTATTATAAACTATTTTTTCCCCTCGTCTTTCAAGATGATATGATAAACTATTATTTTTTAAGAAAAATAAAAATAAAATATTTCATAAATTAATTTTTCATGGTTCCCTTTTCCAAACTCCCCAAAACCTGGTCATGTCTATTCACAAGAGAGGATTTGGTATCGCTAACCAGAAGGTACCGAGTGTGCCCCCGCTTTAAGGACTGTCTAGTCTACCTGGTTTCACTTCAATCTTTTGAATCATTCTGTCAGTTAAAATTTATTTCCGAAGACCGGCATCGATTTGCGTAAATGAACCACTAGTCACTATCCTATTTCTCCCCAACCTTCTGAATTGTCAGTCCGTTTTGAAATTAAGTTTTCCATCCTTCAGTCAACTGGCGTGGTTGTGAATCCCCGGTTGTGGACGTTTTATGTCGTCAAACTACTTCCCGTCAACAATGATTGATCTTGGATAGAGTGATTCGTCACAGAATAAGAATTCAATAAACGAGCTATATTTGGGACCTTTTTTAACACATATGGTAAGACTTAACATTAAAAACATCATTCATGAACAATTACACTATTCCTAACTTGGATTTTTGTGTGATATAAAACCATTTGACGTTGCTTTGTTTGACTTATTAAACAATCGGCCGTGTAGCGTTGCAACGGTATATATTTTGTCACAAAGAGTGAAGTTTCTATGTCAAATTAAAGTTGCAGCCTTATCTCTGAAAAACGAATTCTTAATTGCCTCAGTTGGGATTCTTTGTTTGTGTACGTACAAATAACGACTGAATTTAACGTTAGTACGCGAGCGCAACCCTTAGTTGTTTTAGAGAGGGGGGGGGGGGTCAAATTAAACAAGCGCAATATGCAGAGATTGCTTGCCGTACTCATGTTAAATATCCTTTATGATAATCCTATTACGATTCCAAAAATTATCATATAAAAATTATACGCTACAAAAATAGAGCATACCAAAAGAGAAAACTGTCGTAATAAGAAAATTAATTTTCATTTTTAAATCAGTTCGGCAGCAGAGGTCTAAATGTCTATCACTGCACCCGGAATTCCGTATAACAATGTACGTAGAAACCAACAATGCGCTCTAAACTAATAGAATAAACCCTAACCTTAAAGGGGGAAGACCAGCGGTTTTCAACATAGCTTCCATAAATCTTACATATATATTAAGCACGCACAAAATCAATCAAGCAGACGAAATATCTCTGACTTGCTGGGTGGCGTGAATTTGTCCACAGCGTACTGTTCAATATGAGTGAATGTACGTGTCGGATTTGTGTATTAAATTAATGTCAAAAACATAATTCCATATTTATAATATACAAATTAACTGTTTTTTTATTGATCGGATTCTCATCCCTACGACGGCGCGTGATCACAATAGAGAAGTTAAGGTATTTCAAATCAGCTTGCTTACCACAGACACCAGTTGGAACCAATTACATCACTTCCGGTAAAGGTACTCCAAATCCGCATGCTTACCATAGATCCCAGTTGAACCAATTACATCACTTCCGGCATGCTTACCAGTTAAGCCAATTACATCACTTCCGGTTTTAATTTTAAAATTAAATAATTTCTCGCTTACAAAATTTTTTATGCTTGTGTTAAAGAGGGGATTATTTAAGAATAATGGAAACCTTGTTGAAAATCGTTGGTCTTTGCCTTTTAAATAATTGAACGTATTTCAAGGTTGAACTGCAGGCTGTCTAATATGTATTGTCGGAGTGACAACAGGTTTCTATACGGAATTTTCAAAATCGTTTGAGATGTCGAGAAAATTATGTACTGCCGAAAAATTACTTCAGAATTGTTTTTGTCTCCAGTTCCGAATAATAAATGTTGATAAAGTGTCATTGCGTGAAGGCCGCGTCAATTCAATAGATGGGAGAAGAGAGAACAGAAAAAAAAATACGAAGCTGATAATACTAAAAAAAAAGGCGTCTAGAACTACGCCCAAAATCACGATGTTATTCGGTGGCCAGGGACAGGGTCCGTGCTCAGTCGATGAAAACACGAATGATGTCATCGAGAATAATGAGTTGCCGACCGACCAGGAAGGGGTGATTTTTAAAGCCAGTTTCGTAAAGGGCCCAGTTGGTCGAGCTACCCAGGGCCCATCAGCGCCTAGATCCACCTCTGACCATTTGTTTCAACCGTCGAATGTACTTTTTTTATCCTTAAAGGGAGCCACGGCCGTGAATCAATGAGGATGACGTTGGTTCGGTAACCTGGAGATTCCGTGCTCAATCCATGCGTTTGCCTTATCAAAATTTCCTGTTAAAATACGGTAGCCTAAAACTGTGACAATCTGTCCAGGGAATGCCCTAGTCAAAGTTTTTGAGTGGTTTATCTTTTGCTCAAGCCAATTAAGCTCGGAATTGCAAGTAGATAAGATATTGGAGCCTTCTGCGTTTCATAACCAATGGGGATTAACGTCCCCTTGTTCTGCCCTGAATATAATGAAGACAGGCAAATTATGTAATACTGTGCGTATTTTTGGAAAATTTTACGTGCACGCACAACTGATCCGGATAAAACCACGCTGGAAAATTCCGATGAACTTTCTGGGCCAACGCAGGGATCGAGCACGGAACCTTAAATCATGAAAAAAATACGTTAACTCAGTCGTCAAGTGTACACAGGCGCCATCTTGGTTCCCAAATATCTACGTACTATCAATTTATACATGTATTGTTGTCTCTAAGTTGGCTACACCGAGATACAGGGTGTAGATAGATATGTCATAGATAACCGTGAACAAGAGTCTATAGGAGATGAAACATACATTTGTAATGAAAAGAATAACCGAACACATTATTATTATTATTATTATCATCAGTATGCATCAAAAAGCGCAAATTATAGTTATATAGCCCAATTCATTATAGGCCCCATACACGTTCCAACATGTTTGATCAAACATGTTTGATGGATATTTGAACGTGTATGTGTAAATTTGATGGCCAAAAATGTTTGACGTCAAATGTATGATGGATCTGATTTCTGTTGATATTTTTCGTCAAACAGTCAAACATGTTGGATCGTGTATGGGCCCCTTTAGAAAGAAGAACCAGGTTAAAGCGTTATTAAAGATATTTAACTTGCATTCGCTTTTAACAATCAGATTCGTAGGAATGAATATGAATAGACTAAATGGAACAATAGAGCAAGTTCGCATTGATGTTGACAAATACGTAAATATGCAATAAGATATTTCTATGATATGACTGTATAGGTAACGTAGATGATGATGATTGATATCTACATTTGTACATTCTAGTTTAACCAACTGTATCTATACATTGTATGTCTTGCGTTGAGCTAAATAATATATATATGACCTATTGTCATGGGTTGTTAAATAATATATATATGACCTATTGTCATGGGTTGTTAAATAATATATATATGACCTATTGTCATGGGTTGTTAAATAATATATATATGACCTATTGTCATGGGTTGTTAAATAATATATATATGACCTATTGTCATGGGTTGTTAAATAATATATATATGACCTATTGTCATGGGTTGTTAAAAACGCGTTAGCATTATATGCATTTATCTTCCGGACTCCTGTTACCACTGTTTGTCGTGTATTTTGTACACGATGAACAGTCCATATGCTGATTACACTATTTTGCCTATGCCGTTTTTTTAGGAATTGTGTCTAATGGTTTGGATTGTTCGTACTTGGTTTTATTTTATGTCATTTCTAGATTTATTTATTTCACGACAGGCTCGACTCATCATAATGCGTTTGAGCCCCAGTTCTAGCAAGAGCGTCGGGGAACGAGGCTAGACACATTGCACCAAATCATACGACGTATGTAGACTGGAATAACCAGACGCTAGAAAATGTAATTCGATTGGGACTGATGGCGTACTTCGGAAACCATTGAGTGTAAATCAGTTTATATACATCCAAATGTCTTTCAGAAATTCACAACTGGATGACTTGCCATTTTCGCAAATCAATTCCTGAAAAAACAGAGTTTCTCCTACTTGGAACTAAACAACAACTTATGAAACTCGCTGAATTTCCAACAACAGATCGTCTACCCTTTAGAAAAAAGCAAAGAATACAGGTTCTATTCTTGATTCGCACCTAAGTGTTAAATCTCACGTAACAGCAATATGTTCCTCAGCCTACTTTCAACTTCACAGAATTGCCAAAATACAAAAAGTGTCTTTCGCGTGATTTTTTAAAAAAACTCCTTATCCATTCCTTTGTTACAAACAGACTAGATTACCACAACGCTCTTTATACAAACTCCCTAATTAACTCATCCAACAACTTCAACGTGTACAGAACTCAGCAGCAAAACTTTTAACTTCATCCAGAAAATTTGACCATATAACCCCATTACTTAAATCTCTGCACTGGTTACCCATTGAACAACGCATCAAATTCAAAATTCTCTTGGTGACATACAGAGCACTGGAAAATACAGCTCCATCTTATATGATAGATTTAGTTACTCCACACATGTCTCATCGATGTCTTAGATCCTCCGATAAGAGTCAACTAAGTATTCCAAAGTTTAATTTAGAAACAGGAAGACGTGCCTTCCCTTTTCTGCTACTTCATTGTGGAACGAAACTCTAAAAATATTAAAGATCTACAATCAATAGAGTCAACAGAAACATTAAAAAAACAAATCGAAACCCTGCTTTTTCACTAAGCCTATTCACATTAATTTCAATGCGCAATAGAAACTATTGAAAAGTGATTTTGTGGTATAAATATCAAGGATAATTATTATTATTTTATTAGAGTATTATATGGGTTGCGACCAACTTCTATCAATTTCTAGATCCCAAATGCTAGAGATTTAGCTCCTTTAAATTCTACACGCCTCAAAGTATGCCCTCTCTAATGCGCAATGAGTGAATTAATGAGGTGTGTTAACGTCCTACCATTCAGCTCCGACGACATTTATTAAGACAGGTATATTCACAATAATCAAGGATTACGAGAAGAGCTTGAAAAGATATACGGACTTAAAGTGAGCTCAGCTTTCTTTTTAAAGCTGAACTCCGATTACAAAGATTGAAATATTTCTAGCCGGATGTTGATAGTGTGGTTGACAAAGTATACACTGAATGTGGGCGTGGCCTGTCTCTGTTTTCATACGTCGTACAATGAATGAATGAATGAAATGGGGTTTAACGTCCTACGCTTAAGCACCGTACCTGGGCTAATTGAAGACGGGCATACGCCACAGTGTGCAATGAGGGAAATTTTGCCCGGGCAGCGGCGCTACGGCCTACTCTTATATCGAATTCCAACTGCCAAGGGATCTTTTACGTGCACTCCAATTTGTACACGGGACCTCGGTTTTTCGTCCCATCCGAACGACTACATACGTCGTACAATCGCCATACTAGTTCTATCAAACTAAAACAAGTATGGCGGTTATTTTTTTAAATTTAATTATTTCTGAAGTTTTGTAATCAGAGTTCAGTTTTAAGACGAGTGTCCATAAATTGTGTAGATATTTCACATGTTGCTCCAAAAACAGGGGACATAACTCTGAAATTGGAATTTCTACAGGAGATGCTCGAATGTAAGTCAAGAACGACCCGAATTGACGGAATAGCAATCGAGTGACGCAAAATTCAGACCTGTCGCAATTATGTCAGTAGAATCGTGAGGTAATTAAACACAACGAATATGTTTTGGATGCATGCAATGGTTGGTGGGTCTATGTTCTTATTCAGTGGACGCAGGCAATGTAGCCCGAAATACCCCTTTTCACTTAATACATCAATTGCCAGTTCCAGAAAAAATGGTGTCTCGCTGTGCATTGTGGGAGAGGAAGTTGTAGACTCGGGAGGGGGCGACCATTGCTTTGCATTGGATATCTCTGACCAAATTTTAAAAACGCCGATTTTACGTTAATTTTAGGGATTTGGGATATTTTATATGATGTGATAGTGACACAGATGGTTGATGCACCTAAAGAATACCACAGAAAGCACGTTCTCAAGTATACAGATCGCAAAAAGGTAAAATGAAAACTTCAAAACAAACCGCTATCGAAATTTTACATCGCTGTCACTTTAGCTATATAACCAACTCCTTTTTGCGGCCTGTACACTTAAGATTTCGCTTTCTCGGGTATTCTTTACGTGCATGAACCTTCCAGGTCTCTCTCTATTAGAGACGCCATTTGTTCTGGAACTGGCAATTGATGTATTGTCACGATTTTTGGGATTGAGAGAATCCAATTCCGGGACGTTGAATTGAGTACCCCCATAGAGTCTACGTTCTTGGTATTCATGTATTACAAGCTTTGCCAATATGTTTGCAAAGGAGGGGATTTTAACAAGAAGTTTCTGTACGATTTAAACCGCATTTCTTTTCATTCCAAATGAAGGTTTGAGACTTGTGTTCAAGTTCAAGTGGGGGTTCAATCGCCAAAATAATCCTTAGAGGATCCGATCCTTGGCGATCCTGTTTCTCACTCGCTGGGATTGTTTAGCTATTTGTGTGTTTTATCAGAATCGTCCCTGAGTTTGAACATTAGAAACTCACCCTTTAAACTGTCGCGGGTGGATGTGAGGATGGGGGATTTGTGTTATTTTCATTATCCGAAAGCTGTATGTTTTATGTTATAGGTTTTAATGATTGATGCGAAATCAACAGTTTGTTTAGTGAAAGTAAATTGACCATGTATTGGGCACGACGAAAGATTACCGGACTATGTGGCGTGTAAGTTAAACAGACTTAATCACTTTGAACATAGATAAAAAGATATTATTTATGTGACTGAGGGGTCCGTCAGATAACGTATCAAGTACAATCACATATTTATATGGAATCACATATTTATATCACATATTGACATAATAAGCATTGGTGATATTATGTACAATATAAGACATAAAACAATGGTAAATTGACATGTTCACCAGAGAGGCCATATTGTCAGTTACATCATATCTATTATTATATATTCTTATTGCCCCCCGCCTTTGGAAGAAAGCAGGGGACTATTAAAATGGGTTCGTCCGTCCTTCTGTCTGTCCGTCCGTCTGTCACACTTTTGGGGACACAATAACTCTTTTTTATAATTGAGCTAGAATATTCAAACTTAGTGTAGGTGTTCATTTGGTCATTACCTTGATCGAGTTCGAAGATGAGCACTTTCCGCCTAAGGTAAGCAGAGATAAGCAATTTGATTGGTTGATGTTTTGGGACACGATAACTTAAGTTGTAATTAAGTGAGAGTGATGAAACTTAATATATAGTTTTATTTTATCCATACCTTGACTAAGTTCGATAATGAGCATTTTCTGCTCAGGGTAAGCAGAGCGATAAGCAATTTGATTGGCCGAGACTTTGGAACATAATAACTCTCCTTCTAATTGAGCTAGGATATTCAAACTTGATGTAGGTGTTAAGTAGGTCAATACCTTGATGAAATTCGAAGATGAGCATTTACCGCTTAGGGTAAGCAGAGATAAGCAATTTGATTGGTTGATGCTTTTGGGCGCGATAACTTGAGATGTAATTAAGTTAGAGTGATGAAACTTAGTATATAGTTTCATTTCATCAATACATTGACTAAGTTCAATAATGCGCATTTTCTGCTTAGGGTAAGCAGAGCGATAAGCAATTTAAATGGCCGAGACTTTGGAAAATAGTAACTTTCCTTCTAATTGAGCTAGGATATTCAAACTTGATGTAGATGTTTATTAGGTCAGAGTGATGAAACTTGATATATAGTTTCATTTAATCAAAAAGTTTGATAATGAACATTTTCTGCTGAGGGTAAGCAGAGCGATAAACAGTTTGATAGGTCTAGACTTTGGAACACAATAATCCTCCTTCTAATTAAGGTAGAATATTCGAACTAAGTGTAGGTGAATGCCTTGATGGAGTTCGATGATGAACATTGTATCTGATAGAGAGTGATGACACTTAGTGTATAGTTTGATTGCTCAATACTTTTGAACAAAATAAATGTGCAATTAATTAATATGTGTCATCTATTTATTTTGGGATTTCGGCGGGGGACATTAGCCTCACTGTTGGCTTGTTATTATGAACATTTTTTTTATAGCGCACAATCCACTAGGTGCTCTAATGCGTTTTACAAAACATTATAAATTATCATATATTATTAATTATCACAAAACAGCATCACAAATAAATAATGTAATCATAAATTATTAAGTAAACAACACATTAAGCAGATATTATGAATAAAAGATAACAGAAGTCGCTAAAATAAAAGATTACTAAGAGCTTAACAAAAAAATAAAATCGGTTTTAAGCTAAAGGCTTCTTTAAATAAAAACGTTTTGACATATTTTTTAAAAACAGAAAGAGACACAGCGTTTCTGATGGAAAATGGTAGCTTATTCCATGCAATTAGCGCCTGAACACAAAAACAAGTTCTGTCATCAACTGTTTTGAGTCTTGATCGTTTGAAACATAAAATTAATGTATCAGAGGAGGAACGATGCGTTCGGGAAGGTGTATATAATTCAAGTAAACCTCGTAAGTAAACAGATGCAAGACCATTAAGACATTTAAAAACTAAAAGAAGGATTTTGTATTGAATTCTAAAATAAATGGGTAGCAAGTGTAACTCAATTAAAATAGGGGTAATGTGCTGTCTAAAATTTGATAGGGTGATAAGCCTTGCAGTGCTAGTTTGTACCATTTGTAGTTTATTAATTAATTAAAACATCTGCGAAAAGTGAGTTACAATTATCTAATCTCGATGTTACTAGGGAGTTTACGACAGTTGTGTAATGGCATAAATAAACAATAACGGACTATAATAAATTAACATGTCATTAGAATTATGTAACATTTCACCTTTGGCTATAGTCATGCTTCAATAGCACACACAATGTTTTGAAGAAATAGAATAGTTATTGTTCTAAGGGTTTACATGTAAACAGAATTTCATTTGGAGATTTAAATTGAAAGTATTATCTGAAGTATGGCATGCCAGCAGGGTAAGCTTATTCTTCCGGACACCTGTTACCACTGTTTATCGTGTATTTTGTACACGGTGAACAGTCCATATACTGATTTCACTATTTTGCAAGATTACACTATTTTGCCTATACCGTTTTTTAGGACTTCGAATTTTGTCTAATGGTTTGGGTAAGCTTACTCTTCCGGACACCTGTTACCACTGTTTGTCGTGTATTTTGTACACGATGAACAGTCCATATGCTGATTACACTAGTTTGCCAGATTGCACTATTTTGCCTATACCGTTTTTTAGGACTTCGAATTTTGTCTAACGGTTTGGATTGTTCGTACTTTGTTTTATTTCATTTGGATTGTTCGTACTTGGTTTTATTTCATCTGAAATATTCCAGGTTAAATTTCTAAAATATAACTACTATACCCAGCACATTTATACTTACCATAATCTGAATAAACTGACTTCTTCTTGACAATCACTGAAAGACAACTTCATAAAATACGCACCCTGCAAAAAGAGGGTAGGGGGGGACGATGGCTGAATGACAACTTCATAAAAAGGCACTATCCATGAAGAGGGGGGGGGGGGTAACGTCGACTGGACACAAACTTCGTCATTTAATTCAAGACTTACATGGTTCAATTTTATTTCATCAATCTTCCTGCGTTTCTCTTTACGCGCCTAGACACACGACGTGGTTGTTGAACACATACAAGCGGTGAATCGGAACAACGTCAAAATTGTGACCCCTATAGGGTCCACAAGCTTGACGTAACATATTTTTACACTATTTGCGTACAAACGGCGGCCATTCTGTCTGGCAATTTTTGTCTGATTTTCATGAAATTCCAACTCAACGTGTAACGTTGATATAATCAAACGATTTTTTTTAATCGGATAATAATTGTGACCTCCAGAGGGGAAACATGCGATTTTTCGGACAATCAGGGCCCATAATTCAAGAAGTTACACTCCAATATGAGCAAATATCGAAAGGATCCCAGATCATTCGGTTATCAACATGCATTTCAGGTTGTTTGTTTTTTTTATCAAAATCAGATTTAAAGTGTGACCTCTACAGGGTCCACTACTTTGATATACCATATTTTTTAAACTATTCACGTACAAACGGCGGCCATTTTGTCTGGCAATTATGGTCCGATTTTCACGAAATTAAAACACAACCTTTCTTGGGGTGTAACGGTGATATAGGCCATCGATCTTTTTAATCGGATAATTATTGTGACGTCAAGAGGGACCATAGGCGATTTTTCGGACAATCAGGGTACATAACTCAGGAAGTTACGTTACGATGGGCGCAAATATCCAAAGAAACCACGATTTTTGGGTTACAAACATGCATGTCAAGTTCCATCAACATCGGTTCAAAATTGTAACCTATATAGGATCCACAAGCCTAAACAGGTGATCTTTCGTAGAAACATGGGCCATAATCCATGAAATTTCAATCCGATACATGCCAATATCAAAAACAGCCGAGATCTTTTTAGGACAAACCTATATTTCAAGTTTTGCCAAAATCGGATAAGAATTTGGACTTTTAGAGAGTCCACAAACAATTGTGGACGGACAGGGGCGACGGCATGATACGTCCACATGAAAATCTGGGAGTATAAAACTACAAAATGTAAAGAAAATTTGCTGAAAATTTCAGTCAAATTGATCAACCCTTAACCGAGTATTTAGCGATTGAAATTGGGGTCTAGCCTCGATCATCATTAAAAAAGTCGGTATTGATAAAAACACAGTTTCGATTATCCAGTTTTTGAGTTTATCAGAAACAGCAGATCGGATTCTAATCCAATAGATATCGCGGCTAGCGAGTTGATTATGTTCTAGATTAATAATTAAGACAACTTTTCAGCTCGTAGGAAAGACCTGCTATAGGCAGATTGAGCTCTTGCATAATGTATGTTTAACTTAGCTGTTATTCAGGCAATTCCTAACAGTTCAGAAATTTGATTTAACCTTATTTTCTTGCAGACTAACCCTGTTCGTTGTAGCTACGATATGGCTGGGAGGTGGTTACAACTTCAATAAATCCGACATCACCAACAGAACAATGGTAACGAAACTCAATAAAGCTGATTCCACAACCAGAACAACGATAAACAAACACAGACAATGCACAAGGAGAACGAACATTGCTTTTCTAAAGGTGCACAAATGTGGAAGTACGACCATGTCCAATATATTACATAGATTTGCTCTGAGGTATAATCTTAATGTTGTTCTACCGAATACAAATGGGACACAAGAACACTTCTGGGTTCTTGGCACACTGGATGAAAACACAACCAAGGAGATCATCCCAGTAGCCAGGGGGGAAGAATATAACATTTTAGCCGTCGATACGTATTATAATAAACGAATATACAAACAACTTATTCCCATTCATCCCTTTTTCTTGGCTATCTTACGGGAACCGGTTGAACGTTATATTTCGTTTTTATTCTACTTTGGTAAGATCAGTCATACAATGAAACAACAAATGAAAACTGATCCATACATCTTCCGGAATTATACAAATAAAGCATTTTCTGTCTTGGATGATTTCAGTTTTCATTTACAAAACTTGAATCTGAACAGATTTACTGAGCGAATGGACAACGAATTTGATATGATAATGGTGACTGAGTATTTTGACCAATCGTTGATTTTATTAAAACGGAAGCTGTGTTGGACTTTCCAAGACATTATATATATTACAAGTAACATAAACTTCCAGAATAAAGGATACGCTGTAAGTCCGAACGACAGACAAAACATGATTACTCGTAATATAAATGATTCGATATTTTACGAACATTTTAAGAGTAAATTATTTAAAGAATGCAATCATTTCGGTGTGGAATTTTTAGAAGAATTGCACCAATTTAAAATGGTTCTTAAACTTGTTAGAGATTATTGCACATTTGTTAAGAAAGGGGATAATGCTCTTGTTATTCCTGAATCTCCGTGGAACCAACCTTTTATTGTAGATCCTAACGAATGTTTTCTTATGAAATTGAAAGAATTTCCCCTTGTTAAGATGTTACAGGAACGTCAACGAAATTTATACTTCGACTGTTCAAACAAAAAAGTAGTATAGCGACATTTACTAAGGGAATTATAACAGTACACGACATACATACATGTACATGTATATGGAATATAAGTTACTTTGCAGGTTAAATTCGGGAGACCTGGGGCGGTATTTATAAACATTCTAAGAAATCAACTCTTAACTGCCAAAAATTACTCCTAATTTTGTAGATTTCCCTTAGACCTATTTATAAAACATTTTACTTAAAGAATTACTCCTAACTATTACACATATTTAGGAGTCCTCCTGTAGCACTCATAATTTGTTAAAAGTACTCTTATCTTGGTTAACATGGCCGTCCGTGTACGCCGCCTAAAGCCGATTTTCCACTAGGCGAATTTATTCGCGCGAAGTGAATTTTTTCGAGTACAGGCATGCGCAGTATAATTTCAGACGGCCTGAAATTATACTGCGCATGCCGGTACTCATACTGCGCATGCCTGTACTCGAAAAAAATCGCTTCGCGCGAATAAATTTGCCTAGTGGAAAATCGGCTTAAGAGAGTTTAAAACAAGAAGAGACTTCTTAGTGGAGTACAAAAATGACGCGTTGATAAAAAGATATCGAATGGACATCGGTTGGATTCTTTTTGTGACAGATTTAGTTTGGTTAGTACCTAAGTCTTACACTTAGTTAAAAGTAACTCTAAGACCCTTTATAAATATTTCTAGAGAGTAACTTTTAACTAAATGTTGTTTTAGGAAGTCGTGGAGTAAAATTAAGAAAACTCTAAGAATTTTTATAAATACGGCCCCAGGGATCTATCCCTGAAACTATTTATTACCGGAAAACATTAAACATCATAATATACAGAGAACATCACGTTCGACGAGCAGAGTAACAATCCTGGAGTTATGATGACATCTAGAGAACATCACGTTCGACGAGCAGAGTAACAATCCTGGAGTTATGATGACATCTTTGTCAATGTACCAATCGGTATCTGAGGAATTAACAATATTCATCAAGGCTACTAATAACAATACAAGAGGACAGATTAAACTATAAAAGACATTACAGTCAAATGAAACAATAAGATAATAATTAAACTTGTGTTGTGATCGTGTACCATGTGCATCATTTAATTTCAAATCGATGCAAAGACTATTTGCTCTATCGGGTGTTTGGGTGTCAACATGTTTTACTTAAGGGCGGTGTAACGGTCGTTTCGTCATCGAAACTTGTAATAGAGAAATGTGGTTTAACGTCAACTTAAGACACACTAGGTCATGTGGTTCAATTGTAATTCAATAATTTGCATGTCAATACGCGTCTTTAATCGTGGGAGGAAACCGGAGGACCCGGAAAAAACCCGAGGTTAGTAAGTGAAAACAAACATGACATAGTTTTATGTATGAAAATAAAAAGACATAAAAATAAAAAATATGATTATATATATTTTTGTATTTATTCATTTGTTTGTAATAATTGTATATGATTTTTTTTTATCTTGCGAATTGGCGTTTTCTAAATAAAGGCTAGTGTTTTTATCTACTGTCTCCCGCAATGAAATCCGGGAAAGATGATTCGCCCTAACTACTTTTTGTTCTGATGGGTAAGACGCTTGTTCGCTAGCCTGGAGGTCGAGTGTTTGATCCCTGCATTGGCCGAGAAAGTTTATCTCGTTTATCTCGTTTTCCCAGCGTGGTTTTCCCATTGTCAGTGAAGCAGAACGGAGGGTCTCACAAGGCCAGCTGTCTAGTCGTTCGGATAGGATGAAAAACAGAGGTCCCGTGTACACATTTGCGTGCACGTAAAAGATGCATTGGCAGTTAGAATCCGATATAAGAGTAGGCCGTAGCGCCACAACCCGGGAAACATTTCCCTCATAGCACACTGTATGGCGTATGTCCGTCTTCCATTAGCCCAGGTTAGGTGCATAACAGTAGGACGCTAGGCCCCATTTCATTTCATTTGATACAGCGAGTCGCCTGCCTTTATTAAGTCCATAAACTGCAGTAATAAATAGCGTTGTGTATCGGACCGTACTTTTAATAAAATGCAGAATGGCGATTTATTCTGTTGGTATTTTGAGTAAAAACAAAAATACTTTAAGAACTTCAAACATCTGTTTAGGGTTGTTTTTTTTAGTACCAATTCTGTTTCCCCATTGGATATGTTTTTGCGCCATATTCCCCGGTGTTAAAGCAGAACTCCGAATATAAAGCTACAGAAATAATTAAATGGAAAAAAGGTCACGCCAATCAGCAATCAGAAAAATCGTCATTCCAGGCACTGATGTAAATATCAACAAAAGCGCGTGTGTTTTTTTTTCTCGAAATATGGATTGCCGTATTCACGAAGCTATCAAGGATCCTGGCAAATTAGTTCAGTTTAGTGATACCAGTTAGAATTATTTTGTGAACTACGCTTCTCAGTGACAAAATCGCGACGGAGAAGAGAAGAAAATTTCCGTTTCTTATCGTGATGTGTTTGATTGAAGGTAGGCCTAAGCTAAAGTACACATTATTTTTTTTATCTTTCTAATTACACTGACATGACTACGGATTCTACTTTTAGGACCATAAAAGAAAAACAGATTACAAAGTAGCTAAAAGTCTAAACTACGCCTTCCGTTACATTGATGACATAACACCCATCAATGATAATGGAAATTTCAATAAATATAAAAGCGAAATATATCCCCCTTAACTAATATTAAAGGGGCCAGCCCGAATATCAAAGAAGCTGAAAATTACACGTTCATGAACGTATGAAATTTAAACGCTAAAATATAGCGGAATAATGTATTTACCTTGTCTGAAAATTTCAGTTCAAAATATTGAGTAGTTTGGACGTAAATGCAAAAAAAAAAATACCAATTTTAACTTAATCAATAAAGAGCTTAAAAGTGAGTTAACAGGGTTAGATTGAAAGCTGCACATATATATAGACTCGTTTTATCCAGACACTTCTGTGTAATGCAAACATAACACAAGTCTTCGGCCACCGAGCCATACCGGCGATTGGAAGTTGTTTGAAAACGTATCACATAGCTTGAAGAAGTTGCTCGGATCTAAGTTAGAGGTTGCTCGGATCTAAGTTAGAGGCTATTAAGGGCTTTTCATACAAAATTAAGCAGTTTTAACCCCCTAAATGTTATCGGGATGGCCCCTTTAATAAAGAAAATTGCGGCACCCAAAATGCATCTGTTCTTGACCTGGACATCAATATCACTAACAATAAATTTAATGTTGGTATTTATGTAATTAAATATATTGGTGTATGTGTTTGCTATGATTATGTAACGTATAATATATTGCCATCCGCCTCATATTTGTGTATGTGTTTGTCACTTTAACTGTGTATATACACCCATTTTGTTCCCTTGCTTTAACATTATGTATGTATACTATTTAGGGAGAGGGGTTTTACATAGGCCAAGCCTGTTCCCCAATCCCATTCAGACATCCGGAATAAAATATTGTTTATATAAAAAATATATATATATGTATATTGTGTGTGCATACATGTCTATTCAATCTTAGTAATATTTTTTGAACAAATGAGATTTTAATTGGGTTTTACAGTTGTGAATATTTTGAGGTCTTTTACACATCGTATTATGGATTGTTATTATTATGACTGTTCTAAATTTATCTCCCAGTTGGACTTGTTAATAAATACAAAATTAATAATATTTTTGTCTTATTATTGTGTATCGCCTTTAGAGGATGTCTATTGCTGTATGTAGCATTTTTTTTAAAACATAGAAATGTATAATTAACATACGGTTAATCGAACATTCTATGTTGGTTTGCAATGCCGACACTTATATTGCAAGTAGATGAGATATTAAATCTTATCGTACAAGTCTAATGTACATACAATTATGGCGTAATTTGGATTTAGTGTACCTTTGGAGAAATATAACCACCATTTATTAGATAGAGAATCACCTATGAGTGTTTTTTGATTCTAAAAAAATCAACACAAGTTGATAAAGTAAAAAAAAAAGGCTCTGCCGAGTTTTTTTACTTTATCAACGAGTGTTGATATTTTTTGGTATCAAAAAACACGAGTTGGAGATTTTATTTATCACCCAATCCTTTCTTACATGCACAAATAAATAAATATAATTCTTTGGTATAGATTTCACTTTTATAGAGCCTAATTACATTACAGCGTAGTGATACATCATTTTTTGAAAGCAGTTTAGCTATTGTATAGTCCTATATACTGACCCAGTTTTTTCCTTCAAGGTCTATTAAATAAAAGCAGTTTCCTTTTTTTTTATATAAAAAAAGTCACTCTTTACTTAAACAAAGTGGTTTCTTTAAAATAAAAGAAAGTAGTTCCTTTTTGATTGACCAATAAAATTTATGTAAAGCGATATCACCACTGTGTATATATCACAGTAGATTATGTAATTTATCACACAAGCGATATCTACTGTCAAATGTATTATTGGGTGATAAACCTTATTAGTAGTACGGTAATAGAAAGACTGTCAAATATTTCCCCCAATATCCAGATTCAAGCTAGAAAAGGGGGATTAAAATATGAGTGAATTCTCAGCTGAGTAAGAAAAAAATGGAAAATAAATAATGATTTATAGCTCTGGGACAGATGTCACCAGACCATCCCGATAATTATTAAAAACAGACATCAGTATACTAATACTATAGAACCATTTCTACTCATGACTGTACATGTCGATACGTACACGACATGATGCAATTTGCACTAAATTTAAAGCTCAAATTCTACATTTCTAAAGTATAAGTGTGTCCGATAACCCAACATCAATTTCGTGCCAATCTTTTATGACAATGCGTTTCAGATAATTTAATAAATATTATACACACAGATTGCCACGTGTGAAGGTTGCTGGTTAACATCAATTTTGCCATATCTTTCAATTTAAACAATCGGAAATGCGTCTCCTAGCGTTTTAGCGAGAGTAAAGATCTAAGTTATATAATCGTGCCCAGTCCATGGCCTATTGGGTGGACCGTCCATAGACGGCACATGTCTTGTCGGCACGTGCCGTGCCACAAGCTAATAGCCCTCCCCCCATAGGCCATAGCACGACATCACAACACAACACATCACAGCCATGGATTCGTCTGAAGATACTCCGAGAGGGAGAAAGAGACACAGAGACAGACAGAGAAAGAGACAGAAAAAGAGAGGGAGAGAGAGGGGGTCGGTCTCTCACAAGTTCATTAATTTCTTTCTTGTAGTCATCCATTTTGGCAGCACACGACACAAAAAACGAGCAATGCAGCAAAGCAAGGCACGCAAAGTTTCTTCGTGGCTGTGTCGTACCGTCAATGGAGTGTACAGCTCTAAATGGTTGTGTTTAATTTTATTTCGAACGCGTGCAGTCTATGGGGGGTCCGCCTTAGAGTAACAGATACAACATAAGATATTGCGAACTGAATATTTATCCAACTTTACCTTATACTTTCTTCTTGGGTGACACCAGTCTGACTGTGTTTCTCCACTTATCTAAAATTAAGACTATATAATTTGATACTTTTTATTTTGGGGAAATAATTATATCTATTAAGTATTCAAATCGATAGATCTCATGAATACCATTACTCATAAAATAAAAACCAAGTACAAACAATCCAAACCATAAGACAGAATTCGAAGTCCTAAAAACGTTATAGGCAAAGTAAATAGTGTATTCAAGAAAAATAGTGTAATCAGCAAATGGATTTCTCCTCGTGTACAAAATACACGACAAACAGTGGTAACAGGTATCCGGAAGAGTAAGCTTACCCTGCTCGGCGCCACAAACGCCATAGCTGTATCCAAACTATTAGGCGAAATGTCGGTAAAACAGCGTGATTGGCCAATGAACTATAAGTATGCAAAATGCACGCGATGAACTGTTTTAACGATGTAGTAGACATTATCAGGGAGATAGTAATAGTATACGTGTCAATTAAATATATCAAGAATTACTGCAAGGTATAATCCCAAAATTAAGAACTAAAAATATCTTCCGAAACAACGCGCAATGAATCTTCATCAGTTTAGCAACTTCTTCACTTAATAGCACACACAGAACAAAATGACTCGGTCGCCACTTTTCGTCAGAATATCTTCCTTTAATGTTGGGCCACGGGAACTGGCATGGTAAATCAGAATCTTTGTTTAAAGGTAAGTTCAATCGGTCCAGGTATCTCTTGACAAAATCTCCTCCAAAAGAGGGAAAATGGACGTTATAGGGCACTTAAGAACAGAAGAAAGTGCATGCAGCTACCAAATCCCCAGTCTGAGTGCCGCACTTGCCATACTTGTGACAAGGCACACGAGCAAATGCGGGCGAAGCCCGCCTACGAGCGCCGAAGTCGCGAGCGCTCGAGGGGGTGGGTTCTCCCCCTAGAAAATTTTGAAAAATAAGACAGCCGCAAACCGATTTTCCAAGCATCTCAGACCAGAGCAGCGGATGGAGATATATGGTGACCTGCGAGCACTTTAATCACACATCCTCGAATACGAATAGAGAAATCAAATTTGTCATAGTCAAGAATTCACAGAATTTGTCATATTCAACAGTACAGATAGTATGATGGATATTCACTGTTCGGAAAATTAGTATGATAGATATTCACTGTTCAAGGGTAAAGAATCCTTATCCTATCCTTCAATTAGATATTGCTCGATACTAACCAATAATATGGCAAACAAAAATAGCAGCGTCAAGTCACATGACAATTCTCTGTACAATATTAGTGGATGTCTAGTGAAACTAACAGATTGTTATGCAGATAATACAAAGATCAACCAGTATAGAAAATGGTAGTCATAAAATATCTGACTATGAGAATGTGATATCAAAAAAAAAAGATTGATATGAAATAGGAAGAGCTAAGTCTAGGAAACTAAACCATTTATATGTAGAGGTAGCTTTCATTTCTTCACATAACATCTAGTAATATGGTCAAAACTACAAATAGTTATTATTAGCAGTTATCGCAGTGAATGAATATGGCACAAAACATTGATAAATGATAAATGAAGAAAAAAATAAAATTACAAATATGGTAAAAAAATAGTGGCATAATATGTCGGCTAAGAAAGTTGTTGACAGTTTTCCTTCAGATGCCTACTGACCACACACTTCTACCAGTAATGGTTTACGGTGATGGAAATTGTTTGACACGATGCAGTGGAAGGTTCTCGTTACTAGATATTGCTTGGTGTTTTTAGCCAGTTGTTTTGATACGGTGTTTAATTCAGATCTAGTATGGCAACTCTGTAATTTTGATTGAGCTTCTTCAAAAGAGGACTCCCTTGCGATTCTAAATTTGATCTATTTCTCTTTTTGGTATCCGAAATACTCAGCGGCAACACATACCTCAAATCCCAATCATCAAAATGGTCTTGATGTTTACAGGCACCACTTTCAACTAACGGGGCAAATAAAAACATGTTTGTTTTAGAACTAATACAGCACCTTATTGTATTGGATGCAGTTTTTGAGTTTTAGCAATCTTTTTGATATTGATTAGTCTTTGTGGTCTTGCAATGTTCTCAAAGTAAAAGAAACGTCGTGATTTATGAACGGTTGAATACTTAATTTGCTGGATAGAGTTAAGCTGTAATAGTGAACTTTGAGTACTGAGACCTGCTTCGCCACAATGTCCTTACAACGTCTGAACGGTTTCACTGTTTCATTCACGGTTAATGTATTCTGAGTACATGCAGTTTGAAAGTAGTAAGTTGTTTTTTTGTTTCTACTATATTGATGTCTTCTCCTTCCGTTGGTTAATACACTCTCACTCATTTATTGTTTGCTTTTGCGGAGAAAAGCGTTTTTCGGGGCGACGGGGTGTTGTTGTAGTGTATCTTTGTATATATGTTATGATATTATGTTAAAGTAGTAATTGACCAATGTCCGAATTGATGTCTCACTAATCTTTCAAGTCGTTTAACTGTTTGAGTTTATACTTAATGTAACGATATTATTACGTAATTATGGTTAACACGCAATTTTGCTATGCCCATATCTTCTTCTGTATTTAAACATCTGTTTTCTATGTGCAATTTAACATTATATCAAATATTATTAAATAATTTTTTTAATCCAAAGCTTGTATATATGTTCTGTATTCTATTGTAACTTTAGTCTTGGTGACCGGCTCGCCCTAGCGATACCTATCTCGTTATTGTGACCGTTAGCCAGTTTTGGACACTCGTTATCAAAAGTACAATTTTACTATTTATCTGAGTTTTCGTCGTAAGTGTTGCAATAAGCTACAACCCCCAGAAAGTAGCACTTCGGAAACGTAAACTTGTTATTTATTGGCAAATACGCCGAGAAACAAATATTTTGACAATAGCAAAACATACAGATTTTCACAATTATGACTCAAAATATAATGGGGAGAAAAAGCGGAGTGAATGTTTTTGATGAGCCGTTCTATAATGTCATAGGTCCTGCGTGATTTATCCATACCGGTGCATACCGGCTGACCACAGTTCGGCAGTTTTACCGGCGATGCTTCTTGATTTAACCGGAAGTCAATAAAAGTTCGCCTGCGGCGCACGCCGAATGCGCCGCGTTGTCGGCAGCGACGATCACCGGCGCAAGTTGGTTAACATGTCATATGTCATTTATTTCTATCGGTAATACTACTAATAATAAAATTCTGCTTATTTTGCGGTCACTTACTTAAAGTCTTACAGTCATACTTTCATGAATACTGTTTTATTTTATTAAAACATGTCATGTAACCAATTTAATATAATAATATTATCCGGAGCCAAATTTTTTTATCACCCGGGTCAGTTGATTTGCTCTGATATGGTAACCTGACCGGCGTACGCCGTTTGCAAACCGGCTCGCCTATTGCTGGATAAATCAAGCAGGCCCATTGTACACTGTATATTGTATGTCCATCTTCACCAGCCAAATCAGAGCATAGCAGTAAGAAGTTAAACCCATCATAGTTAACGTTCATAGGGACTAAGCTTGTCAGACGACCATCCGTCATGGTAGAACCGTCAGGTTATAAAGGATAAAAAGTTCCTCCTCCCGCTTGACCCGCCTTTGATATAAACCATTTTGTCTGAAGCCACTCTACTTTCAGCGACATTGATTATTATTTGTGAATACAGATGCAACAGTCTGATTGGATGGTCCCAAATTTCCACGAGGTCCAATTCGTCAAGGGGCCCAATTTCGGATGGGTATAAATTTGCTTGGGGCCTAAAATATTCACTGCGTCATCCATGTTAATTTGATACCACAAATGCGGGGTGAAGCGCGACTGCATATACAATAGACTATATTAAAATTTTACAACTGCAACCGCTAAAAAGGGCCATAGAACTTCTTTCTTTCGATCAATCTGAATTCCTCCCATCTACCCCACGCCTTATCGTCAAAAGAACCGGTCCCCCCCACCACAATCTCTTCATTTGTGTAAATTTAGAAAGCTGACTTTTCGTTACAGTTTGAACATCCATTATGACAAAATCAGATATACTAGGAGAATGACGTATTAGCCACGCGTTAGATTTATTTTTGCTATTGATGCCTCGTTGCCAAAAGTATTACGTGCATAGCAATCCTACTTAATCAACCAAGATTAATGAACAGGCTTTCCTAACATTTGGTGTGCGATATGACAAAACCAAATAGTTTACGCCCACATCAATGTCTAAACGGGACTTTGCTTAAGCTGAATCCAAACGATTATATTTACACCGTGATTGATGAGGGCCAACACTCTACGACATAACAGATAGAAGCCAGCGCATTTTGTTCTCCGCAGCTATATAAACATTAAATTGACAAATAACAAGTCGTAAAAAATATATCGTTTAATATGCTATTTTACCAAAAAAAAAATTGTTAAACACATAGCTATAAAAAGTAAACAGCGAAAAATATCAGGCATGTAAATCTAGCTATAAAAATAACATGTCAAATATATAATATATTCCCATTTAACTTTAAAAATAAAACTACTAAAGACCCCCCCCCCCCCAAACCTTACCATTTCCATGTTACGGACACAAACATCAGAGAATGATAAAACTGTCAAATATGTCTTATTAGTATCGAATTATTTCAGTTTTAGCTGTAACACGTAGATTGCTAAAATATCATGTTTATCAATCAATGCATCTATAAAACCTAAACTGCCGAATATATCTTATAAGTTTGATCTTTCACCGTGAATATATCGCTAACGATATTATGTTTCGGAAAACAAGTAAGCATACTCGACCAAGCGAACGACGCTCATCACAAATATAACACCAACCACAGTAGTCAGATCACAACACAAGTAAACAATGATACGATTCCTGATCTTATTAAAGGAGTTGCCTCCCTTTGGGAAGCGTTTACGTAAGGTGACAACCATTAAATTAACCTCACCCGTTAATAATTTATCGACATAAATTATGGACGACTCGGCTGGCTGTGTTATATGTATAGTTGGTGGCGTGGACGGTAGGTTCACTTTCAAGGACCAGGTAGTTTATAGACAATCGTAATTCTTGTGACAGTTGGTGGGGCGGTTCATTTGGGAGAGAGAAATGGCGTTTAACGTCCACTCAACACAATTAGGTCATTTCGGGACTAACATATGGTTTAATTTTATTACAATAATTCGCTCGCGCGTAGGGGTCTTTAGCAGTGGGATGAAACCGGAGTGCCCAGAGGAAACCCACGAGGTTGAGAAGCCGCCCCCATCTCCATGCCACATACGCTCACACCGGGGCTCGAAACCACAGCCGCAAGCCAGAGGTCGCTGGCCTACTAGATACCCTAGCCATGACGATTATAAAGTTAATTTATTGTTTTTGATTTAGATTTAAAATTTGAGTTAATTAAAATGACATAATTACAAAATATAAATAAACAAGCTACAAAAAAAAGTAAATTATCGTTTGATAATTAGTGTAAACAAAATATATATTTGCATTTAATGCAAAGTATAAAAAATAAAACATACTTTATTCGCTAATTATAAACATAATACCGGGAATCCAGGTATAACAATTCAGCAAGTATTAACTTTAGATCACTAAATTGGTTTAATTATGCCAAATTAAAGCGTGATCGCAGTAGTCGAAGTTATCGCATGATCGACAACAACGATAATTTCTCAGGGCAAAATGGTCTAAAGCCAAAAAAGGACCGCTTACTATTATTTGAGAGGCCAAATGACCGCCACCTTGCATACTACCAGAAGGATGTTAACTGGTGTACCGAGATACTATTTCAAACTAGTCTTAGTAGTAGTTGTAGTCGTAACAAGTCGATGGTGTCCATTCCATACTGTACATGCTTATGTTTTTGAAATTAAATGATCTACAAGTACGTGTGTGACCAGCGGCGACGTGGAAACAAAGCCTGAAATTACAGTTTACTAATTTCTCTTGAAAAGAAACCATAGACCAAAGTAACATTTGGCCAAATCGACCGTGGAAGCCATATTTACAAATGACAATTAAATATAGTTCACGCTAAAATCAACAGCAATGTAAGCTTGCACTCTGCCCAAAGAGGGTGTACAGACTGAACATCATTTGCTGAATACACTATTTTGCCATTACCGTTTTTTTAGAATTCTGAAATCTGTCTAATGCTTTGATTGTTTGCATTTGGTTTTATTTTGTTTTATATTTTAAGTAACTTGTTTATCGCTAATAATTATAATGATAATAATAACAATAGTAATCTTTAATTGGAAAGGTAAAAATAAGCACATTAAGAGCTAATATTATAAAATAAGGCGAGTGGACTGTCTAAGATTAACGAATTAATAACGCATATTACTATATAGATATTAGATGTATAACAACTGAATTTAAATATTGGAAAGATTTAAGACAAGTAAGCTATACAATAAGCAATACAAATGTTGTCCTGTTTTACTTCAATGAAGTATAATCACTGTCATTATCCCCGGTAATGGTAGGGGTCAGTGTAGCATACTGGTTTTCAGTGGTTCCAGTACCAACTGTGTTATCATAATGAACAGCATATGGACCCACTGTGGGATGGACATCACGTGGATTCACTAATGACGACTTTCTTCTATTTACTAATCTTGATGCTTTCTTACACCACCTGAAAAAAAAACAATCTTAAGAATGGGAGAATTATACGGGTATATTTAGAATATTGTTTATCGTGTCTGTTAGATAACACACGAATTCCAGGCGGCGGTAAATCACATTAGCATTATGTGTATCAGCTTGCATAATTAACTGTAACGGCACAGCTATATTAAAACCAATAACTGATCCTAGTTGTGAAGAAGTTATATATTACAGTCATATTGAAGATGCATTATGTAAGAGCTAAACCTGCCTATGATATATAAACTATTTATTAATTGGAAACGACAAGGCAATAATCAACTCTCTGGGTCATCAGCTGGTTGTGGTTGTGATTGAAAATAGGTCGCGATTAATAATTTAATTTTAAAGTAGACCAGCGAGCCGAGCATATGGTAAAAAGGGTAGCAATGCTACTCTTCAAACATTCATAACAGAGGTAATTGGCAGAAAATTCTTTTTTCATCATCTACTCTTCTTCCAAATCGTACATAATGCATATTTTATATGGATTAAAGTTTCGTGTGTCGAGATATAGAGTATAGTTTAGACTTACCCTTTCCTACAAACAACAGCAACAATTACAATAATTACAATCAGGACAACTACTGAACATACTGCACCAATTATAATATAAATCTTGTTGTCGTCTTCGGTTTCTTGTTAAACAAAAAAAAAAGACCACATTCTTTTAACAAATATCGATAACGAAAAGATATTTTTTTTCAAAAACAAACAAGAAAAGCACTTTATTAAAGAAGCAAATTTCTTCTGTAGTTTACATATATTTTCTGAAAATATTAAATATGCTACACCAAAGAGCAAATCATTGTGTGTTTACTTCTAGTCCCTTTACAATCTAATCGCGCTTAAAGCAAGGAATCGAAACAACGCCGATATTCCACAAGATTTGGAGCAAATGGAAGGGATTTGAATGAACAGTAATTGATATCTGATTTTAATCCAACTGCACGGAAACGTTAATTGTGACGATGACGAGAACAAAACGTATTCAGTGACTAACACAATTTTATGTCCTACTGTTGTTGTTTAACAACAATAAAGCCACTACTCGCAAATTAAAAAAAAAATATTAAAGTTAACTGCAAACGAAATTATGTAACATTGTTGTGCCACTTGATAAGCTTATAAAGGTAAAGTCCCATAGCGCCATAGCATATGGATAATTTCTCTATTCATCTTTAAATGTTCGAGCACGCGATATTTTACATTAACATTCAAATATTCTCCCATTAAATAGGCGTGAGAATGTGAGTCCCTCAACATGGAATTGTTTCCAACTCGAAATATTAATCGAGACTCAACTCGACAGTCTTGGCAGATAGAGACTTGCTTTTCACCATATTCCCATGACGTTTGGCATTGATAAACTCGCAACTTGAACGGGAGTTTAGGAAGATGTGGGACTCAACTAGGCTCGCTGCTAAACTAAGCGAAATAGACTCGGCCCAGTGCGGCGACTTAGAACTAGATTATGACTCGAAGCCCCCGAGACATATTGCCCAGGAAGCACACTGCATGGCGCATACCCCTCTTTTTTTTTAGCATAGTCGGAACAGCACAGTAGACTGTTAAACCCCATTCCATTTCGTTTTATTAAAAGATATGCAATCACTTACTTAATTCCCATCTTGGTCCACGGGCATCAATCCTGCATACATAATCTTGATTGGAGATGTATTGCTCCGAATCATAATAACACTTGTAGTCTGCCACACAATGTTTTTCCTGTAGATAAACAAAGCAAAGCCATGAAATTCTTATGTAATTAAAGGCGTGTTTCTTGTTTAGAAATGCATGGGGACCATACTGGAATACCAATTGTCTGCATTATAATTAAAATCCATGCACATCTATAAACAGCGAGAGAGGAAAACTCCCTGTAAAAGTCGTAATGAAATTCCGGTTTTTTTAAATCGCATCAAAATGACATTTTTGATATTCCAAATATCAAGCATTTATTCAGTTGAAAATTGTTTTTACTTTATATGTAAGGAATTTGTAGACTATTTAAATATCCGACAAGATAGGCCCATAGTTTGCAAGAGATGGACTGTGAAATAAAGGATAATATGCGATCTTCCATACAATCAGGGTCCATAATCTGGAATGGTACGGTGCACATTCGTCAATATCGACAGTATTACCAAGATATTTGGGATATAAACATATAATGCTTAGTTTCACCAGAATCGGATACAACTATTTGTATTACATATTTACCCTTGGTGTGTGTGTATGTGTGTAAGGGGGAGTTTTGTCAGACAGTCTAAACTCGTTTATCGAGCTCAACTGTAATTTTGATATAATGGTAGCATATGAACGGATTTTAAAAGCAAACAAAAACCGGTGACCTCTGGAGCTTCCATAAACTAAAATAACGTGATTTTTCGTTCAACTAAAGCCTTAATCTAGACGAGTGCTTCTCAACTGGGGTACATGTGCACCCCCAGGGGTTAATGCGAAATGTTTGGGGTGAAATGTGGAAAAAGGGGGAATTGGGGGTGAATTATACACAAAGGGGTAAATAGGGTTGAATTTGCATGAATTGAGTTTTCAGAACCCTGACCGGGAGCCATCAGTCAGAATGTTACCGACCACAAACCCGCGTAGCCATTGGTCGGAAACTAAATGACTGACTAGCATAATTAATTTTGACGCTGAGTATAATGGCGGTTATCCTATCTCGCTGTACTGTTGATTGTCCGGGGATTGGGTAACCTAGTCTTATCTCAATGTGAAATAGACCATAGGCAGCGCTAGGTAGGATAGATCGTCGATCGCTTAGTTTCTCTTTACGCCCAAACTCTGCACGACCTGAATGAGGATTCCAATCACCTGTCTTTAGTTTGGGTTGCTCAATTATCAGTTTCTCCGTGTCAAAGTGACAATAAGCACTGTATTGTGCGATTGTGCATTATTACTTGCAGTATCACACACCAAAGCTAGTGTCCTAATAGATTAACTTTATGACTACGAAAGCGAAGGTGAAAGTTCGAAAATATTCCATTGATTGTCTGAATTTTGGATTTATTGGCGTGTTTCAGTTTTTAGTTTTTTAGTAATTTGACGTATTATAGTGCTAAGGGTGAATAGCGATGAAATATTTCTAAAGTGGCGAATCGTATCATAAAGGTTGAGAAGCACTGATCTAGACGTTATATGGCCTCCGATATTCACTAATATCAACAGGCAACGATATCAGTGTGATATAAACATATATTTAAATAGCATAAAAAGTGTGACATCTAGAGGGCCCACCACCTGGCAGATTGAAAAAGCTCGATTTTCATGTTTTCGATATTGACGAATTACGAAAAACAACTAGGGGAAGAGGCGATGACATAATACGTCCACATAAAATTGTTGGCGTGTAAAAACGTTTTTTAACGAATGTTCTTGAAAATAAATGTATTATATACCATTTAATGTACTTGTTACAGTGTATAAGTCTTACCGATATTAGACACTGAATACCATTGCCATTATTACTACAAGTCATGCATTCTGAATTATGAACAACCATTGAAAGTTCTTCACTGTAATGTTCACCATTATTTGAGACAGATATTTTATATCCAGCGTATGTCTGCTGCTGATATGGTACAGGCGACGAGGTAATTTCTCTAACAGGTAGAGGACAAAGTACTTCACTGATACTCTCCACAACCGGCATGGTTGTTTGTGATTCAGATACATCCACTGTTCCATTAATATTCATCTGTTAAACATAAAATCATAAACATCCATATTTCATGTTATATGTAGGCCTACCTGTGCCGTATGTTAGGATTGCGATTATTGTAAAAAATAGTTTACCCAGTCGAGTGTAAATGGATGTAAATTATACAGTAGGACGTTAAACCCCATTTCATTTCATTTCCCGTCTAACATTTGTTTATCCTTACCTCCTGGGACGCCAGTTTAAGTTATGGTCGCCGGTTAAATTAGTCTAAGTGAATAGTGTTGGGTGGTGTAACTATATGAATCAAATATTATTCCCCCCACCCCGAACCAACAAAAGCAAACCAGCGGTCCCCAACCAAGATACACTCACATTTTGCAAGAGATCGATGGAGAACAATCTGAAGACAATCAGGGGCCATAATCCAGAAAATGATGGTCTGAAATGTGCAAGTTGTGGTCTGAAATGCGCAATTATCAAACGGGACGGAGATCTTTGGGATATAAACATATTTTAACTTTTATCAACATCGGGTAAAAATTGTGACATCCAGAAGGTCCTCAACCTTCGTACTACAAACGTTTTCAGAATTTTTGCGAGCGGGCAGTGTGGGTCAGTTTCATTTCGATTTTCCCGAAATTCGATTTCAACCTTAACTATGGTGAAATAGTGTTCTTTCGAACGAATAGTGAAAAAACCGATATCTTAGGGACATAAACAAAAAGCTGATATCAATTACACCATTCGCGTACAAGTGTAATTTTACACCATTCATTGAAGTGTAATGCTGATATACTAACATGGTTTAATACAATTAGATACAAACTCTGATATCTAGCGTCTCCACAAGCTAAAATGCGATATTTTAAACAATAAGAGGTCATAATCCAAAACGTTACGTTCGGATATGCGCGATTATCAACAAGGGCCAAGATATGTGTGATATAAACTTTAATTAAACGTTTCATCAATATCGGATACAAACTGTGGCCTTTATAGGGTTCCCAACTTTAATATACAACATTTTAACACGTACGGACGGTTAACAATTGTGTAATCAATGGCCATAATTCTGGAAGTTACGATCCAATATGCGCAAAAATAGAGAGGAGAGGAACCAAGATCTTTGGGTTATAAACATGCATTTTAAGTGTCATCAAAATCGGATCACAATTATGACCCATAGAGGGTCCACAACATTGATATACAATGTTTACACTATTTGCGTTCGAGGGGCGACAATTGTGGTCACGAAATTCGAACTTAGCCGACATTACGGTTTACCTGGGATATATAGTCGAACGTTTTTTTAAATCATATAAAAATTGTGACCTCTAGAGGGACCACAAGCTAAAACGCCATTTTTCTTACAATAAGGGGCCATAATTCTGAAAGTTATAATAGGGTAAGAGCGAATATATCAAAATCGAGTTTCCACAATCTAAAAACATGATTTTGCGTACAGCAAGGGGTCCTACTAATCTATGAAGTCATGGTCCGATACATGCCAATATCGAAGTTTCGTCAAAATTGGATACAAATTGTGACCTGGATTGTCCACAAACTAACAAATTGTGGCCGGACGTCAAGACGTACATGGAAATGTGGACATATAAACACAACACAGCAAAAAGAAACCAACAACATATGAACACAAACAAGAACAACTAACCCTAAAAGGGATAATACGACATCTTGCAGCTTGGTTATCTATGTAAATGCCACCAAAAATAGAAACATCGCCACACTGTTGGGTCTTTAAATCACAATGACCATTATATTCTACTTCTAAGGCTGACGGTGGTAGATTGAATGGCGTTTCACAGGCATCGCCGATATATCCATTCTCACATTTACAATATCCTTGAAACAATACATATTATATAATAAATTATATAGCATGGATAATTGAGAATTAAACGCTGAATCGTCAACACAATACTTTGTTCAGTTTGTTCAGTTGGAAACAAACATACATCAAAATAATATGAAGTGTGGGATTTATACTCATGGCTGTAGTATTACTTGTATTAATTCAATTGCACCGTGTATACAATCTATTACCAAGACATGTGTTCAAAGGTTATATACCAAAGCGACATATATAGAAATACCAATTTCGAATAGTTAAGCTATACACACGTGCAGATAAGTTGAAATAACCGATCCGTTCTCAGGTGGATTCTTCGAGATATGTTTCCTCATATCTGTTTTCTCATGTTGTTATCCTCTTACATCCCACTTATACCTCGTTGCCATTGGTAACCTTTGATAAAACTGGCCTGTTTATTTCCAATACAATACAGGCTTAAAAGTATCCGTGTATCAGAAATGAACAGTTTGGGGTATCGATATCGGTGGGTTCGTAATGTGAACGTGTGTATAATTACCATTTAAGCATTGTCCATGTTCTGAGCAACGCTCAGGACAATCCACTGCATCAATCTGTTCTAAAACAGGTGGTGTATCTGATGTTGCTGTCTGTAAATCTGGGTTGACATAAACCTCATGCACACATTGTGTGTTTACAGTTGTCGTTGATGAGATTGCAAAATCAGTAGTGCCACTTAGCTGAATAAATGGAAACGAAAAAATGTTATTCTGATTAATAGGGTCCGTAAATGCGACCTTAAGCCTCCTTCAATTTGGCAATCGATGTATATTTCAATATGGTATCGGCAGAAAGTGACAGCTTGCCAGACATTGATTTCGCCTGGACTGTTCCCTATCAGTAGCGGCGAATTAGAAATGCGAGGAACAACGGTGACGATAATGGTTCGGAGAATTCTATATACAAAAATGATTGATACATAGGCACTAAGAATTAAAAACAGCTAGTATTATCACTTTATTTAAAAATTAGATGCGCTTAAGGCCTTTGACAGGACCTTACGACTTTATTTATTTAGACTTTAGAGACGTATGGTTTTGGGGGATATTTTTTGAACTGGATTATAATCTTATATTGTAATTTTACAAGTACAATCAAGGTAAATGGCCATGTATCGCCCTTTTTAATGTGACAAGATCTGTTCGTCAAGGTTGTCCGCTGTCTGCCATGTTGTATGTTCTTTTGGCAGAGCCATTAAACCAGCTTGTTAAAAACTGTCTGAAAAGTATTCCAGTTAAATATTAAAATTCTGTATCATTTATTTATCAGCATGCTGATGATACCACATTGGGCAGTACATATTTCAAAGAGATATTTAGGGCGATATAATTATATTGTAGGGCTTCTTGGGTAAGGATGAACAGGGAAAAATCAGAACTGCTACTCATGGGTTCCGCTAGACACGAACAATATCCAAATTTGGATGTAAAAGTGTTGAAAGGTGGCATTTACACGTTGGGGGTTTATTTATCCAACAATAGCCATGTATGTGAACATCAGAATAGGGATAGTAAAATTCGTAAGATATTGAATATGTGGAATATGAGAAGGTAATCTATTAATGGAAGATGTTCTGTTATGTTTAGTAGTTTCCCAGTTGTGGTATACGATGGCTGTCCTACTATCACCGGCATAAACCATCTGCAATTAAATATAACACGATTATTGGTGGTAAAAAAATCTGGTGAATTAGGTATTCCATATTTAAAGCTTAAAGGTCGTGCTCTTGCCCTTAAGACGTTTTTTCTGTCCAGAGTATTGCTGTAACTGGAAAGCGGCTATGTGTTATTTCTTAAGACAATATGGTAATTTGGAATTAGATTATGCATTATTTAATGTTCATTTTACAAAATCGTTATTACATAAACTGCCAGTATTTTATAGTTTTTAATTAACTTCGTGGGATCTTATGACAAATCACAAGCGTAGTGGACCTGAAACATTTTGCAATGAACACTTATTCAAAAATATCAAATGATGGTAAAGTGTTATGTTCTGATATTTATGAGGAAGCCGGAATTCGTAATTTTTTTGATATTGTGTATTATGTAACGCCTGGAGCATTGCCTCTACACAGCATATATAATATTATTAGCACTCATTTTGAATATACTGAAATTAGAGAAGCTACAATAGAAAGATTTTATACAACAATTTTAAATTGCATTCCTATTCCATTATCGTGGAAGAATATTGTTGATCATGAATGTTTTGATGGGTCAGTAAAAGAGCCAAAATTAGCATTAGAATATGACGATAAAGTATAGGATAGTTATGATTTTAAAGCTAAACTTTTATATTCTATTTTATTAGAAACTCAGTTTATTCCCCCCTATTAGTATAGATTTCTGGGCAAATCTGGGTTTTAATGTTAACTGGAAATTAGTTTGGGATTAAAAATCCAGATTTATTTCGGTTAGATTTTAAAATTTATCACAACAAAGGAGAAAATATTTATAATTAATAAAGTAAATGATAATCTTTGTCCAGTATGTAATAAATGAATGAATGAATGAAATGGGATTTAACGTCCTACTGTTTTGCACTTAACCTGAGCTAATTGAAGGCGGGCATACGCCATACAGTGTGCTATGAGGGAAATTTTGCCCGGGCAGCGGCGCTACGGCCTACTCTTATATCGAATTCCAACTGCCAAGGGATCTATTACGTGCACTCCAATGTGTACACGGGACCTCGGTTTTGCGACCCACCCGACCGACTAGGCAGCTGTCCTTGTTAGGCCCTCCGCCCCGCATTACTGACGAGGGGAAACCACGCCGGAAAATCTGGTTAAACTTTCTCGGCCAATGCAGGGATCGAACGCTGAAAACAAACTTACATGCATACGTTAGGAGTGCTTCAAAATCTGGTCGCCAAACATTTATTTTAAGGACTACATGCAGCCCTCAAAATATCTATTTCTCGTCATTGGGGTTTTTCGGAAGATATGTCGGACAATACAGTAGATTATCACTTTCACGATTAAATAACAATGTTTATTTCAGCATCCACTCGTATCTGTAAGGAATTTAAACATAGTAACCTCGAATCACTTCCAGAAAATTATACCCGTTATAAAATCCTGCATTCGGAAACGTAGATTCTTGTGTTGACTGGGTGATTTCAATTAAACCAACCTGCCAATTGTATTATTATATATTGGAATAAGCGACAACAGGTACTGTTCATATGGTTACAGTTACCTGTATGTCATCCATACATATTTACCTGTATGTCATTCATACATATTTGAAACGCTGATTCAACATCCACGCCGGGAACTTGTTGTCTGCACAGTTCAACCATGGTTGATTTATTGAATAAATCTGTACAAAACTGTCTGGCCTTGTCTTCAGTCCAGCCACCTTGCCAGGATGCTTGCTGAAAAGTAATGTGCTATTGTTTAGGGAACGATTTCTAGAGTCAGTGAATGAATCATCAGTAGACAAGACAAAGCTGTTACAAGTATCTTGCTAATATATTGCAATTGGAAATAATATGATTTTGGAACAAATGTGATATTAAATTTTTCTACCTACTCGTTTATGTCTGCTGTGAGCATGCTGTTCCGGGTGGTGTAATGGAACAGATCGTCTTCGACGTGAAACAGTGTTCACACAACTTCTTTTAGAAACAGCTCTATATTTCAAACTTTCGCGGCATACTTTAACCCTGCTGGATCCGTCACACTGGATATTATTCAGAGGTTCGTTGCCGGGTGGACTTTCACATTTACAGGTGTAGATGTCTGTATTCGATCTCGGCCAATTTTCTAATACACTCTGACTAAATATATTGTTTCTGTCTTCTACCCTATTAAGAAAAATATAGCATTGCTGGCGCGTAATGACACGTTCCTAAAAATAGTAGCGTGCGCCAGATCTCAGATGCAAGGTTTCAACATTCATTATAACTATTCTATGACGTCTGATATGTGGACTTATGCCAACGGATCCTTTACGTACATACCAATATGTATACCGCACCTCGGTTTTTAATATAATCCGAATGAATATACAGATGTCGTTATCAGGCCCTTCGTCATGCACCACTGACAAGGGGAAAACACATTGGAAATCCCGTCCATTTTAAAGCAATTTGTAACCAAGCGGATGCCATATGCAAGATAAGCCCACACTTTGAAAAAAGAACATGGACATCGAAATCAGGGGACATAATTTAGGAAGTTGTGGTCTGAAATGCGCGAATATCAACGGAATTCGAAATCATTGCGCTATAAACATAAATCCTAAGTTTCACCAAACCCAATCAGATTGTGTTGTGCAATTTCGGTTCGATTTTCATAAAATTCTGACTCAACAGTTATAGTAAAGGTGTTGAAGGGTTTTATGAAATCAAATCAAAATTGTGAACTCTAGAGGGACCACAAGTTAAAAGCGCGATTTTCCATACAACCAGGGACCATAATCCTGGAAGTTATGGTCGGATATGCGCAAAAATACATTTGAACTTTCTTCAAAATCGGATTAAAATTGAGACCCCGAATAGTGTCATTTTGTGTGGCAGTTTTAGTCTCTTTTTTTACGGGTAAAAATTGTGACCTATAGAGGGTTTATAAGCTAAACCCATGATTTTTTCGTACAATCACCGGCCATTATCCAGGAACTTATGGTGTGATCCGAGATCTTTAGGGCATGTATAGGACATGGATATCGAAAGAATCAGAGATCTTTGGGACATAAACACATGTTTAAGTTTCTTGAAAATTTGATCAAAATAGTGATCTTTAGTGCGTCCACAACCTTGATATTACATATTTTAACACTATTTGCGTACATGGAGCAACCATTTTGTCTAGCAGTTTCGGTCTGATTTTAACAACATTCAAACTCAATGGTGATATATATGTGAAGGTGGTTTTTTATTCAAATGGGATATGCGCGTACATCGCGTACATCGTGAACAACCGAGATCGTCGGGTTTTTAAACATAGATTGCAGGTTTCATCTAATTGTGACCTCTAGAGTGTCCACGGGTTAAAACCGCGAATTTTCGTACGATCAGGGGCCATGATCCATGAAGTTTTGATCTTTTGGGAATAAAGCTATATTTCAAGTTTCGACAAAATCGATGGAACAAGATTTGTGACCGTATTTCAAGTTTTGTCAAAATCGGATTCAAATTTGTGATACGTAGGGTGTCAGTGGCAATGGCGGAAAGTGGTGATGATAATATACGTCGTTGAAAAAAAACTGTAGACTATAGAATCCGTCAAATATTATTGCGTCCACAACCCATCTGTTAAAAACTAGTTGAAAGCGTTTTTTGGCAAAGGGGAAATGGAAAGTTGTGTAAAACAGAAAATCCCAATGTTTGCTGCCAAATTTGTTAACAAGAGTTAAAAGAAAGTATCGTCCATAAAGTCGTTGGCAAAGGGGGATAAATCCTGAACAGAATGTCGTAGAACGATGGATATTGATAGGACTGTTCTTTGTATGGTCACGATATTTGTATACCAAATGCTTGCTGCAATGGTTACCATGACTAAACCTGGAAATTGTATACATAGTTTTTTATGATTGAACCTCGTGCAGTGTGAACTTAGCTCGATTTTTGTTGTTCGTAGGTAGATTTTTGTTGTTCGTTTTTCAATCTTCACGAATAACAAAAAGCAACAAGCTCGTTTTTTCGATAATGTCGAGACTCGATATTCATATTTGAATCTCAAAAAATACAGATTTGAATCATGTATATCTACAGAGTTTCCAAAAACACATTTGATTAAATCTTTTTTTATAAAATGAACTACTAAAGATATCATCAATGAGGATGCCGTAGCAATGCATTCACATAAAAACTGCCCTTCTAAATGTTTTTGATATTGGCGAATATTCAAACTTGGATGTATATCTACAAAAAGTTTCATTTAATTAAATCATTGTTCAAAAACGATAGCTAAGCAGGTAAGCCACTGGCTCGCTAGTCTGGAGGTCGGAAGTTCGATCCCTGCATTGGCCGAGAACGTTCATCCAGATTTTTAGACGTGGTCCCCCTTGTCAGTGTTGCAGGACTGGGGCCTGACAAGGACAACTGGCTAGTCGTTCTGAGTGGGCGAACAACTGAGGTCCCGTGTACACATTGATGTGCGAGGACAACATTTCCCCCATAGCACACTGTGTAGCGTATGCCCTTCTTCGTTAGCCCAGTTCGGAGCATAACAGTAGGACGTTAAACCTCGTTGTATTTTAAATTGTTCTAAAACGAACGATGGATATAATAAATTAGTCTGCCTGCGCAGTGGATTCACATAAAAGATGCGCTTTCTCCTTGTTTTTTTTATATTGTCGAATCCCGAAAAACGAACTACATTTGATAAAATCAGTTTTCTAAAACGAACTAAATATATTGAGGGGTGGATTCACATAAAAACTGCTCTTTCTTCTTAATTTTTATGTCGAAAAACAAGCTTTAAATGTACAGTATTTTGCCCTTGTGCTGTCGCAGAACACGAGTAACAGATTAAACTATGGAAGCCTATTGTGGCCATTTAATAATCTCGACTTCTCGCCGCGAGAAGTTGAGGGCGAGGGAGCGAGAACACAAGGAAACAGGGCGAGAATACAAGGATCTCGCCCTAGACCACGAGATTACTTGCACCTCGACTTCTTGCCCTCGACTTCTCGCTCCCTCGTGTTCTCGCCTTTGAAAAACCTAGCCTTTGAGCTAATCTCGTCCTCTCGTGTTCTCGCTCTCTCGCTTCGTAACAATTTCGAATTCTAGTGTGGTCTTGTCAGTAGTTTAGGATGGGAAGTCTGACAAGGGACTCGCGGCGAAAAGTCGAGATTATTAAATGGCCGCAATATGCTTCCATATTAAACAAAATATTGTCTAGTGTTGTGGGGGTATTTTCGTTTTATGTTGGTGGAACACCACGGGAATGGCCAGGAAAATCCTGATTGACATGTCTGTTGTGTCATCGTAACATTATTATGTTCCTATATCTAGACATATATGGTTTGTCACTAGATATAGTTTGTTGGTTAAATAATGATCCCCAACCGCCGCTAACGAGTTTGAACTCTTATGCCAGACAATATGGGTCTTTTTTTTTAAAAAAAGAGCCATATTGTCTGGCATTTTTAGATTTTACTATTATCGAATTACCTTTCAGTGTATTCCTTTGCCCACGAAACATACAGTTACACAACACTTATCATCCTAGACTAAATAATGTGTGAGTTATAGGGATTATATAAAATGGCGGCCGGTTTGCACGCCATGTTGAATTTCTCAAAACGCTAAAGAATGACCGAGGTTCACCTGGCGGATTCTAAAAGAGGACAACCTATGCTACTATAATCAATCATTGTATACAATTTCCAGGTTCACTCGAAATATATGGTTTGGCGACTGGACATCACACAAGAATGTTGAAATAATGAAATGCACAATCTAGAATCAATGTAATGTTGGCACCCAATCTGATAAAAAAAAAACCTGATTTATCATAGATATAAGATAGTAGAAAATGTATTTTTACCTCCAAGATTCAACGAATTCCGTGGTTTCCTGTCTCGGGGTAAGCAGTGTCGTTCCATTTTCAAAGTACTGTCCACATAAACCACGAGATTGGCCTACATCAAGAACCGATGGGTGAACGGTGATATCTACATATGAGCTATAATTTCCGTAAGTTCGAATCTTTGTATCTTGTAATAATGCATCAACCGTTACACCAGTAGGGAATGTTAACTGTAAAAAAAACAAATTTATTGAAGAGAAAATCATTATATTCTGAAAGTTTCACAAAAAGACGAATGTGGGAAACGTTACGTGATTATAAAGAGCAACATCTATAAAGGTTGTCGGCAGATAAAATTAAAAAAATTAAATAAGTAATAAATAAAGTAATACAAGATGAGCTATCAGATGTGCATCCGGTGTCGGCAACAGGGGATACTTTAGTAACTGGTCCAAAGGGGAAACGTAAACAGAAAAAAAACCAGGAGCAAGATACAAAAAGTACAGAAAATTAAATCCAAAAGTGACTGTTTGAACTTAAGTCAAGCAAATGTTGCTTTAATATCAGAATCAGTGATGAAGGGTACCCGTGTGAAATTGAATTAGTAGAATACCATAATCGTATATTTATTTTTAATTATATGTTATATTTTTTATGATTTTAGTATTAAGCTTTGTTTTATATTTTTACTGTGATAATAAAGTTTAAAAAAATAAGATGATGCTTTGGAGCACGATAACTTTGGTTATAATGAAGTGGGAGCGATGGAACTCGGAGTATACCTTAACTAAGTTCGATCGTGCTAATTTTCTGCTTAGGCTAAGCAGTTTGAGGTGTCAGAACTTTGGAACATAAAAACTCTGCTTTTAATTGAGGTAGAATGTTTGATTCATTAGGTGAATATATTCACCGAGTTCAATGGTAAAGCTAAGCAGAGCTAATCAACTGCATTGGTCGATGCTGTGGGACAGATTCTATTGATAGAAACTTAGTGTATACCTTTGATTGTGCGGTACTTTTGAAACAAATAAATGTGTGATTTATTAATATGTGTCATCTATTTATTTTTGGATTTCGACGGGGGGGGGGGCAGCTATAAGAAACCCACATGTTATAGATTTTTTTATTAACTGACATCCAAGCTGTGTGTAGAAGGAGTCATTAAAAGGAATGCTGTTGCGTTGGAACAAACTATATCCCCACAATAACGGTGACATTAATCCCGAAATGACCTAGTTGTGTTTAGTGGACGGTAAACCCCATTTCTCTCTCTCTCTTTAACGGTGACATTGGCTGGCCATCTATAACACCACTTCAATCACCATTGGGAGACCTGGCAACATGGATGTCGAAGATCGTCGGCAACGTTGTTGTGTAAGCGGTGGCATACTTTATGACATTCCACATTCAGCTTGAAAGTCAGTGCATGATATAATCTATTCTCCGAAGGCTTCTTAGCAAGTACAAATGTACTTCATTTACAGCCACGTCACCAAGACTCTCGACTAGTATGCCGCCGCACATACGTGCTCTAATGCCAGTTTAGGTCCATTGACGATATAGACCTGTTCTTGCTTCAACGGATTTGTCACCAGGTCCTACAAGTTTTCGTTCGGTTGGAATCAATTTTCCGAAGAAGCCACTGTACACTGAAAACAGCATGACGGAGATTTGCGCACCAGTATCAATGGTCCGTGTAAGCTCATTTTGATGATCACCGGTTTGTAACCTAATGTGAAATCCCGGATCTGGAATAGTATTAATGTACTAGCAGTAGACTGTGGGTGTGAATTATCTGCAATTAACAGTTTGTGAGGTTTTGCAGATTGAAGCTATATGCCTGGTTTTCCTACATTTAGAACATTGCTGGGGAAACATAGCCTTCTTTCTTACACTTGTAATATACAGCTTGAGCAGCAGGGCAATTTGTCTTTCCCGGTGGGTGTATACCATTACAGTAATAACAGGAATTATGGTCTGACTGTTTGGGGTGTCTCTGACTCTGACGTTGTTGTTGGTTGTTTATTAGGCGTGGCTTGAACTTGTTTATCTCATGGTGTGAGTGAGATCGATGACGACTATCTGATGGCTTGTGACGAAGAAGAAAATCAACCATTGCTGATGTTGTCTTATGGAGTTCACGTTGTGTGGCTTCTTTCATTGGAAGAATCTGAATTATCCTTTCAAGACTAAGTTCTGCACCTTGGCACTATCATCCTTCATAGAAAAGTCATTTGGGAATTTGCATAACGAGGCCTGTTCTCTGACTGTTACAACCCAAGAATCAAATGATTGAGCTGGATCTCCTGTTAAGTGGAACCAACATTTCTTACGCAACATCAATTGTGGATTACGACGTGTAAAATATGCATCAAATTTCTGAATAACTGTATCAAAACTTTCCTTATCTTAGGCTGGAATCACGGTATTTTACCGAGATTTCGCTTAATAGATTGGATGCAGCTATGGCGGGTGTGACATGCCAGCAGGGTAAGCTTACTCTTCCGGGCACCTGTTACCACTGTTTGTCGTGTATTTTGTACACGGTAAACAGTCCGTATGCTGATTATGCTTTTTGGCCATATTACACTATTTTGCCTATACCGTTTTTTTTTTAGGACTTCGAATTTTGTCTGATGCTATGGATTGTTCGTACTTGGTTTTATTTTAATATTATCGTCATCTTCCTGTATTTCCAGCAGAAAAACAAAATTAGAGAAGATTTCGAGGCAATAAACCCACTTTCATGGCCTCATGTCGTCTTGACATACCCGTGACCTTGTGATAAATATCAATTTGTTCCATGCATAAGAAGAGTTTTAACGGCTCTGGTGGCTTGACGAGGGGAATGGATTCTGCCATTTTTTTACATGCGTGGTCGAAGCACCTGTCTTTTGACGTCTGGTTGAATTTCAGAAATATATTTCTCTGTGATAATGCAAGAATTACTGCCTAGCGTTAATTTGTCACTTCTGACACCATATTCGATACTTTGTGACTGTATCTACTTGAATATTCCAGGTTAGATAAGTATAGACAAGTGACATGAACATGTACACATTTGAGCCGCTCTACATTAGCCTTTTAGTTGCCCGGGTGAGAATCCGAGAGATAACTCCAAATAAGGGTGACGGGGGCATATACGACAACGCTGTTCCAATGTTACAAGCTTTCTTTGTGGGAAGGAATCCGCCTTATCGTCCATCAGCTCCAGTCTACCACCAAAAAGGGAAATATCAAGGAAACTTAAATGTGTTTTTGATTACTTACTTGGTTTTTAAACACACTGGTATGGATATACAACTTCCAAATTTTATTAGCAGGCTACGTTTCAATACACTTACAGGTATCGTTATCAAGACTATTCTCAAGTTTGAATGCGAACGAGGACGGTGTGAGCATGGCGCATCATCTACAGGCGTGACAAGGGAGCGGCTCGCGCGTAGTAGGTGCGTTACAGGGGTGTTGTGAGAACGTATCGCATCTGGTTGCTAAAAGCTATAGCATGCTGGGAATGAATGAAATGGGGTTTAACGTCCTACTGTTATGCACTTAACCTGAGCTAATTGAAGACGGGAGAGCATGCTGGGAACATGGCGCGCATAGCGTGGGCTTGGTCATGAACATAACACACGTTTGTTCTGTCCCACCATAGGTTTTTACAGTGTAATTCGTCGGCTTACGGAAGTGACACGAGCGTTTTAAATTTCAAACCAATATGTATAGGCTTCCGGCAAGCAGTCGTGCCTTAAGTCCCAACATGTATTTATGATTATGATCGCGCTACAACATAATCAACTTACTTTGTATTTATAGCCTTGAGCCATTGAAACTTGTAATGCTTCTATACCGTCACCACATCGGACATAATCAATCACCCAATAGTCTGAATTACATTTACTTATCATGTAAGCTGTGGTTCCTACTCTTGCAACCATTCCACAATTGCAATATCCACTTCCTGATGATGTACAACTCACTGTTTTTACCTGAACCTAAAAACATAATATTTAACATTCATTATATGAACAAGTAAAATAAATCTTCCAATGTATACTCATATGCCACAATCTGCCTTGGTTAAACCAATTAAAACGTTTGACCGATATTACATGTATGTATGCAAATGGATATTAAATAGCTACACAAGAGAGCGGTCTTTCCGTTGAAGAGTAGTACGTGTTAAAAGCATTTTAGCATATTTTCGCAGGAGTAATTGTAGGTTAGGTCTAACTTCGCTTGTGTCTTATTATGCACAGGTAAATTGTAATTATTTGCTTATTGTCGAAGAAAGCAGGAAACTGTTAAAATGGGTTCGTCCGCCTGTGTATCCGTTACCCTTTGTGGGAAACAATAACTCTCCTTGTAATTGAGCTAGAATGTTCAGACTTGGCGTGGGTGTTTTGTAGATCATTGCATCGATGAAGTTAAAAGATGGGTATTTTCTGCTCGGGTATGCAGAGATAAGCAAATTGAATGGTTGATGCTTTGGGACACGATAACTTTAGTTCTAATTAAGAGAGAATGATGAAATGTGGTATATAGTTTTATTACATTTATACCCAGACTAAGCTAGATAATGATCATTTTCTGCTAAGGTTAAGCAATTTGATTGGTCAAGAATTTGGAACACAATAAATAAAATAAACCAACAATCCAAACCATTAGATAAAATTCAAAGTCCTAAAAAAACGGTATAGGCAAAATAATGTAATCTGGCAAAATAGTGTAATCAGCAAATGGATTGCTCCTCGTGTACAAAATACACGACAAACAGTGGTAACAGGTGTACGAAAGAGTAAAGCCTACCCTGTCTGGACCGCCACACCACCATACCTGCATCCAATCTATTAGGCGAAATCTCGGTAAAATAGCGTGATTGGCCAATGAACTATCGGTATGCAAAATGCATCCCACTCTAAGCAATTACCTTTAATTGAGGTGTAATGTTTAAACTTGATGTACATGTTTATTATGTGAATGTCTTAAATGGGCTTAATGATTAACATTTAGAAATTAGATTGACCGATGCTTTGGGACAATATAACTTTGATTATATATGATAAAGAGTGATGAAAGTTGATAAACAAATAAATGTGAGATCAATTAATAATATGTGACATCTATTTATTTGGGGATTTTGGCGGGGGAAACCAGCCTCGCTGTTGGCTTGTATAATTTTAGTATGTTTAGTTATGATATCTGGTTTGTAAATAAGTTTATAACCCAACGATCTTGGTTCCATTAGATATTTCCTGATCGTTTGAATATATCATCGTTGTGATAGTTTAGTTCAACTTTCGTGAAAATCGGATCAAAATCGCTTGACAAAATGGCCTCTCTATAAGTCACAATTCTAATCTGATTTCTAAAAAAGAAGTTGAATATATCACTGTTACAATGTATTGATGGTTGGGTTTGAATTTCATAAAAATCAGACCAACAGGGTCTGGGAAGAAAGTCTAATATCTTGCGTTAAAAAAACACCACAAACCCAAAACACTTAAAATTATTCAAAGTCGAAACGCTTGCGAAATGTGGTACCACATACATGTATTGTATGTTGATTTCAGTAAGGCGTATGACTATAATATTTGACATATTTCATTGACGGATATACTATATCCCTGATAATATAGGTCTACTACGTTGTTAACTCTGTTCATCACGTGTATTTTACATACCTATAGTTCATTGGCCAATCACGCTATTTTACCGAGATTTCGCTTAATAGATTGGATGCAGCTATGGCGGGTGTGGCATGCCAGCAGGGTAATCTTACTCTTCCGGACACCTGTTACCACTGTTTGTCGTGTATTTTGTATTTTGTACACGGTGAACAGTCCATATGCTGATTACACTATTTTGCCATATTACACTATTTTGCCTATACCGTTTTTTAGGACTTCGAATTTTGTCTGATGGTTTGGATTGTTCGTACTTGGTTTTATTTTATTTCTACCACTGGGTGGGTTACTCTGCTGGTGGATGTTTTATGTCCCCGAGGTAACCTGAAACCCAGTAGCTTTATAGTTACATGTTAAGTACAAATAACCTAAATTTACGGCTGGGAGGCAGTTTCAGGGTAAAAAACTGCTACGATACCCCCAAGGGCACGGGGGTAATCGGTGATATATCCCAAGATACTAGTAATAGTATGGGAGATATCCTTCGTTCAGGTGCTTCTAATGTTTTAAATTCCCCGGATAATTCATTAATCTCAACCCAACCATGTTCTGTCAAACTAACTAATATTTTGCATTTTTCACCAGATCAATATAATTGTTATATTTCTAAATGTATGTCTAATAATTGTAAAACCTGTCCTATTTTGAATAGTAATAATTCTTTTACAAGTTCTTTAACTAATAAAATATATTTTACACGAGGGTTTGAGAAACTAAGTTGTAAAACATCCAATATTATCTACGGTATAGAATGTACTCTCTGCGGACTAGTTTATGTTGGCGAAACTAAAGGCCCTTTACATTTACGTATTAATGGTCATCGTCATAATATAAATAAGGGTAGTGACCAGATTCTTTATAGACATTTTAACCAACCCGATCACTCTATACTATCAATGAGGGTGTCTATATTAGAGAAAATTTACCACCATACCAATAGCCCTACTTTGAGTACTCCATTTCGCAGAGACCGAGAGGAATATTGGATACGTACGTTAGGTACTGCCACCCCTTATGGATGCAATGACAATGTAGCTAGTATTGGAAATCTGTCTAGCCCGGCGTGTAGCAATGTTAATGTCATGACGTTATTCCCCAAGTTTCGTCGTCGAAAACGCATGCATGGACATCGTCGCTACACACCACCCAAGCTCAGAACTATTTCACTTGATGCCCTTTTGGAAATTATCCAAGAACCACTAGGGCCACACCATATCCGTACTAAATTATATTCGATTCCACTGACCATTTTGAAATTGCTTAAATCTGAATGTTTGGATACAAATTTTACTGATCCTGCATCCACTGAATACAGGGTTGTGTCCATTGTTCTTGACATTGCTCACCGTCGTTTGGACATTGCGACTGAACCCGATGCATCTAACACCACCAACAGCTCTTTTCTTAAACTGAAATTTGCTAATAAAGGCATTGATGCTATCGGGTTAAGCCAAATATTACACCATAAGCATGTCACAGCACACATCCCTCCTTATTTCAAAACTGTTACTGTTCCTCGGATTTCTTATTCATATACTAAACCCATTGCATCCAAAATATTTAATTACAGAAACGCATTATCTAACATCAATGCAAAGGAATTATATGATAACCCTCTACCCTGTTCTTGCTCTACGTCGTCATTTATTTACCAACCAGCTGGACACGTAGTCACTGGTGATTTGAATATAGTCCAGAATAATAAGTTACGTGAGATTTTGTCCAAAGGACCCAAATATCGGGAACCGCAACCATTTTCATGGGATCAAAATTTCAAACTTATTATGGATGCCGTAGAGGACTACGCTAGATCATGGGCCAAGAGGGAAGATGTTATCTCTGATACTCTCTCAGATTGGACTAAGTCTATTAGTCGTTTACTTAAACGCAGAATTTATATGCAACGTTTGTTAGTTGACACTAGGCCTAAATCTATTTTCAATGATGTTAGCATTGTTGAAAATCTCAACGCCTTACATAACAAGTATGTCATTGTGCCAGCTGACAAAGCATCCAATAACCTAGTGTTTATATGTAAACGGTATTATTATGACTGCCTGTTCAAAGAACTAAATTTCGGGAAACCAATTGACAGTGCTACGTATAAACGCTCTACTCTAAGTAAGGATGAAATTATATCCAATCACAGATCTGTACTCACTTCATTTGGTACGCCATGTGGTGATACCTATACAGATCTGCCGCTGCTATATTGGATACCTAAACTACATAAAAATCCCTACAAGCAACGTTTTATAGCAGGTTCATCCCGTTGTTCCACTAAACCACTTTCAAAAGTATTAACATCTATACTAACGGCAGTGAAAGAGGGTATTCAAAAATATTGCGACAAAATATACTCTCGTAGTGGTATCAATCAAATTCCAAAGAATTACTTGATGGTTTGCAATCTAGATCACTTGCTTCAGTCTCATCTATACAAACTTTTGACTTTTCTACCTTGTACACTAAAATTCCCCATAGCAAATTAAAAACCCGGTTGAAAGACATTATTCACAGTGTCTTTTCAACTAAATCGGGACATGTTAGATATCAATATTTAGTTGTTAATTACAATTCTACATATTTTGTTAAGAACCATAGTGATTCCAAAAATAAGTTCACGGCCATAAAGATAATTCAGATGTTGGATTTTTTAATAGATAATATCTTTGTTGAATTTGGAGGGGAAATTTATCAGCAAGTGGTAGGTATCCCAATGGGTACCAACTGTGCACCTTTGCTTGCTGATTTGTTTCTCTATTCATACGAGGCCGAGTACATGCAGGCACTCGTAAAATCCAACAAACGATTGGTTAGACATTTTAATTTCACTTATCGATATATCGATGATGTTCTATCACTGAATAATTCAAAATTCAGTGATTATATAGAATTCATATATCCTGATGAGCTCGAAATTAAAAACACTACTGACAGTGATAATTACGCTTCCTACTTGGATCTGCGTCTCGATTTTGACAATTGCCATAAACTCAGTGTTAAACTGTACGATAAACGTGATGACTTTGACTTTCCTATTGTTAACTTTCCTTTTATTAGTAGTAACATTCCAATATCACCAGCTTATGGAGTGTTTGTGTCTCAGCTAATTCGTTACGCGAGAGCTTGTTCGTTCTATTCTGATTTTTTTAAGTAGATCGAGGCATTTGTCATCTAAGCTTCAACTACAGGGATACTTACGAACTAAACTTATTAAAACCTTTAAAAAGTTTTATGGCCGTCATATTGATTTGATTGGTAAATATGACATGTCTCTTTCGACTATAATATTTGACATATTTCATTGACGGATATACTATATCCCTGATAATATAGGTCTACTACGTTGTTAACACTGTTCATCACGTGTATTTTACATACCTATAGTTCATTGGCCAATCACGCTATTTTACCGAGATTTCGCTTAATAGATTGGATGCAGCTATGGCGGGTGTGGCATGCCAGCAGGGTAAGCTTACTCTTCCGGACACCTGTTACCACTGTTTGTCGTGTATTTTGTATTTTGTACACGGTGAACAGTCCATATGCTGATTACACTATTTTGCCATATTACACTATTTTGCCTATACCGTTTTTTAGGACTTCGAATTTTGTCTGATGGTTTGGATAGTTCGTACTTGGTTTTATTTTATTGTTAAAGCAGAATTAAACTGCTATCTGTATTAATAAATAAGGATCTCCGTAGTCTACATTAACTTTTATGTATAAATCTGTTACCTCCTGTGTAAAACTTCATTCATATGTAACACGATCGTTTAATTGTGATTTAGAACGAAAATGTGCTATGTGAAATGCTAATGTTTTTTCGATGAATCAAAGGTGACACGGTTTTTTAATGCTAGCTACTGGCCTAACAGAACTATTCAATTACTAACCTCAATATCGTTGTCGTTATCATAATATAACGTATATGTGCCGGACACCTGCACACTTATACTAGAATGAAAAAAAAACCAGGCTGTCAATTAAAGATAAATTATGGGAGATTAGAGAAAGAGCTGGTAGTTTTTACTATAATAGTTAACCAGCGGCTTCCAGGCAGGATACGCCCACATTTTGGAAGAGATGGATAGAGGACAAGCTAAAAGCAAACGGGATTTTTTTGTACAATCAGGGGCAATAATTCAAAAAGTTATGGTCTGAAATGCGAGAATATCATAAGGGACTGAGATCTGTTGGATATAACGCTATGTTTTAAGTTTCATCAAAATCGAATGGAAATTGTGACATCTAGAGGTTTCTCAACCTGCATATTGCATGTGACGTCTACAGGAACAACAAGCTAAAAACGCGATTTTTCGTACAATCACGATCCATAATTCAGGAACGAATGAGTGCGAATATCGGCAGGAACCAAGTGTCATCAAAATCAGATGAAAATTGTGACCCCGAGAGTGTTTACAAGCTAAAGACGTGATTTTACGTACAAGGGTGAACCCTGCCGGAACATCGGGATGACCTTTATTGGCCAATGCAGGTATCGCACACCCGACCTCAGAATATCGAAAGGAGCCAAGATCACTCGGTTATAAACATGTATTTCAACTTTCATCTCAATCGGAGCAAAATTGTGACCTCTTGTCCACAAGTTGGTATATGTATTCGAACTTTTGTTTTAAATCGGTTAATAATGCAGGATGGAGGGCCTGACAAGTTCAGCTGTCTAGTCGTGCGGATGAATGAATTAAATGGGTTTAACGTCATGCGATGCTGCACCTAACCTGCGCTAATTGAAGACGGCATACGCCGTAAAGTGTGGTATGGGGGAAATTTTTATCCGGGCAGCAACTGAATTCCAACAGCCAAGGGATCTTTTACGTGCACGCCAATGTTTACACGGGACCTCGGTTTGTCGTCCCATCCGAACGACTAGGCAGCTCTCCTTGATAGGCCGTCCGTCTGCATCACTGACAAGGGGGAAACACCCAGGAAGATCGAGATGAACTATCTCGGCCAATGCAGGGATCGAAACCCCGACCTTCAGGCTAGCAAGCCAATACCTTACCCACTTAGCCACCGTGATCCCCGTTCGGATGAAACAAACAACCGATGTCCCGTGACCACATTGGCGTACGCATAAAATATCCCTTGGCAGTTGGAATTCGATATAAGAGTAAGCCGTAGCGCCACCGACCGGGAAATTTTCCCTCATAGCACACTGTATGGCGTATGCCCGTCTTCATTAGCTAGGGGCAGAACAGTAGGACGTTTAACTCCATTTCATTTCAACCCCACTTAATAAAGAACTAGCGCTAACGTTTCCCAAAGCATCAACCATTTAATTTGCTTATCTCTGCTTAGCCTAAGCAGGGACAAAGAGAGAAATGGGGTTTAACGTCCACTCAACACAACTAGGTCATTTCGGGACTAACACATGGTTTATATTTTTATTTCAATAATTCGCTTGCGCGTAGGGGTCTTTAGCAGTGGGAGGAAACCGGAGTGCCCGGAGGAAACCTACGAAGTTGAGAAGGCGCCCCGTTCTCCATGCCACATACGCTCACACAGGGCTCGAAACTACAGCCACAGGCGCGTAGGGGTCTTTAGCAGTGGGAGGAAACCGGAGTGCCCGGAGGAAACCTACGAAGTTGAGAAGGCGCCCCGTTCCCCATGCCACATACGCTCACAAAGGGCTCGAAACTACAGCCGCAGGCCAGAGGTAGCCGGCCAGCTAGAGGTCGAAGCGCGGCACTCTAGACCACTAGGCTATCTCAACCCCCTACCCTAAGCATTAAATCTTCGAAGTTCATCAAGGCATTTGCCTTATAGACACCTACGCCCAGTGTGAACATTCTGAGAGTTATTGTGTTCCAAAGTCTCAACCAATCAAATGCTCATCTTCAAACTCCATCCACACATTGACCTAACAAACACCTACACCAATTAAATTGAGCAATCCAACTCAAAGAGAATGGGGGATCAAGTGGCTAAGTGGGTGAGGTGCTCGTTCGCTAGCCTGGAGGTCGGGTGTTCGATCTCGACTTTCCGGCGTGGTTTTCCCTTGTCAGTGATGCAGACGGAGGGTTTGACAAGGACAGCTGCCTAATCGTTCGAATGGGACGAAAAACTGAGGTCCCGTGTACACATTGGCGTGCACGTAAAATATTCCTTGGCAGTTGGAATTCAATTGCTGCCCGGACAAAATTTCTCTCATAGCACACTGTTTGGTGTATGCTCGTCTTCAATTAGCCAAGGTAAGGTGCAGAAGCGTAGGACGTTAAACCCCATTTTATTCATTCATTCATTCATTCAATTAGAAGGAGAGTTATTGCTCGGCCAATCAAATTACTTTTTGCTCTGCTTACCCAGAGCAGAAAATGCTTATTTTCGAACTTAGTCAAGATAATGATGTAACAAAACTATACACCAAATCTCACTTATTAGAATGGAAGTTATCGTGTCACAAAGCATCAACCAATCAAATTGCTTATGTTTCCTTACCCTAAGCTGACAATGCTCATCTTCGAACTCTATCGAGGTATTGACCTAATGAACACCCAAATCAAGTTTGACCATTCAAGCTTAATTAAAAAGATAGTTATTGTGTTACAAAAAGTGTGACGGACAGAGACAGACAGGCGGACGAACCCATTAGAATAGACGCATGCTTTCTTCGAAAGGCAGGGGAGGACAATAAGTGTGACCTCTGCAGGGACGTCAAGCTAAAAACATGATTTGACATACTATCAGGGACCATAATTCGGGTATCGAAAGATCCAAAATCGTTAAGTTATGAACATGCATTTCAAGTTTCTTCAAAATCAGATCAAAATTGTGACCTCGAGAGGGTTCACAACTTTGATATACTAGATGTTTAGATTATTTGTGTACCGGGGGTGGACATTTTGCCGGGCAATTTACGTCCAATTTTCACGTTATTCGAACTCCACCAACATTACGGTGTAACGGCGATATATTTGAACTTTTTTTAAAAATCGGATAATAATTTTGACCTCTTGAGGGAACTCAAGCTAAAAACGCCAGGGGCAATAATTCAGGAAGTTACTATCCGATATGTGCGAATATCGACATGAACCAAGATATTTGGAATATAAACTTTCATTTCAAGTTGCATCACAATCAGAAGACAATTGTGACCTCTAGTGGCCCCACAACCATATTTGTACACTTTTTTAGCACGAGGAGCGGCCGTTTTTTCTGTCAGTTTTGCTCCGATTTTTACCAAATTCGAAATCAACCATCCTTAGAGTGTAACGGTGATATATTAAAACGTGTTTTTCAAAATCGGATAGAAATTATGACATATTGGTTTCTCAAGCTAAAAACGCGATGTTTCGTAAAATCAGGGGTCATACATCATGGAGATACTTTCCGATAACCGAGAATATCGACACGAGCTGGGATCTTTCGTTTATAAACTAACATTTCAAGTTCCAACAAAATCAGATAACAAATGTGACCTATATAGTATCCACAAGCCAAAACGCGATTTTTCGTACAATCAGTGGCCATAATCCTTTAAGTTCGATCCATGCCAATATCGAAGGGATTATATAGGCTTTGTCTGTTTCCTAATCCTAATAATCAATAAAATATTGTTTAGAAAAAAAAGGAACCGGGATTGTAGGGAGATAAGCCTATATATCAAGTTTAGTTGAAATCGGATACAAATTGTGACCTGTAGAGTGTCCACGGACGAACGGGCAAACGGGAACGACGGCATATTACGTCCACATAAAAATGTGGGAGTATAAAAACTACATAATGTCAAGGCAATTTGCTGAAAATTTCAGTCAAATTGATCCACTATGAACCGGGAATTAAGCGATTGAAATTTCGGCCTAGCCTCGATCATCATTACTCAAGTCTCGATTATCCATTCCATGATTAAATCACGAACGAAAGTTAAGCAGGATAGGTTAAATAATGTCTAATTTATAATTTAGATAACATTTCAGGCCTACAGCAAGACTTACAATTGACAGATTTGCCTCTTGCATAATGTATGTATAAAATTGTATCCGAATTGTTTGAAAAACAAACCAACAAGAATATTAGACTAAAAAGAAATAGCAAGTGGCTCATTCAAATTGTTTCTGAACTGTTTAACCCGACGTTGTTATCATCATTTGTTTACAGAGTAATAATAGAGCTGCTACGGAATCGTTTACATAAACATGAAACTCTACCTAGGGGTAAAATAATTAATTCTTGAAAAACGCCATCTGAAACATTACATCGATAATCTTTAATTGCCTAATCTCTAATGGGATTTGCTCTTATATTGACCCAGGTGAACCAATTATTCACCAAAATAAGAAAATAGAACCAGCTACATAAAAACGTATATTTGAACACCAAATTTGATAATTGTGAACAATTCAAATTTTTCCCACCACAGCTGGACTTCATCTTGAATTATTACCCCAAATTTACTCCTAGGTATTACTAATCATGAACGTTTGTATGGAAATGGTTTCAACTACCCCGAGGTATATTTTGAAAATACACTCTATTTTGGGGGTTCACGATGGATAAGTGAGCAAGGCGCTTGCTCGCTAGTACTGTGCACACATTAAATAGTTGGAATTCAATATAATAGTAGGCCGTAGTGCCGCTGTCCTGGCAAAATTTCCCTCCACCATACTGTATGGTGTATACCCGTCTCATTAGCCACGTTAGGGCCGGTGTATGACGTTGAACCTATTCCATTCCATTTACACTCCATAGGATAAAACTGAGTATTTCCCGATCAAAACTGGCGCCATCTTGGTTTTTGCGAATTTATCCCATTTATATACGGATTTCACACTGGGCCTTTTTTCCATTAGAAAAAAATTACAAAACAAATCTTACTATGCAGGAGAGGTAACTCCAAAAGCAAGAAGCCATGGATCGCTGTTAAAGGAACATTTTATGTGGTTTATTGTAGTTGTGTCTTTGTGTATTATGACCTGCAATACAAAATGTACAGAATTACTTTGGAATATAGTAGTCATTCCGGTTGTTTACATTTTTATACACCCACGCTTTCACGTGGACGTCTATTATCGTCGCCCCTGTCAGTCCGTCCACAATTGTTTGTGAACACTCTACAGGTCACAATCTTAATCCGATTCCAATGAAACTTGAAATATAGGTTTATCACCATCAGATCTAGGTTGTTTGTGATATCGACATGTATCGGACTGCAATTTCATGGTTTATGACCCCTGATTGCACGACAAAACACGTGTTTAGTTTGTAGACAGAGTTTTGAACCGAGTTTGATGAAACTTGACATGCATGTTTATAAACCACATATCTTGGTTCCTTCTGAAATTTGCACACATCGGATCACAACTTCCTGAATGATGGTCCCTGATTATACGTACAATCGCCATTGTTAGCTTTTGGTCCCTCTGTTATCCGATTTAAGAAAAGCATTTGATTCTATCACCGTTACACCGTAATGATCGTTTTTTTGTTTTTACGAGCATCTGTATGAACTCGGCTTCGTACGAATAGAGAAACAGATCAGCAAGCAAAGGTGCACAGTTGGTGCCCATTGGGATGCCAACCACTTGCTGACATATTTCCCCTCCAAATTCAACAAAGATGTTATCAATTAAAAAATACAACATTTGAATTATCTTTACATAAACATTTTCAATTGTGACTTGGATTGAAACACATTTTTGAGCCCTCTGAACAAGTAGAATAGGATGTAATGGATAATTTACACAACGGGTAGGACACTAAAATATATCGTATTTGGAATAAGGCTATTGTTTATTTTATGGAGCTGTCAAGCCAGCAAGAGTGTTATTGTCCCTTTGATCGGCACAGTAATAAAGCCAACCCACCCCACCCCCACCACTAACCAGAACACCTTTTTTTATATCCCAATACAGTTTACAAACTATGGCGACGACTTTCAGTCCATACTTTTGTTTAGAAACCGAGTAAATAAGTTGGGTGATATACGTTGTGGCTGTTTATGTGAGATTAACACCATGCAAAAATTGGTGGGTTCGATGCTGGAACGGATAAATTAATAACAATACATATTGCAAGTATAACATTATACCAACACGTTGACCCGAACGTATCTTCCCCTACCAGACAGTAGGGACCTATTATTAGATAGTGAAGGAAAATTAACAATTAAACAGAGATTACCTTTACACGGGGGAAGATGGTATAATTTTGCCAGATTAAGTGATCTGCGTAGAGTATGTTGGATTCCAATGATACCTCAAATTCGCTCGCAGAAACACCAAGTTGGTCAACGGTGCCAGATGTAACCTTTATATCATAAACTCCGTTTGCACCATTATCAAAGATGTCTATACCGCAACTACTCGCCACACCTAAACTCGGTGTACATGGTTGATCCTTTTTAGGTATTTGTATAGTCACTCCATACATACATGGAGCTTCATAACACCCGATTGCTGCAGAAGCCTGTATTTTTATATGTCCAGTTTCACCTTCTCTGATACGAACAACTGGTGTTAAAATCTAAATTCAAAATACAAAGCAAAAAATACATTCTTTATTGAAAATCAAAAATTCCAGTGAGATAGAACTGGGTGGTCCTATTCCGGATTTGTAACAGCTTTATGTGTAGGCATGTATAGGGTTATTGTGGGTGTGTGGGCGTGAGAGTGTTAACGTTCACTTGACATTCATTTCAGGACTAAATTGATGCAATATATTGGACCTAGAAATGGACACAAATGGAAAGCCACGCATATAATAATGTAATATGAATGTGTAAACCTGATTTGCATTCAATTGTTTCCGTTTTTACTCTAATTTTTAAAATCGATGGGCGATTGCTAGCTTCTGGTTCGGGCCTGGAACAGCTCATAATGTTGGGGGGGGGGGCTACGGGCCCGTTCTGGTTATTCCAGTCTACACAGGAAGTGTCATGTTTGGTCAATGGACCAAGCACAATATTGCGGGCCAAATCCTGAGCCCTTTTCCGTTAGGGCGCTTTTTCAAAATGGTCGCCAAAATCTCATATACATATAGTGACTATATGGGTTAAGTAAGTAACAATGATGGATGTTTAACCACTTTTCACATTAGTTAATATTACAGTTATTCCTAAACATGCTGCCCTCACTTTTCATCGCTTTCAAGAGTCTGGAATACAATCGAAGCTTGTTTCAGAATAATTTTAATACTAACCATTGCAAAAAGTGGTCAAGCATGCATTATTGTTGCTTACCTAACCCATATAGTCAGTATGTATATGCGATTTTGAAAAAGCGCCCTAGCGGAAAATGGCTCAGGATTACGCCTGTTTACCTCATATATTCTTGTACAGAGTAAAAAACGGGTCTAGAAAAACCATATGAGAATTTCTATCTCTCCAGGTGGCATCTTCCTCAATTTTAACCCGGACTATAATGGGTCAAATGTCCTGTTCTACGTCATAGAACGTGACTTCCAACTATGAGATGTTAGATCTATATGCAGCTAGGCCATCGAAAGTATAAAAGATAGTAAGCTGGCACTACCAGGCAGGATACTCCCAAATTTTCGAGAGATTGCAAAAGGAATAAGCAATACCGAAAAGAATCAAGATATTTAGGTTATAAACACGCATTTCAAGTTTCATAAAAATCGAAATTAAAATTGTGACCTCTACAGGGTCCAAAAATTTGATATACCATATTTTTATACTATTCGCGTGTAAACGGCGGCCATGTTGTCTTCCAATTGTGGTCCGATTTTCTAGAAATTCGACCTCAACCTTCCGTGGGGTGTAACGGTGATAGAGTCAAAGGTTTTCTTTAAATCGGATAATAATCGTGACCCCCAGAGGGACCATAGGGGATTTTTCGGGGTCATAATTCAGGAAGTTATTATCCCATATGTGCAAATAACAAGAGGAACCAAAATCTTTCGGTTATAACCATACATTTCAAGTTTCATCAATATCAAATTAAAATTGTGACCTCTACAGGGTCCACAACCTTGATATACCATTTCTTATACGCCCACATTTTCATATGGACGTATTATGTCGTTGCCCTTGTTGACGAAACTTGAAATATAGGTTTATCTCCAAACGATCACGGCTGCTGTCGGTATTGGCAATTATCGGATCGAATCGGACAAGAGTCATGTGACCTGTAGAGTCCACAAACAATTGTGGACGGACGGACGAACAGGGGCGGCGACATAATACGTCCACATGAAAATGTGGGCGTATAAAAACGAAATACTGAATATGCATTTGGAATATTAAAAGGTGTAAAAAGCAATAAATGACTGAAGATTCTAATTTGTTTCAAAGATTCCAATTCTTACCCAAATTTCGTCGACATTCCTAAATATGGACGTTAACGTATATTTAGAGTGTGATGGCGGCGAAAGGGCGACTTGATAGGTGGATACATATTTTTTAACAGCCTGTTCTGTCGCTCATACTGGATCTAGTGAGGTATTTCTTTCCTCACTAAGGTGTTCCTTTACATTGTTCAAGTATTCACAGGGACTGACACTAAACCGTTTAGCAGTAAAACGTTGCCCAGTAAAATTGACTGGGTGGTTGATTACTTTTGACATTGATTCAATGCCAATTTCCATGGACGTAGAGGCGAATGTAGTAAGACCTACGTTCAGAGCTGGACTAGGCTAATGAAGACGGGCATACGCCATACAGTGTGCTATGAGATAATTTTTGTTTGCTCTGACAGTGGCACGACGGCCTACCTGTAAAGACATGACGAAATATGTGTGCCTTTGTTGTTTCGAATACGTGGTGTTGTTTTTAAACGATTCTAAATTATGCTTGGTTGTTTTTGAACATATATTTTGGCTTTTAAAATAAATATAACGAAGTATTAACAGGTTTATAATGCGAAATAAAACATTGTTTTGTGCCGAGATTCATTGTAATCGAATTTAACGCAGTCCCCCGATTTGTTACGGTATGGTCCTATATTTATGAGAGACATTTCATTTTGTTTTGTTTAATAAAATATAGAGAGATAAACCTTTTGTTAATTTTGATAAGTTTTTTCAAAATTATCTTATTTAAGATTGGTGAATTATTTTTTTTATCTTGACGTAAAACAATACGACATCCTATATTTTCAATTTTGGCCATGTAAATATTTTAAAATAGATCTAATTTGATAAACTATTAATTGAGTTCATGATATAATAAGCAGATGATTCAACTTGGGCAATGGTGGCAGTTAGAATATTTTTTATAGCAAATGTCATAAAAACAACTGTTTGCCCAGAAGGCGGGTAATGGGGAAAGACTACCCGACAACAAAAATATCGGCAAATCTTAAAGAAGAGAAGGAAATGAATGAATGAATGAAATGGGGTTTTACGTCCTACTATTATGCACCTAACATGGGCTAATGTTAGACGGGTATACGCCATACATTGTGCATACGAGGGAAATGTTTGCCCGGACAGCGGCGCTACGGCCTACTCTTATACCGAATTCCAACTGCCAAGGGATCTTTAACGTGCACTCCAATGTGTACACGGGACCTCGGTTTTTCGTCCCACCCGAACGACTAGGCAGCTGTCCTTTTCAGACCCTCCTTCTGCATCACTGACAAGTGGAAATCACGCCGGAAAATCGAGATGAACTTTCTCGGCCAATGCAGGGATCGAACACCCGACCTCCAGTCTAGCGAACGGTAAACATGGCCATTATAGAAGAACTTATGTAATTTAATAAGTCGTGTATGTTACCGTTAGAAGAACTTGTATTATATAACTCGTAAATTACTGTTTTCTTCTTTAGATTTATTTTACAGAAATTTGTTCATAATATTTTGCCTATACAGTTTGTTTGGAACACAACTGGTGTAGGCTGTCATTGATATTCCATGGGCCAATCACGCTATTTTACCAGATTTCATCTTATAGTTTGGATGCAGCTATGGCGGGTGTGGCATGCCAGTAGGGTAAGCTTACTCTTCCGAACACCTGTTACCACTGTTTTTGGTGTATTTTGTACACGATGAACAGTCCGTATGCTGATTACACTATTTTGCCAGATTACACTTTTTTGCCCATACCGATTTTTTAGGACTTCGAATTTTGTCTAATGGTTTAGATTGTTCGTACTTGGGTTTATTTTATGACATTTAGCCAGTGTTTAATTGTTCATTGGTTTTTATAGTTTAATTAGTTTAGTTACTGTCGACTCCATTTGTATTTAAGTTTGTAATGACTTTAAAATACATTTTGTAAAAAAAATGGGAGGGTGGTTACACAATTGGAGATAATGTAGAAAAATGTCAACACCTTCAATACACGAAACCGATTAAAACATCCACAGATAGTCGACATTGACAATGGTTGAAGAGACCCCAACGCCCACGTGGGAGTCATTAGCTACTACACCTGGCCTGACATTCGGCAAACCTCGACAGATTCCGGTACTCTCCGTAACCTACATCTAGACTCGGATGTATGATAGTAATTGATATGTACCTACGACCATACATTTGCGATGCGGCTAGTCAACTGCCGATTTACTCCAACAGGTAAACGTGCCGCTTTCACAAAATAGTCCCAAAATGGCGTCTTTTCTATATATAATCTCTATGGAGGCAGCCATTTTTTAGTTTGTTGATATAATCTCCATGGTCATGGGGGCAGCCATTGTTTATCCGGGTCCTTTAAAATAGTTCCAAAATGGCGGACTTCATCATACAGCCGAGTCTAGATGTAGGGCACCGGAATCTGTCGAGGTTTGCCGAATGCTGGCCTGAGTGATGATGCAATAAAGCAAGCTGCATAATCTCTTCGATCATCCCTTGTCTAGAAGTGGGTTATAAGCAGTGTTCTAGAGAAGACATGGACCATGTAGGTAAGTTAGCTCACAAGGATGAAAGCCAAGCTAGGACCATGGCTCCCTCAACACAAGCTAATTAGAGAGTCTTATTTTTTGTACATACCAACATTCATTATTGAGCACCAGGCGCTTATACAACTGTTGCATATCCAAGTGCCAAGCTTGGATATTTTGATAAAACGTTATATGGACCCCCATCACGCCAAAGCCATAACCGGGGCTTGGCTGTAGCACTAACACTATACTGTGTTAATCTTTAAGAGGCATTTAGTAACTGGATAGAGCAATAAACCATAACACATACTTAACGTTGAGAAACTATGTGTTATAGTTTACTAACCTATGTATTATGTAATAGTATATAAAATATAATCAGATACTTACATTAATACCAATAAACCGTGACTCGCTAGAGCTGTTAGGCGATGAGAGGCTACCTTCTAATGTATAACTTGCTTGTATTTTACAGTAAATCTGAAAAATAGCAACTTGTTAATACAAGGGTATTTCGGTGGCCAACCACCTTGTTAAAATTGCATATATTGTAAGCTATATTGTCGGGTATAATGCTTCAAAACGAACGGAAGTGAGGCAGTTGCAACATTCACCACTTGGCAAGAAGCTAAAAGTATTACATTATCGGAAAAGGTGTGTCTTGTTACCCCCCTCTCCTTCTTTAAACACTTTGCTATTTACGAGTGCCTAATCTGTTCTGCGATGGGTGGAGTTTTTGCACTTGGAATCTTTCTGACTGTTTTTACTCTTTTGGTCATTCTAGTAATCTAGATTTGAAATAGACTCTAGGTACTCCACTAAACCCCGTCAAAAGACGTTTCTGCATGAAGATTACAATCAAGTTATTTGCAGATTTTGATGGTTTACCTCAAATATGTTTTGGGTGTTTTTACTTTGATTAGTAATGAATGAGTCTTATATGAAGCTGTAGTTTGATTGTATTTAAATAAAATTATGCATTCCAAAACCTATTGAAGCCTGTGGTCTTGGGCGACGTGTGTTACAGAATATCGGCATATTGTATAAGACATGTATTGAGAAAAGACATAGGCATACATCGGGTGGAGCACTATTCTAAGTCTGACATGCTGTAGTAAACACCTGCTTATAAAGCGTCTAACAATTAGGGAAGATGGACAGGAACAATAATCATATTATATGATATTCTTTATTATCAAATTATGGTGTTTGTAATTACACTGCGTATTTCTTTGGAAGTTATTATCAGGTCAGGGTATTTTTCTTATATTTTTGAGATACTTGCACTCAATCAAAATGTGCTCAACTGTCAAGGGAACATAACATTGTTCACACTCTGGTTGAGGCTCTCGCTTCAAGATGAAAATGTGTGTTAACAAAGTATGACAAATGCGAGAGCGATACAAAACAACCTTATCCCTCCTGTTGGTTGTGTAGGAGTTGGGCCAGTCTTCTAAGAGAGCCTTAATATGATGTAGTTTATTCGTGCCTGCAAGATCCCAAGACCGTTGCCAGCGGGCATATATACAAGAATAAATGGATGATTTAAAATCATAATATGGTAATAAAAATTTTGATATGGGAAGATCTAAAGCAGACTTGGCAGCCATATCTTCTTGATCATTCTCTTTGATATCAGTTAAGCACATTTTGTACTGTATGAGTGGGAATATAATCACCATATTTAGATCTTAGCTCTCTGAAGAGAGATTGGAAAACCGTCGAGCTTGTGTCTCTCTTTTTGTGTTTAGTAAGATCGAAAGCGATCTTTGGGGGGAGATACAGCCCACGGCGGAGTCTCAAAGAGAGGAACATCCGCGATACTGTCAAGGCTGATACCAGCCTCAGACAAAGGGGGTTGAATGCGAATACCGAAAGATACAAATGTTCATGAAGAGGTCTAAATATGGTGTTAAATGAAATATGATTTGGTAAAGATGCTATTTTCGTAGCATACTGCAGGGCCAGTTTATTAGCACAGGGGTTAAATATCGATATACTTAGAAATAAGTGTTTTTTGAAGAGGGCAGGGGTACATTATACTTTGTTTATAACTAATATTTTTCGATCTTCGATGCAGTAAAATACGAGTTACTACCCTTCGCCCATCGCATTGTATTTATGAACATTTTTGATTGGTAGATTATCAACGGCAGATAATGTGACTATATGTGTACCCTATTAATGGACCTAGTGAACTATAATGGAACCGTACCAATGGGAATATCGAGAATGGGCCGCCGTATAGGCTGATATGTGCCAACTTGTAAAAAAAAGGATAAATGGGCAACATTCACTTTTTTTATAGTTTTGCATTATCGTTATTTATTTGATTGCTTTAATAATAATAATAATAATAATCATTATCATCATCTTATATAGCGACGGAATGCCAACCAAAAGGCTGTTTATTGGCGCAAATTACAGCATCATTAAAGTCATTTACAGAATGACAGTCGAAATAGTTATGTTTTTACACTTTGTGTTAAAGAGTTCCAAACAATGGGAGCAGCGGAGGAGAATGCACGATAAGCACGATTTGACTTTGTTAAAGGTACCATTAGTAGATTCTTATCAAATTAAATTGCGAGAAAGACAGAAATTGGTACGAAGTTCTTTTAACTAACCTGGAGTAAAATCACAGTTAAGACAGGTGTAAGTTAAAACAGATATTTAAAAAAAAAACTCTTTGTTTAACAGGAAGCCAGTGTAAATCCACGAGGACTGGGGTTATGTGTTGACAACTTAAAGGGCCACCCCTGCATTCAAGAAGTGTAAAACACAAATATGGGCTTTGATTAAAAGTGCTCTATTTTGTTTGAAATCAATTTGCCTACCTTGGCAATTGCATACTCACTTCAAAATAGATTGAAAAGACCCACTTTGAAATTAAGGAAAAAGGGGAAATACAGTAATACTCACGTAAAACCCAGCATTTCGTTTTATTTGGTATTCGGATAAACTCAATTTCTGTCGAAGATCTATGGCGCTACCACTGACAACTGGGCTTGTGTAGGAGAGAAAATCTGTAATGCGCCAAACTGCTCTATAAAATAGACCCTCCTTTTTATCGAAGTCACAATAAAACCGAAAACGTTTTCGATTGTTAGGCTCATCAGTTTCCATGGCAATGTTTACTTCGGGGACAACGTCGAAATTAGGACTCCCTGAAAGATGATTAAGGACAATTATTTAATTTCAGCAGTTTTATCAAATTAACGAACGTCACGGATTGTATATTTACGGAAAGTTACGACTACCCACGGAGAATGGCGGAAATTACTGATGTTGAAATTTACCTGTTGCAGGTAATATTGATATTCGGGTTCGTGTTGTACTTATGGAAATGATATGTTGACATAATTACTTGCATTATTTAAAAAAGGTGACCTTTCAGAATCTTAAGAGTGACACAATAAAGGCTGATAGAAGCACGCAATAGTTCCTAAATGGCTGCACCCATTGGCTAATTCAGACACCATATGGGCGCGATCTGTCTTATTCCAAACACATCACAGGGACAACACCGGTTTGCGGGGCGTTGGGAGTTATTTTTGCTTTGGTTTGTTTACGAACTGGGTTTCTGGTAGAAAAAGTAATGCATTAAACATACGACCTGTGATGATTAATCACGTGGTATCGGTATTATGACTACCCACATACTACTCGCAGTGTTCCGTTTGATTAGACCTAATCAAACTCAACACTGATGTAATGAAAGTAAAATTATGTTCCAAAGTATTACTGGTCAATAGTCTGATTAACAACCAATACCTAACCGCGTAACAATATCATTCGGGTTTAAACAGCTCTAATTATGTTGACATAACGTAACCAGTGCAAAGCAAAATTTTGCAGTAAAGTTAATGCGTGGCAAACGAGGCTGCTATCAATGTAAACAGAGAGAGATTTCTCGGACCATTGCTTCGGAAATATGGGATACTTACTGTAACACGGACACCTGTTAGCGGGTAGAGTAGTTTGTTTGTTTTATTGTAAAGATTTACAATATGTATGTATAAGGCTTCATATTTGACTGTACACGCGTAAAACAGCACTGTATTGGTGACATGGAATGGAGTTGAACGTCCAAATTAAGACGCGAAGATTAGCCCTGTCGGTGCAGAACAGTAGGATCTCGACCCTATTTCAGTTCATTGGGTACAGTACTTTCAGCAATTCTAAGTATGATTTAAAGTAATAGGCTTACCTGTTATTTCACGGGGTACTGCAACAAAACACAAAACAATGAAAACTTTAAAGATACAGTTTAAGAGTTTAATAAAGAGTAGACCATTCGCTTTCATCGGTATAGACGTCAGTAAACGTTACTTTAATAAATGGACGACTGTTTAAATCCGAGTAATCCATTGATCTACAGGGTTGATTTTGGACTTGTCATGTACAAAAAGGTATAATTAACAATGTCTATAACAGCTGGAGCCTACATGAAGACTTGCAATAGGCAGATTTAGCACTTGCATAATGTATGTTTAATGCTTAAAATATTGATATTCGCTCAATTCCATAATTTGCTTTCGCAGTGTTATTGAGTGATGATGGCGGGTTCCACATATCAACGACAAGGACGTTTTCTGTAAACATATTCCAGAGTAAATGTGACCGACAATGAAATATATTCTATACCTCATTATCAAAATTCAAATAATTCGCCATTCACATCAGTGATCTTGATTTCTTTGAATGGTATAATCTTTTTTAATTTCGAAATCGAAGAAAAGCTGAATCAGCCTACCCCTCAATCATAAATTTGGCATTACGGCTGACCAAACAAGCCAACGTCAGTAAACATTAGTAAGGCAAGGTAATCATTTTAGTTGAGGGTTGTACAAAGCTTCTCTAAAGGGACAATAACACTCTTGCCTGCTTGACAGCTCAAGGGAATAATAATAGTCGCATTCTAACAACTGGATGTTTAAGTATCCTACCTGTTGTGTAAATTATCCATTACATCCAATTTTACTTGTCCAGAGTGTTCGAAAATATTTTAAAATCTGAGTTACATTTGCACAGGTTTACGTTAGTCTTTCCAAATCATGTAGTTGAATTTTTCCATTCCTTTAAATTGGGAGTGTTAAGATGAAATGTGTATCATCAATTAATTGGAATATTGTAAAATAGTACAATTTATTGACCAGAATAATGCTTGGGACATAGTATTCAGTTACAACAAGAATGTTATTGTCCCTTTAAGTGGCATTTAGTAATTAAACATCGATAAAATAAGAAGATTATGTTTATCGGACTATACCCATTAATATTAATTCATTATTATTTGTATTTATGTATATATAAGATCCAGTGCTTCGTACACTTATCTAACAACCGGTTATTTTGCACAAGTTATGGCTTGTTATTGCACACTTAATTGATTGTTTAAAGGCGCTAAATCGCTCATATGCAGGACATATGAATTAATTGACCCTAATGGGTCGCAACGCATTTAATAATATATTCTGATTGTATATAAACTGATTTACATTAAATTGTTTCCGTTTTGACTTTAATTTCAAGTCAGTTATGTCCAGCGAAATACGGCATAAGTCTGAACCGAATATACATTTCTAGGGTCTGGTTATTCCAGTCTATTGCGCATGCCCATCATATAAGATATGGCGTGACCGTTTGACGGGAGTTGTGGAATATGTCTAGCCTCTTTCTTTCTGGCCACTTGTTACAGGTGACGCTGAAACGCATTATATGGTACACGAATGTTACAATGTTTATTTTGTTTTAAATATTGGATATCAGAGACCTACCTTTTCCGGGTGAGGTCACAACATCAATGTTGATTTGAATTGACAAATAGTCCGTGTTTTCAATGTGTATAATAAGACTACTTCCCTACTTTAACACCATTGAGTAATACCATGGACCGTATATAGATAGACAGACGAGTGATGTGCGCGATACACGACGAGGTCTCAATGTACACGGCAAATCAAGCGATGTGATTTATGACATTGCGGGTTTTTATACAGATCAATTTTTCGTACTCCTCCTTGGAGTTTACGGTATTCTTATAGTTACACGGAAATTTGTCAACCCGATAAGTATTTATATTCGGTATTGACGAATTTCTCCAGTTTAGAACTTTTGGAATGTCCAAAAGTTAAAAATTGTGAAATTATCGATTTCAATATTTTCGTAGTTCTTGTAAGCAATTTGGTTTTGCTTAATACTCCCGATTCCCATATGTATGAAGGATTTTAAAATTATGAAAATGAGGTTAAGTATAATACTGTCCGGAACGATGATTATTTGTGCAGAAGTAAAAATTAAAAGCTTGAGTGTTTTAGTTGGGGTTGTTTTTAATGAAAACTCAACATGTTTTTTTTTAGATTCATATGGGCGCGTCCGAAGTAAACAAAGACAATGTGTTGATTCATTTAATAATAATGATATTAATAATAATAAACGCGTCATTTTACAAGGGTGGCAAATAAGGCCTGAGTCCTTTTTCCGATTTTTTGGCCCTTGGCACAGATCGTGCGAATGATTTCGATCATTACTGCAGGAAGAAACTTGAAGAACCCGGGGGGAACCTGCCTGATCGGACGGGAGACCGAATATTCCTCTCACTTACAAAGATAAAGTTCTTGCCCTGAGCTGGGATTGAACCCTCGTTTCATTGGTGAGAAGCCGCCTCTCTATCGCCACGGCTATCCGACCAGCTAACTTTATACCCCAAGCATCAGTATGTATGGGTTAAAAAGGTGTAGCAAGAGTAATAAAACTATTCTGAATTGATTGTCCGGTCTCTCTTCTACCGCGTCACATAATTCTAAAGGCTTCATTGGCGTTGGTTGTCCATCTATACCCGGTCCATGGTAATAGTAATACTTATTAATTAACGCTTACTCCCAGTTCTTTAGACACATAATTTTAGGTATGACCTCGGTTTGCTGTAACTACTAAGGGTTTGTCATCATCGCTTTGACTTTTTTTTATGACTTCATTTTACTGTATATAAATACTTGATGTTTTACATATATGTTACCATTTGCTTGATAAAGACGAGAGTATCATCGTCAAATCGTTGCATGTTAATAAACCAGTGATTGTTATTCCATAAATAGTGTTCGTGTGGTTGTACAAAGATTTTTCATTACCAAACTAAAAACAAAACAATGTATTCACTTACCTAAGCAATAGCCCGATGATGCTAATGGTGAATTGTCCAGATAAAACACAAACACATCATCGACATCACAAAACTTCATTCGAACAGTAAATGATGTATAGCAGACATCTGTGTATCGTCTAATACAAGCAATCACATCATGTTCTATACCGTTGTTTTCTGTAGGGGCAGCTTACATTGATAAAAAAAACAAAGACAACAAGATAATACGCCCATTTTTTTCCCGACAGCAGCTTACTCGAAATGAACGCTACGATATGATTAAAATTTGATGACAAAGTATCCGTTCCAGAAGTATGATCTTATAAACTTGATTATGTGTACGGTTCGTTCTCTCCAATGGCACCCAATTTGAACAGATCCATCGAAGACTAGCCTATTTCAAAGTTATAAACTAGCCCCTGTTGCATTCATAGGATATCCGACAACGTCTGAAATCTGGAACAGAAAGTCAAGAATATATTTCATCATCCCATGACGACAATGCTAATCACCAAATCCGTTAAAAACTGTAGCCTACATGACAACAGGGGAGGTTCTGGAACGGAAAATCTGGGACCGATGAATATAGACCGAGTTCTTCCTCCCCTGACCATAATGCTTTATCCGAACTCATCTAAGATCTAGGTCTACATCCTTGGTATACTTATACATGCTTTTCCACTATTTACGGCATGTGGGTTGATTTGCACGAAATACGAATTCTATTATGTTGATAGTGTAACGGTGATATATTAGAAGAGTTTTTAAAATAAAAAAAAATGCTTCATACGGTTTGGCGAAGGGAAGGTAACTCTGGCATGGAAGGTCGTGGAATGTTGATTATTAATGGAGCTTTTTTTAGCAAAGGGAATATATTACTCTGGAACGGAACGGAATTAATGATAAGGTTTTGTCCTTTCATGTACCCAGGGCTTTCCACTAAAGATGCGTTAAATACTTTAGAATCTACCACATTCACTAGTCTTTTCGCAATGTATATTCGATCGGATGAGACTACAAATACAGTTTTCGTGTACATTGTCGTGCACGTAAAAGATTCCTGGGCCGTTGAATTTCGGTATAAGGTAAGAGCAGGTCGTAGCGCCCCATAGTACACTGCATGGCACAAGCCCGTCTTCATTATCCCGTTCGGGGCAGATCAGGATAACGTTAAGCCACGTTTCATTTCATTTAATAAAACCCTTTAAATTTTTTAACGGATCTCATCATATAATAAAACAAATTAAAAGGTTAACACACAATAACACATACTTGTGGAAAAACAGCTACTTATTATTTGGGCGACGTTACGAAGGGTATTCTCTCAGCGTTATCAAGCATCGAATTAGCTTGATAACGTTGAGAGAATACCCTTCGTAACGTCGCCCAAATCAGTCGATTGATAACCTTGAAAGAGGACTCTTCGAAAATAAAAAAGTAGCTGTTTTTCTATAAGTATATGTGATTGTGTATTGCTCTACCCAGTAACTAAATGCCTCTAAAATATCAAAATTAAAAGGTGTGGGTGTTTAATTTAAATACTGAAATGTATAGCTTAAAACGACTTCGTTACACATATACCGAGATTAATGATAATATACTCTATAAACGGTTACCTGTTAAATATATAGGATGCCGGGTGCCACAATGATCTTTCGCTGGTGGCGTAACACTAGCTAATACTCTAGTACGTTGTCCATACCATCCCTCAATAATATATCGGTCGTTCATAATGGTTAGCTGATCATTTGTTATAACGTTATCAATAAGCCGTTCCGCAGCACGTGGGAAGGGTTTATATATCTGGCAGGGGTCCTGGGCTACAAAAAAAAATATGACACGTGTAAGTTTTTCTTTCGAAGTAATGTTAAAACAAAAAAGTGATTGTCAACCAACTAACTTTGGTTTAAGGACCTCTGGAATTAGAAGACATTCATGTGAAGTACATCAATATTAATTAATTCGGCCCCTTAAAACGACTTGTATTTAAGGCAGAGGATAATCGCCATGCGAATGGCAAGTAGTTATTCGCCATCCGTTTACGTTATTTGCCATTCTTTTTTCTTAAATCGATGTCCTCTGTCCTATCACGATGTCTGATCGAGTGGTAATTCTACCAAGTTTAACTGCGTCTAACAAAATGAATATACATCATTTTCGTTGCAGTAAAAACGCAAAAATAACTATTACAACAAACGTTGTTTGATATAGTGTCAATGGAAGTCTATGTATAGTCTAGCAGTGACTACCCGAAAAATTACCATACTTTATGACCTGTCTTTGAATGGTTTAAATAATTCAAATATATTGATTGGAAATAACAGTGGTTGAAAATGAAAGGTTCGGGTAGGTAAACAAATGAAATAAAAACCTGCTGCTAAATATGAAAAATAAAAAAGAATGTCACAAAAAAGATAAGAGTTGTGTATACGTTAATAATAAATACTTCATGTGTTTACCTGTCTGTCTTTGGTAATGTTTTTTTTTATGTTGACATTCACTGTATCCCCTTTTGGGACACATATGGGGACGAAGAGAGATAGAGAAAGTGGGTTCGACATACGTTCATTGGAAACAAACTAGGTTATTTCTGGACTAACATATGGCTCAATTTTTTTTGGAATAATGCACTTGCACTTGAAGCTCTTCAGCAGTGGGAGGACCCGACGAAAACCCACTAGATTGGTGAGAGGGCCTTACTCCTTGTTACGTACATGCGCAGAATGAAAACCACGCAACTTCACTATATAACACCTTTTGATACAAGGCGCGTGCGTTAACCCCCCACCCCACACCAACTCACCCGCCATATTTTGGGCACGGCTAAAGTGGGGCACGGTGGCTCAGTCAGTAATACTTTGGCTTGCTAACCTAGTGATTCCGGCTGAAAAATTTTATCTGGAGTTTCCAGCGTCGTTGCCTCTTACGAAGGGTCTGATAAAAAAAAGACGACGTAACGTCGTTCGGCGGAGACGGAAAACCGATGTCCCGTGTAATCGTTAGCATTTGATATAATATTTCATATGAAAGATTTATTTTGCGACTGCATTCCTTCTGGAAAAAAAATCTTCATAAATATATGATTTAGCAGGATTAACCATTTACTAGGGTGTTGTTAAAGTTCCGACAATATTAATTCATCTGAATTCGTTATTATCCCGGCGATCGAACACCGGTTCTGTCGCGAATGAATACAAAGCCAACGCCCCATCTAAATCGCTTCTGGAAGTATTAAGACACTCGGTGGGATAATAAAAAATCGTATCTAAATCTCAAGAATTTAAGATTAGAAGCTCAGTTCAGCAAACCACTCCAAGATACAGCCACGTGCATGTTGTTGGTTTAGATTATGTCCAATATGGTGGGTTGTCCCCGGTTTTGTCCCCCTGTTAAAGTTTGTCCCGAAATGACCCCCCAACACCTACTCTCCCTTATTAATACAGTTTCGGATAAATGTGTTAATATATTCTTATAAATGATTTTAAAAATACAAAAATAAAAATTGTGGACTTGATTTCGAATATTTTTGTCCTGAATATGTAAACATAACTACGATTCCATTATTTAGGAAAAGATTTACCTGAACTGAGGATGCGGTAAAGATATAATTCTGGGATAATTCACGATCACTTTATTCTAGATGACCTCGCGCCTGGTACGTTCGTGCATTTTTAGTTTTTCTTTTACTGGCACGCGCACGGGCACTATTTCGTTTTCTCTTAGGAGACTGGCCAAGCTCCTATCGTACTAACAGGAGGGATGAAGTTGTTTTGTGTCGCTCTCGTATTGGTCATACTTTTTTAACTCATATTTTCATTTTGAAGCGAGAGCCTCAACCAGAATGTGTTCACTGTCATGTTCCTTTGACAGTAAAACACATCTTGATTGAGTGCAATCATCTCAAGAATACTAGATCTAAATACTACCGTTGCCGGTCAGCACGTCAGCTATTTGCTCAACCGGAGCTTTATGCTAAATTGTTAGCTTTTTTAAAAGAGACAAACTTTTATTTAAAATTTTAACTGTATATTTTTCTCATATAAAAATTATTGCGTTTTAAATATTTATATATGTAAAGGAATTGGTTTATTTTTAAATATATTTTCTGTGATATTTGTTTTTATTTACATATATAAATACATCGCTGTGATATTAATTTAATTTGTCTCTGAAATTTCATTATGCTTGGCGCAATATGGCCCGGTTGGTGCTGACGTGCCATTAAACAATATTTCAATTCAGTTTTCTTTTACATGTACCAAAATCTGGGATTTCGCGCGGAGGTACTTTTGAGGTATAAGTCTGTGAAGCAGAACACTTGCCACTGTACCTGTGTATCGCTAATTAAACACGGAAATATCACGAACAAAATTTTCAGTACAGAGTTGATTCACGCTCGATTTGTTGCTAAGCAAACCAATGGGATTATTTTCTCAGTGATACTATCCTTACACCGAGAGAAATTATCTAGTCTCGGCGAATAGAACCATGGTTGTCTGGTAGAAAATTACTTTTGTATTTTTTGGAACGGAAAACAGTGATTTTAGAAGCAAACTAACCTGCCGCACACGAGGAAGTCATTATACTAATATTAAAAGGCGAGAACTCTTTTTGCGGCGGAGGCTTATCACTGAGTAATAGGTCAAGGTTAAAACATACGTTTGCCTTATAAAAATCTAGCAAAATGGTAAATACCTACAGATCTCGATAAAAAAAAATAACATTCGGATTATAACTCTAGATAAGGTGTGTTAATTAACAAGGGTGTAAATGGAATATTATAATATGTATAGGAAGCCTAGTGACGAGTGTAGTAAGTAGGCTATAGACTATAGTTTTAAGTCGAGATAACTCGCTTTCAGTTTTACTCTGTTTTTGCGATAACCAATTATGTGAGAAATACCATACTGACATTCGGTTTTTAAAAGTTGTACGCGAACTAAATGCGTTTGTTAGATACTGACAGAGCAGCCCGGAGTCGAACAATCGCCGCCCGAGCTGTCTTCGTCAGCTAGTTTCAAAATGGCGTACAACCAGTGTAAGTGGGAAAAGACGACAATAAAATCAGAAATGTGTTATTTATTATTGTCGGACTAAGTACATCACTCCTCTCTAACAAATCATAAAGCTGTGGTGTTGCGGTGGTGGCACAGTATTTCACCGTAACACCAAAGCCACTCTTATCATTCATAATACATCTAACTATCACTCCCTACACATTTCCCCTTGTCTACTTTCCCAAACGTCAACAACACATCTCATACATCCATTTCGCTGATTAACCCTTGTACCATGTCTACTGGATATAAATATTAGCTTAATAATCAAGTGTCTACCTTTAAATTGTTTTTTTTTAAGATTCTTAAGATAAATAAATGTTGGCTTACCCAGTGTGGTAACAACCTGAACCAGAACACAAATCAACACGCGCATCTTTATTGTTGTCATATTCATGTCGTCTTCATTCTAACACCGTTCGAACATTTATGTGTATAACATTATTGCCCTACAATTACTCCATATCAAGTCAAAGAGGAAGTACATACCTTATATATAATAAACCTATTTGAAAGATATTAAAAAGTTATTTTAGGTACCCACACATGCAATCGTATTGGTCTAGAAAGAGCATACATTATAGGGACATTATAACATTCGACAAAGATATAATTGATCTGACATCATATTCACCCCTATTAAAAGAAAGCAAGTTCAATGTTTATTTAAAGAAAATGCTATAACATAGATCAAATAATTGTAAATGAGCTTCAGTCGTATAGGCTACGCACAACCCATATTTTTTCTTACACACTGGACCCTTTGTTCTGACTCGGGTGTTCAAGTTACTGATCAACCTGTAATTTGTGGTTTTAGCACACGCACAGGCGATCATGAAGAAAATAAGGTGTTCATATAAATGAACACGCCATCATACTAACTCGGTGATTCTCAAAACCGGCCATACATTTTCGTGCGTGCACTGTATTTTAATTGACTAGAAACACTGTGTTAATTAAAAAAGATAAATACATGCAGTTAAAACAATAAATTAATATTTGTTCAATGTAGATTGTGAAATTGTATCATTAGCTAGAAAACGCATCCAATAGTATACGGATCAAATACACAAAATCAAGCGAACTGGGATAATATTCTGTTTGGTCATGTTTTAGGTCATTTGTAATCTTGTAAATTATCCTTCCTACGTCATCGCACATGCTATTTTTTTGCACAAGGTTTATAGTTTGTTCTGTGGCTGAAAAATTGTGAATGTAAAACGTATGTCAGTCAATGCAGCACACCCCATTACACTAAATAAATATTACATTATTTATTGGCCAGGCAACGAAACATACGTCCACAGCAGCGAAGTCGTCCCGCCAGTCAATAACGGGTGTCGCACTTTTTTCTGTCGGGAAGGAGAGCAAAATGGGGTTTAACGTCCTCGTCGACACAAAAGATGTCATTTCCTGACTAACATGGTTCAATTTTATTTCAATAATTCGCACATGTGTAGGGGTCTTTAGCAGTGGGAGGAAACCAGAGAGGTTGGTCGGGCTAGCCTAGACCTTGTCACGTACAACCGGGAAATCCCCCCCCCCCTTTGTCGATAAGGGAAACATTTACAACACATTAAAATATAAGTACGAATAACAAATCCATTAAGTTATTGGCATACTTGTTAGGCTTCTAATTCTGCCCTATACTGACGTTGAGTACTCAAAACATTAAATATCAAGGGCCACAAATCTGGAAGTCATTATCGTATATCATTGAAAATCAATAGGATTATTCGTCTCTTGGCCATAATTTTTTAGCTTCCAGGTCGTGGACATCGGACGGGAGCGACGACAATTTACGACATGTTGACGTATAAAACGTTATGAAAACATGATATCAGCAAATAGGCTGAAAATACATTTTTCCATATACGACTCAAAATTCCTTAAATTGTATTTCAAAAACGTGGCAATGGAATGATTTGAATTATATGCATCGTAAATAAACAGGTACATTGGCTATATTCAGGTTATGGGCCCGTTCCCTAGTCTGCTGAGTAACTACTAATATTCTACATTTGAGCGAATTGCAGTTCGATTGTTTCTTTTTTTTTTCTATGCCTAAGCAGTCATTTTCATTTTTCGTCTGTGTCCGTAACATCTCTTGTGTAAATTCATAATAAAAACAGTCGCCTCCATTTCTCAATTTCCTGTTGTTATTTTTATAACTGGATAGTGGTCAGCTGTCGCCACCGTCTGCATATTTTCGTACAACCACAGTTGCTAGCTAATCACGGTCACCAATATTTATGATTGGGTTAACAGATACAAAGATGATCTGGATTCAACATGTTATTCAGATTTGTTATAACGCGAATTAATTAAAATGAAATGAAATGGGGTTCAACGTCCCATTGTTCTGCTAAATTAAGTAAAATTATACATATTATATTGTTGATATTGAATAAAATAACTACACAATGACATCGGCTATCGTTGATAGATTATCTCACTATAAACATATTATGACAGGCTACAGAACAATTGATATGTGACAACTGTACACTAGTAAACGTAATTAGCAGAATGAACGAATGAAATGAAGTTTTGTGGCACGTTAGCTCTAACCGGGCTAAGTTGCGGTAAATATATGGTGTTTGTTTTGTATGTGTCCATATCGAATACTCGGCGGTTGTTAATAATGCTAATAAATTTGATCAAAGAACCTTCTTCATTTTTGCGCATCTCTCTAGAAATCCATTGGTCTAGTATAACTTGGATTAAAAAGTCGTTTTCAGGACACATATTCGTAAGTGACTTAATTATTGGAATATAGATTGGAGACATACATGTTAATCCCAAATGAAATGACCTAGTTTGTATAGCGTGGACGTCCAACTCCCACTCTATTTCGCACCCTCTATCTCTCATCTCTAGTGTCAATTAATGCCTACTACTAACGGATGGTCACAGATCACTAATTATTTCCCCATTGACTTTAATGTTAATTTTCGTCTCTTAGAACGGCTCTAATGTTTTCCCAATTTTTCGTTGGATAGAACGCTTTTTGCCACAGATGGAGCAACATGTGGCAAACTCTTGCCCAAAAGCATGTATGATGTTGATCATGAAAAACTTTAGATACACAAGCTGGACGTGGAGACAAAAAAACATGCAATTATTCCAGGCCCTTCATTTCTAGTCTTGTATCCTTCCACCTCAAAATCATGAATATTCACCTAAACCTGGCAGAATATGTATTTTCAAAACTTTTTTTTTCGATTCTACACAAAAAAGTCAACAACAATCGCCATGCAAATGGGGGAAAAGGGGGGAGGGAGAGAGAGAATAAAAATAAATTTCGCCCTACATTCAGGAATAGTTGGTGACCTGTGTCCAGATGATAAAGCTAATTGTTGTTTGTAATGGGGACGAAGAAGCAGAAACGAAGAAATGGTGAAATTCGGGTGACAGGCATGTAATTACTCTGTTGTGTTTCAATTGACACTGCCCAATTAATAATTATCTTGTGGAAAACATTATTAGCAGAGTCTGTAAATAACAGTAAATTTAATGTCGTTATTATTGACAAAAGGGACACTATTAGGCTAACTTAAAAAATGCGATTCACTTTATAGTAATAATAGGTATTTCTCTATATAATGTTTCCTATTAACAAGCATTGCGATTTTTAACAATACTGTAGAAGTGCACTTTTCGTGTATTTTCTTGAATCTTCGTATTTGAATAAATGAAGACAAGACTGTTGTTGGTTGTTAATTTTTCTTCTACTTGTCCTCGATCTCTGCATTGACCGAGAATGTTCATCCAGATTTTCCGTCGTTGTTCCCACTTGTCAGTGATGCAGAACCGAGGGCCTGGTAAGGGCAGGTGTCTATTCGTTCGGATGGGACGAAAAGCCAAGGTCCTATGTACACATTGGCGTGCACGTAAAAATCCCTTGAAAGTTGGAATTCGATATGAGAGTAGGTCGTAGTGCAGCTGCCCGGGCAAAAATTACCCCATAGCACACTGTATGGCGTTTGTCCGTAGGACGTTTAACCCCATTTAATTTCATTTCATTTCTTCTATTTTCCAAACATCTATTATTACTTTGAATAACGCACGCTATGATATGTTACCTTTTCTATCAACAAGAAAGTTTCTTTCATAGCTATTTGCAAAGCTGTTTTATTACTAATTTGAATCGTTCTAGATATAACATAATATCTTTGTTGACTAAGAAAATCATTAAGGTTGGATTGTGTTTTTTCTATTACGCGAGGTTACTCGAGATCATGAGAAAATTATTTTCATATAGAATTGCCCAGCCTATACTTTATCACATTATAATAGCCGTAAATAATATATAGAGAAGACACACGTATAATGCAAACGTTGCCAAATATGTTAAACCGACTTTCCGTATTACCGTTAATCTGTCTGTGATATCCAATTTCATTATTTTTACTTTTTTTCTTTGTGTAACGTCAGATGCGAAAATGGGACACTGTATGTGACTTTGCACTATATCTCTAATATATATCTGTGGCGTGTGCTGGTGTCTGATTACACACCCGGGGGGGGGGGGGATATCATCGTAATAATGAATGAATGAATGAAATGGGGTTTCGCGTCCTACTGTTATGCACTTATCCTGAGCTAATTGAAGACGGGCATACGCCATACAGTGTGCTATGAGGGAAATTTTACCCGGGCAGCGGCGCTACGGCCTACTCTTATATCGAATTTCAACTGCCAAGGTATCTTTTACGTGCACTCCAATGTTTGCACGGGACTTCGGTTTTTCGTCCAATCCGAACGACTAGGCAGCTGTCCTTGTCAGGCCCTCCTTCTGCATCACTGACAAGGGAAATCACATCGGAAAATCATCGTAATAAACCAGATAACAGGATTCTGTCAAGAAACCACATCTTCTTCCTAAACAAAAGAGCGCAGCGAACACTCTCGTTATCGTAGAAAAACGCACATGACCAAATGTATCACATCATTGTGTGACCTTGATAACCTACCCAAGAGGTAGAAAATGGGGGATACAAAAAAAGTAATATTCCCTACAGTTTGAAATAAAATAATCCGTACACAAATTCGGGTCATATAATTACGCAGTTATCGGGTCTCTCGTACAGAAACGTGTGTGTGAAATAGCTTTATTTTACGTCCGCTTCCACCGAAGTGATATCGCAGACAATTACATTTTATATATATATGGTGATAATATTTACAGTGTGTTAAGTGGAATAATAAGGATAATTTTTTTTTTTACATATATGTACAAACAAAACATGATATAATAAGGTGCGGAATTTAATGAGGTGTAAGTTGGGACAATCACAGGCACAACATATGACAAGACAGACATGGACGCGAACAAATATTTACATAGACATTTGACAAAACAGACATGAAGGTGGACAAACATATAAACATGTACATATATATATTTCAATTTGGTCGGTCTGGTCGTTCTGTCCGGTTGAATGGCAGGGCGGTGCAACTCTTCCTTGAGTATAAGTCCTGGTCCATTCTTCCTTCCATTTGGGTTTGTTGTCCGGTATGGTGGTGTTGATTCATCTTTACTTCTATAATTCATTCCTTTTGTTATTTGTTCTCTGAAGGAAGAATCCAGCACCTGAAAAGAGAGAAAGAGAAAAGAGAGTATCTGGGCTTATGGTGTTTTGGGGTTTATTTCGTCTAGTGAGGCTTCTGGGCGGGGCGGGGGCAAAAATAATAATAATAATAAAGAAAAAAGAATAATATAATAGTAATAAAATAATAGTGATATAAGAATAATACTAATAGTAATAAAGAGAATAATGATGTAAGAATAATAGTAATAGTAAAGGTATTTAAGAGAAAATTTAAAGGGGAGGCTTTGCATTTATGACATATATGTATCAATAATAGTATCTATAATATAATCTTTATTCGTGTGAAAAGTTTGTTAGTTTTATTTTAATGTAATTTGTTTGTTTAGTTGGGGTGATTTGCGCCTCCCTCGTTGGGGACGTTTTTACGATTTCACCCTACTTGGTGTGATGTGGTTGATTTGTGTTATTTATTACATGTGTTTTATTTTTAAGTTTTTTTAATTATTTAGATTTGTTTTGGAATTATGTGTAGGATGGCTGGGCTTCCTTCGTGAGGACGTTTTTACTCAGCCATCCTACGTTGTGTGAAAATTTCGTTCATTTTTTTTTTAAATGTAATTTTTAGTGTTTAGATACGGTGATTTGCGCTTCCCTCGTTGGGGACGTTTTTACGATTTCACCCTACTTAGTGTGATGTTGATTAGTTTTATTTATTACATATGTTTGTTCATTCCTATGTTTTCAATGAAAACCCAGATGAGCTGAGAAGTCCAGTATCTGTCATCAGGTGATTGAGAAAGAAGGAATTTCAGAGAGAGAGTTTTCCCCCTCTCTGTCAATTTATTAACCATTTGTTGTCGTTCATTGTTTAATTGATTGCAGTTGATTAGTAGGTGTGACGTTGTTGCGATTTGTCCGCATGGGCATTTAATTGGTGTATAGGTGAAGTCTTTAATTACGTTTATAGTTTTAAGTCTAGCGATTAATTTGCATATTTTGATTGAGGGATGATTTATATAAACCTTGTCGACAAGATTGCTGTCTATTTGATAGCGATGAGTATTTTCTTGTTTTAGACGGTTTTCTCATGAATTATTAATTTTTGTTTTTGGCTATACTTGTAAATTCCTGATTGCTATATTCTAAATGTTCTCATTCGTTTAGTGACATCCCCTCATTGGCTAGTTTGTCCGTTGCCGAGTATATTGATGTGGGAGGGGATCCACGCAAGGATTACCTCTCTTCCGGTATTCTTAATTATTTGATTAATATCCCTAATTTGACTGATTATTTCCTGTCTGCTTTTTGAGGAATGTGATTCCATAGCTTTAATGCTACTCCGGGAGTAGGTCAGGATTACGGCTTTATGGTGTGTTTGCGTGGATAGCCATTCTATTGCAGTTTTAATGGCCATCAGTTCTGCGGTGTACACAGAACAGTATTCTGGTAACCGTTTCCTGATGTTTAGCTTCGCTTTTGGTATATGAATGCCGTAACCCGTTGATCCCTTTGAAGTATTTTTGGATCCATCAGTGTAGATTTTGAGATGATCTGCCCATTTGGTGTCTATTAGTTCCATTGTTAGTGCTCTAGCTTCTGTGGGATTAACATACTTGTTCGTTGTGTGGCTTAGCTGTGTGTTAGTGATAGGATCGCTTAGTTGCCATGGTGGCGTGGCTGAATAGGATTTTGTTTGTATGATTGTTCCTTTCAAACTGTGCTTATGTAGGATGTCATTTGACATCAGCCCGAATGTCGTTGGACGGGTATTGTTCCTAGAGCCTATACGTCTAAATTGATTGAGGCATTTATATGTTGGACATTACAGAAACGAATTAATGATGAGTTTATAACTGCGCATTATAAATTTAAGTGTATTTTTCTTATATGATCAATAAACTATTCAATCCTGTATACAATACAAATAGTTGTTGGCACTAAAATACAAATACTTGTTGGCACTTACCACGGGTAGTTCAAATACACAAATAAACTGAAACGATCTCAGATACAATTAGATAGGAATCAACATTGAAATGACACAATCATAGTATAAGATTCGCCTAACAATGCACAATACGCGTTGGTCTACATATACATGTTAACATTCAATACCTTGTAACTGTGAAATTTATTCCAAATACGACCCGGTGTCTACTTCCCTAATGCATGAATACATAAATGGTTATTTAATGATAGAAATGTCTCCTACCAAGACGTTGCTTTATAAAAACATAATAATATAATATGCTGAGCAATAATTTGAATACCGTTGAACTCTGCTTAAAATATAAGGGGTTGGGATGGCCTAGTGGTCTAGAGTGCCGCGCTTCGACTACTAGTTGGCCGGCCACCTCTGGCTTGCGGCTGTTGTTTCGAGCCCTGGTGTGAGTGTATGTGGCATAGAGATAGGGGAACCTTCTCAACCTCGTGGGTTTCCTCCGGGCACTCCGGTTTTCTCCCACATTAACTCACAACAATTTGACATTTGTAATGCGATGCATATATTTGTAATTGTATTTGATCATTACTGTATTCTGTATATATTTACCTTGATAAAGACAAGAGTATCCCCGTCGAAACGTCGCTTAATATTAGGTCGGTAATTGTGTATCCATAAAAGTGTACCATGTACTAATATGTACAATTAAAGAGTGAAATTTTATTGATAACTAGCAGGAAATCCGGCTACGTCAGGGGCCCACATGCGCTCCTGGCCCAAATTCGCCAGGGCTCCAAACTCACGCTGGACCCAAATGCGATGAGCAGAGCCATTAGAGGAATCATGCCGGTTCATTTGATACCACATAGGAGGGGATCGCGGTAAAGCAGCTTTGTACTAACAAGGGTAGTATCCAAAACAGATGTGGTCTGAATATGCAAACCAGGGCCACGGTTTCTCAGTGACTTAGATCCCTGCGTTGGCCGAGAAAGTTCATGGGTCCCCTTCTTACCAAAGAAGAACATAATATGCCCGTCTACATTTATAATATCTCCAGTTCGTTTTTCAAAACTATTATAATCAAAATGTGTTTTGGAGACATTCTGCAAATAAACATGATTAAGTTTAAATGTCTGATTAAAAAGTTAGATTTATTATTTGATTCAATAAAATGCGTTTCTTGGGGATTCTGTATCAATCCTTTAAATCTGTTTTTTTTTCTATTCTTAACTATTCTTAACTCTAAATATCTAAACACGAGTAACTTGTTATTTTTACTCGCTAATATCGAAAAATTAGCTACTATTTTTCGTTTTTCGACGATATCGAAAACGAGTAGCTCGTTAGATGAAACGAGTAGCTCGTTAGATGCACAGTCTACTAAAACGCGAAATAGATTTTGCTGATTTGAGGAATTAACTCGTTGTGTCTAGTGTATGCCCTTGGTGCGGGTGGATATCCGTTTTTAGTATTTTACTTGTATTCAATTAATATTTAATCCACCCGTTTATCTTACAGCAAGGTATTTGGTTTGATGAAAAAAAATAACAAATCAAAAGTGCAATCTTAATTTTATTTAGAATAAAACATACACATAAAGAGGTGTGAGGATGGAGGAAACCTTAGCTCATAACAGATGAAATGTATTGCTCCAACACACAGTTTAGTATCCTTATCTATATAAGAATGCAGGTGCTGGTGATCGCTAATTTATTCAGATTTAAAAAACATACGTAATTTATTCGAAAAGACCATATTTGATCGATGTGGCGAAATCAAATGTTTTAGGTATACAAGACACTTTTGAGTACAGCTTACATGGCAATACGGTGTATTTCTGTGGTTTTTGTTTAGTCTGTCTTGTCAATACAGGCTCTCATGAAACAAAGCAAGAACTAATAAAATATAATTAAAGATACATTATGTAAGAGCAAATTCTGCCTATTGCAGGTCTATCATTTGGTTTCAATTGATATGTAAATAAGTGTTTAGACATCTATTCACATGACAAACTCATGATCAACTCTCAATACTATCGGATGGTTAAGAATAAAGCCCCGCTTATGTCGCCCTACGACGCGATAAAACTATTAGCGACTAGCAGGAACTGACAGCTTATGCCGCTACGACTGAATTTATCCACGACTGGCAGCAACCACGAGAAACCAGTTGATCACAGTCGTAAGAGCGCTTATGTCGCCCGGCATCAGTTGAAGATTTGGAGCCACAACTGACCTCATGGCTGACACGTGGTGACCTTCAATGAGGCCTCATTACATGGTTGTTAACCCCCCCCCCCTGGGTACCACGTGACTAAATAACCGATTCCTGTTGGCTGCGTCGACTTGGCGCCAGTCGTAAGTGCGCTTATGTCGCTTGCGACTAGAGACAACTAGTTGTATCCAGTCGTAGGAGTAGAACATGTGCGACTCTGAGAAACTGGAGACAACTCGGCGGCGACTGGCTTGCGTCCGACTCAAACCAGTCGTAAGAGCGCTTATTTCGCCCAAGTAGTTACGACTGATTATATCCACTTGATCGTAGACCAGTCGCCGATAGTTTTATCGCGTCGTAAGGGCGACATAAGCTGGGCTTTACAAATGATTGAAACAGAATCGACAAATAGATAATCGCGAATGTTTATTTTTTTTAACATTGATATTTTACAATCGAGGCTAAACAAGATCACTTCGTGACTCAAATTTGTTTAAATTTTATGTCAATAATTTGGTTGTGCACATGGGTCTTTAACACTGGGAGGACACCTGGGGACCCAGCGAAAACTCCCGAGGGTGAACAATTTAAACGCCAACTTCAGCTATACATCATTTTATCACACCAGTTAGATACAGAGCTGATATTACAGATATCAGATTAATTTATTCTGACAGAAGATATGAGTATCGATGTTTGAGGTTTTGACAGGAAATAGCCTTAATTTAAGTGTGTCCCACCCACCACTGCCGATTGGCGAATCATATTTTCGATTGTCAAGTAACATTCTTGTTTTTTTGCAATCGGTAGATTTCTAGTTTGTAGCATGGACCTGCACGTCTGGGAACTTGCAAAAGACTATGAAATACTGAAGCCATATATTTATGAATATAATGCAATTTCAGAGAAGTTATTACGTTCCTAATAAAGCGCCGCTACTACTTAATTATATGTACCTATTTGAAACTAGCTGAAATAGATTATACATCAATTATGACGAATATTCGAATATCCGATTGGTGTGTTCGAATATTTTAATTCAGTTGTTCGGGGGTCGAAATTTCGAATACGTGGACCGAACACTTAACATTTAAAATAAATATAGGTTTGAAAACCTCAGGAATATTGGTAATTATACAACTTTTCGAAATAATCTAATATTTTTATTTATGACCCAAAAATACATTCTACAGTAGATATCGCATGATAAATTTCATAATCTATTGCGATATCGCTTTACATAAATTTGATTGTGGTCAGTTTATTTTTAAAGAACAGTTCATTTTTTTTTTATTAAAGAAACTTCTAATTCATTAAAAATGAAGTGTTTTTTTTATTTAATTGACTTTGGTGGAAACACTGGGTCAATATAAAGGACTTTGCAATGGTTGTATTGCTGTTAAAAACATCACCACGCCGTAATGTAATCAGGTTCAGTAAAAGTGAAATCTATAGCAAAGAATTATATTTATTTATTTGTGCATATCATAAGAAAGGATTAGGTGATAAATAAAATCTCCTCTATATAGTTGTCTGTAATTGTAAGTAATTATAAAATCCTTAAAATAAGACTCTCAACATCCAGTTAGGCATTGCTTTTGTTTCGAATTGGTATTCCATAGAGGTTTCTTGTCCTTTAAAAAAAATAATAAAATAACATAACAAAACAAAACAATTCCAGACGTCTAACATAAATGCTTTAGATCATGAGAAAATAATATGAAATATTTTGTTTTAATGGCACGTCAGCACATACTAAACGATTTAAATAGGCTTGAATTAGGACGTTAAACCCCATATCATTTTGACACAAACGAAGACGAGTATATGAGGGAAATTGAACTTTGCAGTTCTTTCATTATATTTTCCGCGACAATGCCCAATGTCGCGACTCGTATAAGCAATAGCAACTATTTTTCGAAAACTCATATATTCTAACTTCTTCGCAATTACATTTCAAGTGTGATTTCCACAAACAAAGTATACATGTAGTTGTATTACATCCCACTTATACCTCGTTACCAGTGGCAACCTTTAATAAAACTGGCCTGTTTATTTCCAATACAGGCTTAAAGGTATACGTGTATCAGAAATGAACAGTACACTTTTTAAAAAAATACTGTTCATTCCCGACAAACGAACACTTCTACACCGTTTAAGATACCATTCAAGAAATAAGTAGCGGACGTTTAGTACGGCCCAGATCTCAATGATAACGATGGCTCTATTCAAAGCAGTGGGATAAATCACACCAAACAAGTAGTCAAAATCACAGTAACAAAACAAACCGGGTGGAACAAACTGGCAGTTTAAAAATATATACAATGACATAAAATTAACATAACAACATATTATGAAAATCAATTATTATACATACCAATTGGCATCTATTCTACAATTTGGTTTGATTTATATTAATATGCAAAACATATAAATTAGAATACTGAATAATTATTTCAATTGTAATGATAGAAGGCGCAGTTCACTTCACAGGCATTAAAAATAAGCAGGGTGAAAAAGAAACGCCTAGAAAGACATATATTTTATTACAAATAATTCGCTGATGCATACTTTCACCAGGAATGACCCACATTTCGCATTTTCTTTACACTACATTTAATAATACTATTATAAATATCGCAGTCCTCTGCGCCAAAGACAGGGCGACCTTCGATTATCGTGATTTCTTGACTATGGTCGAACTAAATGAATCCTAATTACATTTAGTCGAGACCATAGTCCGGAAATACCGAACCATGCTATTGTGGCATGGTCGTAGTAGTTCAAAGATGGCTGGTGTTAATGAAACGTAAGTGTAAATTATTAAGACAGAATCTATTTTTATTTAGCATATTGTATTAGGAAGTTTGAATTAATTATAAATGGTTGTCAGTGCTACTAGTAGCTATTTTTGTCTCCTGTGTTATGCCGGAATCTATGCGAGTCCAAAAATTACGCATTATTTCAATATTTGTGCTATGCATAAAGTAAAGTCCATGGGGGCAGCCACCTTTGAACTGACGTTGTCCGGACCATCCGCGTTCGGTTTTTAGTTCCGACCACCAGTCGTGAAAAAATATAACCGAAGGTCGCCCAAGTTGTTTTGACGATGTGGTCTAAACAAACACGTGATAGTTTTACTTCCAGGGTATAGCAATATGCACGTGAAAATACTATTCACGTCGTCTCTCCACTGCGCAATCATTCTACCATGAAATGTAACGTGAGGCTCAAAAAGGAATAAATGAAAGAGCATTTGCCACTTTTCGGTTGAAACTACTCGATAATAAATACTATTTTCACATTTTCCTCCACAATACTCGATAGAAATGTGATGAAAGTCAGTTATTAGCACCTTTCCTCGGTGTATCGGTGAATATCAGGACAGAAAACTGTCCTGATATTCACCCCGACCAAAACTGTCCTGATATTCACCGATATACTTCGAAAAGTGTGCAAATAACTACTAACTGCAGTATGTTTAGGCATTTACCTCAATTGCTTCATAATAAAGAAGATAACCACCGCTGCAATTATAACAACCAACAATGTGCTAAGTACGGCAATAACAATCAAAAGCTCGGGACCACGTTCTTCTGTAAAAATAAACAAAAACAAATATAGTATTTTTAACTACAAATATTTTTTTTCTTAAATTATGGTACCAGTTGACTGTTGGGAAGGTGGAGCAGAAAAATTAAATATACTATATTTAAAAAAAAACTTTCACTCTATCACCGTTACAACCTGCGGAAGGTTAAGTTCGAATTCTAGAAAATTGGACCAGTATTGCCAGACAAAATGGCCACCGTTTCTACGCGAATAGTGTAAAAATATGGTATATCAAAGTTGTCGACCCTATAGAGGTCACAATTGTAATTTCGATTTTGAAGAAACTCGAAATGCATGTTTATAACCTAAAGATCTCGATTCTTTTCGATATTTGCGCATATCAAATTGTAACTTAATGAATAATGGCCTTTGATTGTAGGATAAATCACTTTCGGTATTGCTTGTTCTCTATCCATCTCTCGAAAATGTGGCCGTATCCTGCCTAGCAGTGCCAGCCTATCTTTCGACATTGAAGCCTGTATTCCGCTTTACTTGTCGAAATAGACATTTAAGTGAGAATGGCGACTCCTTCAAAAATAAAAAGAAATAAACCACCTATGATTTAGGATTTTTCTTTTTTTCCAAATCAAACAAGGCGCTTTCGGTTTTAGTAGTTTTAATTCAAAATACTTACGTACTGCTTGGACTTGTGGTCTTTTCACGGCTGCATTTTCTGATGTGTGTATGGTGGTTGTAATACCTGCAAGATACAATCATAGAAACAAACCTTGGTTCTGAATATGAAATGAAATGCACCAATTACTTCAGAAACAAAGTAAATATTTATGAGAGAAACTAATTAATATCATGTGCCAAGAAGTCTACTGGTAAGACACTCAACATGTTAAGGAATTGCAGGGATTTCTTCTTGTACATCGTTAAATATAAGATAGTGTTGTAACGATTTGGCTACCCAGGCATGCCATTAAGTCAGAGAACGGACTGCCGTCGCATTTCAAATCATGGCAGGCCGCTTTCTATCTTGATTTCAGTCTAACAGATTTAACTTGTTAAATGCAAAATGACCGTTTATTATGTAACGATTATAGGAGAGACTAAGCTCAAGCTTGATAAATATGTTGTGGTATAGTTATCGATATATTTGGAGATATGTTGTATTGCAGGTCACCCTATATTCGATTTAAGATATCAAGCAAGCCTTCGTTTCTCAATCTCTTAATGGTTTTAGGAATACAGGTAGTAAACGCTATCGAATTTGTATCTTGTGCAAGATCGTAATTTTTGTGTCTTCGATCTTTTTACATCAAGAAGCGAAATTATCATCAATCCAAATTTCGTTAAACAGATCATCTAAGAAAATTAATTAACCGTGTACAAAAATATAAATGTGTTAGGAATGAATGAATGAAATGGGGTTTAATGTCCTACGCTTAAAAAAGAATTCGCCTAAGCACGGAGCTCGAAATATGTTCACCCATTGATGAATAAATTGTAATGGTACTGAACAGAAAGTTAGCTATATCAGGGAATGTTGTTAGAGTGGATATATCAACATTAAGATGGCTAAATGATAAAACACTACTTTCACTTTTAAACCTACGAAACATATAACATAGCAAACGTGAAATGATATGCTAATTTGAGACATATTACTGGTTACTGGTGTTTGTCCGTGCCTCCGGAAGTAAGATCCCTCGCACATATCCTCTCCCTTCTCTCTTTGATCATGTTGGTGATGGAGGCCCATTTATTTTTTTTGAAGATGACCTCTAGGGGATCTTACAGACCAATGTTCCTTGCCTGCTGTAGAGCTGGACACCTTAGTAGAATGTGCTCTATGGTCTCATCTTCTTCTTGGCAGATGGTGCACTTTGCGGAGTCAGTCGAATTGAAGCGATGGAGATAAGCTTGGCATGTAAAATGATGTAGTTCCATCCTTGTCAATTGTACAGGATCTTTTCTGTCTAGATTCTTATATCTGCCCGAATGTCTTAGAGGTTGGATCGTGTGATACTCTCTGCCTTTGTCCGACTCATGCCACTGCTTCATCCACCTTCCATTGCCTTTGCGTTTGATGGTGTTGATGACAGTAGGTAGAGATGGTACATCTTTGTTGGCTGGTCCACTGGTTGCTGCAAGGTTGTTCGCTAGTATGTCTGCCTCTTCATTGCCTCGAATTCCAACGCGACTGTATATCCACTGCAGTTGAATACGTGTCTTAGATGTCAGCATTGCTTTAGGAATATCTGAGCACAGATGGTAATACTGTGTCGGCTGGTAGGACTGTAGTGACTGCAGGGAGGATAGAGAGTCTGTGAAGATGGTGGTGTTTTGATCTGGCAATTGTTCGGTGTCGTTGATCTCTTGAAAAGCTCTGTGAATAGCAACCAATTCTGCTTCAAGAATAGATGAGGGTGCCAGTGGATTGATTACTTCTCTCACAATTGTCTGCTCCTGCCCTTCCTTCCGCTTATTGCCTTGATAGACGGTGTTTATCATTTCTAGAGAAGCTTGAGCAAGAGTTGCGGAAATGTCTGCTTTTGAGAGGTTGCCTGGTATTGATTCTGCTATAGATGGTAGTGACTAGTTCCAAGGTGGTATGCTGTTGACTATAGCAGTACTGGGGATTTCTCACGGTACGTTCGGGATTATGACATCTGACCTTCTCAGTAGTCGCTTTGCTCTGTTGTAGAAGGAGTTTGGTGCATAGTTCTTCTTTATATGTCCTGGCATATTTTTGGGAAGAAAATGTGAGGTGGTGAATTTCCTCATGATGCAAGTAGAGTTCTAGTGGTTGGATTCTGCTTCTACTTCCAATGCAGCTATTGAAGTTGTTTTGAGGCGCCTGTCATGAGTCGTAGGGCTTGGTTCTGGATCTTGTGCAGTTTGGAAATATGGCCTTTTGCAGCAGAGGACCACAGTTCAACTCCCTAGCAGATCTTACTTCTTATGTATGCTGTGTAAATAGTTCTCAGAGTGGTGAAATCTGCTCCCCATTCCTGAGAGACGATTACTTTCATGAGGTTGAATCTTTTACTACAGGCATCATAATTATATTTGATTATAGCATAATTTATGTGTTCCAGTTTGATAAAACTCGACAACAGAAAGTATTTAACCTACCTGCCAAGGATTGATCTGAATTTAGATTTTCCACATCCGAAAATGGTTCAACTAAGTTTGTTGTAGTTTCCATGTTACGAGTTTCATGTCGTGCTGTTGCATTTAGGGTTGTAGATGTTCTACGAGACTCCCAAGTTTGTGTCATATGCCCGGTTGTTTCAATGCCTACAATGTAATTCGTGATATAACTATGGGTTCATGTGAAGCGGTCGAGGTCATAAAACAAACATAATTTATTCCGAGTTCAGTACAAGTTAATGAACAGAAATCGTCCTACCTGGTACGGTTTCTGCGAAAGAAGATGATTCAATTAAGCTTGGTGTAGTGCCCAATGGAGGCGTTGTTTGACGTGCGGTACGTTCTGTCACTGTTGTTTCGTGGACGGTGGCATCAGTCGTAGTAGGATCACTGACATTATTGGAATATGTTGTATTACAGGTAGCTGAATCTCCTAGATATAAAGAACACCTTTATTGGTATCATGTACTATGAGACTCATTATCTTGGAGTACTTTAACGGAAATGCACATATAATGTATTTAAAACACCTTTTATATTATATATCTACCGTTTCTCAACTAAACACACGGATCAGCCATGGTATACCGATTGTTTCGACTATGTTTTATAGTCTTTCTTTCCATGCGTCTCCAAAAGGATACACATTAATCTTGAACTATTGTAGCTGGTATCATCAAATTTAATGGTAAACGAGTTAACTTGCAATAAAAAATGAACACTTTAGTGTCCACCCCACAGTTTGTAATGCACATTGCCCTATGCGACGTAATAGAAGCTGGCTAATAACATTCGCAAAATAAAGTGAAAAGGTTTACAAATCGCTAATATCATAATGAGACACCCGGATTCAAATTTCCAGAGAATCGAGCGAAACAAAGCTTTGCTGATGTAATATTCATATTTACGTACCGAAGCAGTACCTCTCCATACAGCCGTGTGCTCTTTTAAGATAATACACCATATAATCAGTACAGTTCTTAATTCGAACAGAATATGTATGATGACAGCAGTTTCGAAATGAACCAACACAAGCCGTGATGTTAACTACACCATCTTGGATACTTGGATGTGAACCTGTGCAATCACCAGACATATAGTTAATATTAGTGTTAATAATGACATTACTTTATATACATTACAAACATGAAATGAAAAAGAAAATGAAATGGGGTTTAACGTCCTACTTTTCTGCTCCGATTGGGATAATGAAGACCGGAAAATATACATTACTACATTATAATAATTATCATCTCAGAATCATATTGATCTGTATTTTAATCAGATTGGAATGAGCAATACATTCTGGCTTACCTTTTTAAGGTTTAACTTTAATAATACAGTTTTTTTAATTCGCGAATTCTGTTTCATTAATTAGTCGTGACTTATTTTATTTTTGCTGTTTTATTGTTTATTATTGACATTTCAAAATTTAAAAAAAAAAGATTAATTATTTTATACCATTGAGCCAGATAGGATAGACAACTCCGCATCCTCCCGACGGAACACAAGACGTCGGCATCTGTAAATAATTCTCACTATTCTTCTCCTTGACTCGGTACCAACCATCTGACATGTACCTGTCACAACCGAAAAATTTCATCTTGCAATTGATGCTTCTCCAACCATCATCCAGCAAGGTATAGGCCATGTTACATGGATCTGGATCTGCATCTGAAATATTCGATGTCCCTTTATTTAAGTGAAAAGGTATTCTTCGTCCACATGGCTTCAAATAGATATTATATATTCCAACACAATTATAACCACGTTTAACATCATGGGTTACATTTTATTAATTTATTAAAATATGGACTAAATATCCTGCAATATGTTTAAACCAAAATATCATCCGTTGAAGGCTAAATTGTCAGGGGAAAATTAAAGGGGTTTAACGTCCGACTTTTCTGCACCGACCGGACTAATGTCGGATTGTGTGTTTGTAAACCTGAGTAAAAGATCAATATATGTTCAAATAATTATATCATACCTTGGGCCATCACTGTAACTGTACCAATTAACAAAAATAGTGCAACACATTTCATGATGAAATTTAAATTCACTCAACAGGTGCAGAATGGATTCGTTACAATGTTACACACATTAAATGTACACACCACGCCACATTAGCACGAAATACAGTCTGTACATATATATACTGCAGTGTTAAATACATAGCAATATAAAGGGTTGAATATAAAAGCAAAGTGACGTTACTACTGAATATATGAATAAGCATATAATATGAAGTGGTTAAAACGGTCGCGGGAAACAGTAAATAGTACCATGCGGGTACAGCACTGCCACAATGTCGATGCACCCCAAACAATTTGTTACAGTTACGAAATACAACCATAGCTAATTTAACTATTTACGTGATAAACACGCTAAAAAAATTCCAGCAAAGGGTACATCACTATCAGACAAGTAAAGTAAATCTACTTTACTTGGTATTAACATTTTGATAGGTACTGTATACATGTTTTAGGGATAACCGAATACAATTAATACTAGAGATGGTCTAGTAGTAACAATGGTTAACGTGTGCGCGTGTTGGGTCATTAAATCCTTCATTGAGTAAAGTAGCGTGGTTTCGGTTATCTGCGTGTACGTCACAAGGCGTAGGGTTGCCTGTCATCTTGCTGAATTGGCGGGTTGTGACAACGGAACAACTAAAACCAAAATCGTCGCCCTCATTCTGTCGACAAAATGTATTTATTTCGCTTTGCCGGCTTGTTGGAAGTCAATGACTCTGCATAAGCAAGCATTCTTCGGTAAAGTATGGAAACCCAATCTCAGCAGTTGTTTTGCTTGCTACACCTGACAATTACACAGATAGGATTAAAAAGATCATTAGGTTATATTTGAAGCTAACGACCCATGCAACTAGGAATCTATATTTCAGAAGAGAGTCAGTTTTATATGTTGATATGTATTCTAATTTATACTTTCAATATATCCATCATAATTAATAATACACTATGCTAGCTTTGCTAAAATAAAAAATATTTTAAATTTAAATCCTCTTTTCTTGAGATGTTTTTAGGTAAGTTTCTTTTACGAAATACACTAAAGCTTTTTCTTGGCCACATCCCAAATTCAAACCACCCCGACTTTTGGCCAAAAATAAGGAGTAACGGTAGTGCTGGATCACTTATGGAACTTTTGTCAGTTGGAATTTTAAATAAGAGTAGGCCGTGGAGCTGCTGTCTTAACAAACTCTCCCTCATAGCACACCGCATTGGTGCAGAAAAGTAGTTTTTATGGCTTGATAAACTATGCCGGAATTTAAAATAACCGCCGTGGTCTGTTCCCAAGTTATTCATGTAATTCCCCATGCTGGCTGCCGTCTTCAATTAGCTCGGGTTAGGTGCAAAAGCGTAGGACGTTAAACCCAATTTCATTCATTCCATGCTGGCTGAAAAAATTACCCCGGACTTTTCCAGCTCGATTTGAACCTAGTTAGTGGTGCAGGACGAAATGGAACCGTAGACGGAGTTGAAAATATAAGTAGCCCGTATCGCCGCCATCTGGGTAAAATTTACCTCATAGTAAACCTACACTGCATAGCGTATTCCCCTCTTAATTGATGCAAAAAAAGTACCTTGGTTGATAAACGTGGCAAGTCCCCGAAGTGTCTGTTTCTTTTTATAAAAAAAAGTATACCACTATGAATGATATAAACCACTATTAGTTAGATTTGTGTATTCCGCAGTGATAGCTTTACATGCGGCGTGACATACCTCTCAGTTAGTTACAGTCCTGATAATAAATGGCGAATGTATTCTGTCCAACCCAATTTCAAATCATACTAAACATTAGCTTAGATTAATGATCATCTTTAATGACAAAAATCGACGTGGATTCATAAGTCATGGGTAACAGCTCGGCAGTGAAAATAAATAATGACTGACAACACATTACCTACGCGGGATGCAACATAACATCAGGGGCTTTTGAAATTTGACAACCGGGAGACGCATTTTAGACCACATCTGAGCCTGAATTCAGGTTTGATCATTACAATTAAATTAGGAGAATTTTCACTATTTTATGATAAATATTGTCTTAGTGCCCTCAGAGGGGCCCGCTTATACGGGTGAGAGGAGTTATCAAACAGGCGCCCATGCGGATACCGTCCTCATAACCTCACCACCAGCACGCCCCTGTAATATTTATCAATTTCATCTGTGAGGTCGTTCGATGGGAGGGAGAGACCACTGTATAAGAAATCAATATAGCGGAAAGGTCACTTATCCCGAACAGTTAGGATCTAGCGATGAAAAGGTACCAGTTATCAATGTAATATTATCATTAATGAAGTCTGCAATGCCAATTACCCCAGTTCGAATGAGGACCACTGAATTTCCCCATTGGGATGAAAGAGAGATAACGTCATCAATATAACTGATGTTACACCTATCATATTACCCAGTATTAAATTAAAGGGAGGCAGGAAGCGATATTTATAAGCATGCTGATTGTTTTCGTATCCTTTCGACTGTGCAATTGTATGTCTATATTTAATTACATTGAATGCAATATTGTTTAAAGCAATTAAAGGGAGAAATTACCAGTTGTAATCCATGCCAGTTTGCCCCATAAAAAATTTATTTTCGGGCAAATGAAAAATTCGACGACCTTTTTTTTCTATTAACTTTTCTATGTCTATGAGATCCACACTGCCCGAAAAGTATTTTCTCGTCTTTGTCTTGTCCACTGCCTATGCCTGCAAATATACCCGAAGCTTACTCATGATAGGTATACCCGAAAAAATGGTATTGCCCGAGAAAAAGGGCTTCGGGCCGGAAATTAGCGGTAAAATTTTCTGGGGGGGGGGTCATTCGGCTCTCAAAAAGAACCGGCGCCGCTGTCTATAAATCCGAAATTGTTCGGGCATATATAGTTTTGCTTCCCTAACTGTCATCGAGCCCCAATAAAACACTAATTTTACTTTTCTTGTAATTGAATATCACGAGTTTGTACTGAATTGAGTATGAATTTAAACATTTTGTCTGGAGCCACTCTTCTTTGTGCGACATTTTTCGGGCATCGATTATTATTTGTGAATGCAGATGCAACTGTCTGATTGGATGGTTGGAATTCAGAGTGGGATTTCGGTTCTGCAATATCAGGAAAACGTGTATGCAGCCGTCAAATATTCCAAAACTTTATGGGGGGATACAAGGTCGGTGCTGTCTGTAAACCCGAATTTTTTTCGGCGTTTCGGGTTCTGTCCTCCTAACTGTCAACGAGTCCCCAGACCTATGTTGCTACGCACGGTGTGCAAGAGGTGGGACAGTGTCCATACAAGTGATTATCAATTTGTACATAAGTAAAGTCTTTTAAGGCTTTCTATCCCCGTAATATTTAAAATGGCCTTGGACAACTGTTTTGATTGGAGAGGAATGAGTGTGGGCGTGTTGGGGAGTCCAACATGACATTTTGGGAATAAAAACCACGTGGTGTTCGAAATCGCTCTTTACAAAATGGTATTCTGTTCTGTTACAACTTATATGGTAGGCAAGCTGTATGCACTGGGGGGGGGGGGGTAGGTAACCACCAATATGTACCAAAACTTAACCAGAGCTAAAGGGCAACGATTTCCATGGACAGTATAGTTCAGAATGATAAAGTACCTTGAAATAACTTTATACAAAAATAAATTGTGAAATAATACTAATTTACTAATTAAATATGAAAAGAAAAAAGTATTTTGTCAAAATAAGATGTGAAAATAAATCGTTTATATATAAAGTTCGCTTTAACCAACAAGCTGTTCATTACATCATTTATGTTAATGTAGCTGACTTTTGCTAAAAAAATATCGTCTAAGTACATAAGGTGAGATGTAAAATACATGTTAAATTGAGCCACACAAATATCGTTTAGGTACACATTGTAAGTTGTAAAATAATTCGTTACAAATTATATCAATATAGGAAAAAAGAATATATACGGATTTGGAAGCCGCCATTACAGAGCATTCACCTTTGACCCGTTCCCAGAGGTCCAATCAGCGGACATGTCAGATAAAAGAGTTGTTTCCCATTTAATTTCGGCTATTATCATTTAATTATTACTCAAAATTCGATTACTGTAGTGTTCCGGCAACTACTGAACATACTGCACCAATTATAACATAAATCGTGTTGTCTTCTTCGGTGTCTTAGGTAACTGAAAACATACATTTATTTAATTAGAATTAATAAAATAACTACATGCATAGATTTACACTCAATGAGCAAAAACCGGCGTTATATCCATGAATGCAGGAACCCTCCCCCGCGTGTCTCACAAGTCCCGCTATATATACAAGATGAAACGCCTTTATTTAAGAAAAGGCACGGGAAGACGTGTCTGCGATAAACCATCCCAGGCACCTTCACTGTATACTTATTTACTTCATTAAAATACAAGTAACACCCCAACGAAAGTTGGTATACATTCATTAAAATCGAACTGTCTATGTGGCAATAAACTGCATTGGAATATACATCGCCCAAGAAACAAATCTGCTTAAAATGGTTGAAACCCATAAGAAAGCAATCATTTACAAAAAACAACGTTTAAATTTGATCCTTTGTGCTTACCCAAAGCAACACAACTAGTGCATTTGCTTGCAATCCATTAGTTAGTCAACATGTCCAAATTTGTCATTTAAGGGTTTCAATAGTCACCACCCAATCATCAGCACGCCTGCCAATATTGGTTGAGATCAAAAATGCAATTCTAGAGGCTCAACATGATTGGGACATTTACGTATATAGTTATTAATCCTAGTCGAAACTTAGCTCGGTGATAAACACTTATTGCATGTCATAGAATTGCTTCACAGACAGAGAGACGTAACCACTTACTTAATTCCCATCTTGGTCCATTGGCATCAATCCTACATACATAATCTTGATTGTGGATGTATTGCTCCGAATCATAGTAGCACACATAGTCTGTTACACAATGTCTTCCCTGTAGATACAATTCAGCAAAAATAGGTAAAAATACATGATGTATCAATTAGGAAAGATATTGCAATTGCGTCCAGTATCCTGTTAATGTTTTAAAACGTCTTCTAGCAGAGGTATAGAACATGTCGATCTAATCCTATTACTAAATGTGGGAGTCAACTGACATGCATGTCGATAGGAGAAATATCTTAGTATCATCCGAACGTAGCATGTAATCTTGACCAATTCGTATTTTGACTCACACTCATATTCCCTCTCTAGCCATTGATTTACCGAGAACGACAACTCGGGTTTTAGACTTGGCGTCTCTTTCAATCTCTCATTCAGGGGTACAGTAGAATCTGTATATTTAAGCTGCTACTCAAGTTTTTTTGAGGACTCACGGGTTACCGGGTGTGACCTCTTAATAAAATATCAGTGTTTGGTACTTGAGTTAGTGTTAGGCTTGGATGAATAGGAAGAAAACATCGATACCCGAATCGGTAAATTGGTCCGTCACTGAAACTCGGTATTTTAACGTCAAAAATTTTGTAAATGTGTCTGTTTGTACCATGTTACCAACAACCTACCTTATTTTATTTGTTCGATAATTTGTTATCAATGTTTGTGAAGAATAGCAATGAATGTTATTTTTTTATCCTTTTATCAAAAAGCACAAGTCAAAAAAATTGTTGGAAGTCGTATGTCGATTCAGTTTGCTGTTTAACACAATATGTAACCGTCTGATTGATCAGATTCTACACTTGGCGCTTACCCAATAGTTAGGGTTTTAGCTATTTTGGATAGCCTAGTTTGCACACAATACGATACCCTATTTTGGATAGCCTAGTTTGCACACAATAAGATTATAAAACAATATGTTAAATTTCCCGTTTTCTAACGCGACTCTCATTATAGCATTTGATTGTCATTATAGCATTTGATGCTTTGGTTAATGCCAGTTGATTTTGTTACGCTGGTATATGTATTGTTTATTGACCAGTCATAATTTGAGACAGACATTTGCGGCGAGTCCGACAGCGTTTGGAGTAGGAATAGGTCTAATCCAACGAAACACTACTCATACCAGGTTTAACCATGATGCAGTTCGAAATCGTAGAATTCATCAAAATGGAATTTCATTATTAGAAAATGTCATCAAATAAAATAAAAACCAAGTACGAACAATCCAAGCCGTTAGACGGAATTCGAAGTCCTAAAAAACTTTATAGGCAAAATAGTATATTCAAGCAAAATGATGTGATCAGCAAATGGGCTGCTCCCCATGTACAGAATACACGACAAACAGTGGTAACAGGTGTCCGGAAGAGTAAGCTTACCCTGCTGGCAAGCCATACCCGCCATAGCTGCATCCAAACTATCAGACGAAATCTGGTAAAATGGCGTGATTGGCCCATGGACTATCGATGACAGCCTACACCGGTTGTGATCCCAAAACAAACGGTATAGGCAAAAAAGTGTAATCAGGTAAAATAGTGTAATCAGCATATGGACTGTTCACCGTGCACAAAATACACGACAAACACTGGTAACAGGTGTCAAGAAGAGTAAGCTTATCCTGCTGGCATGCCACACCCGCCATACTTGCATCCAATCTTTTAGGCGAAATTTTGGTAAAATAGCTTGATTGGCCAATACATGCGACATACTAACTAATAATCAATAACATAACGTTTATAAATTCCAAACCCCAATCAAAATAGCCTACGTATAGGGAGGCAATTGTACAGTAAGGCGGAAGTCCAATTAAATCATAAATTGTGCATTTTAAAAATATAGAAAACACAGGATATATTTTACATATCATAAATCTCACCGAGAAAAGACATCGCATATCACTGTCCCGTTTCCAACAAGTCATGCATTCTGAATTATACATAACCATTGAAAGTTCTTCACTGTAATGTTCACCATTATTTGAGACAGATATTTTATATCCAGTGTATGTCTGTTGATGAGCTGGTATAGAAGATAGAGTTATCTCTCTAACAGGTAGAGGACAAAGTACTTCACTGATACTCTCCACAGTTGACATGGCTGTGTGCGGATCCGACTCTATTGTTCCATTTATACTCATCTGTAAAAATATAATCATAAACAATCAAACCTAAATTCTTACGTATGTTACAATTTACAATTATTATAATAGACGCAAACCGCTGATTTCATCTGTGCAGTATATTGGGACTGGCTACCTTATTACTACTCTAAATTAGGAAATCCGCGCTCATAAAGTTAGGGGGGGGGGATGTAATGAGTGTCAACGACTCTGAGCCGTTTTGGGGTTGAATATTGGAATCAAGGTAATCGTGCTATAACACAACTCACACAAAACAGATAGAACCAACCTTCAGTTTAATAATACGACATCTTGCAGCTGGATTATCAATAAAAATACCGCCAAAAACAGATACATCGTCGCAATTCTTCTGGGTCTTTAAATCACAATGACCATCATATTCTACTTCCGAAGCTGATGGTGGTAGGTTAAATGGAATATCACATGCATCTCCGATATAACCATTATTACATGTACAATATCCTGTAATAAATAGGTAAATTACTAGCAGGATGCTCGGCTTCGCCCAATGCCAAATTTCGCCCGAGGTTAAATTCGCTTAGCGCGGAGATGGAACGTAGTAAATGGGATGAACCGTCTCGTCAGTTGACTCGTTGTGGTTGTACACAAATATGTACACTGGTGTTTTATAACGAGACAGTTTTGCTGCAACTAACTGTGATTTGTTTTTAGTTTACTAATCTGTGATTTAAAGTTTTTTGAACTGTAATTGCCATAAGCTTGGTGCAATAAAGCTCGACCGGAGCTGACGTGATATTAAGTAGCCAGTTTATTTCTGTATTGATCTGGGTGATTAGGGGACAGATGACCTGAAGCATGATCGGTTCAAATTCACCAGAAATAATAGAATTATTGACTTAAGCTGCATTATAAATCCGCATTGAATTGTTAAAAGCCTTAACTAGTGGTTGACCATAGATTCTGCTGATTAGCTCGTAATATTTTTTGGTATCATATATATTTTCTCCAACAGTTGGAAAATTTTTTCAATTCGTTGTTAGATAAACAAAGCTTTGTTTTTAAATACCATTAACACATTGTCCATGTTCTGAACATTGCTCAGGGCAATCCGTTGCTTCAACTTCCTCCAAGACAGATGGTTTATCTGCTTGCAGTGTCTGTAGAACGGGATTAACATAAATCTCGTGCACGCATTGTGTGTGGATACTTGCTGTGGATGAGAGTGCAAAATCAGTTGTACCACTTAGCTAAAATAGATAGTTAAATTAAACATACATTGTAACATGCTTAAGGGTCAATCGTGCGTTTTGATTGGTCAATCAGGCACCATCTATTGGACAATAACACCCCTCTAAATTAGAAAAATCACTGTGTATTAATATCATGCGTACTACTTTAATGGAGAAAACCACAATGGCGATAATCAATTTTGATCTCGGTAAATAAGATGAAATATTCGGAGATATGTCCGAAGATGAACTTGAAACATCAACCCCCTTGTCAGGTAACAGCTACAAACAATAAAATATACCAAAAACTATAACAAAAACATAAATCTTATTTCTAAAAGTACTTTTAAAAAAATGAAGTGAGAATTCCAGTTTTCCTTGTGCGTGTCTATACTTATACTGCTACTATAGCAACCAAGCAATAAGCGAGCCAAATCTAATGAGAGGAGCCTGTTATCCTGTTACGTCACGACGTTTTCATTACGTCAAAATGGTTTTTACGTCACTAAAACCGATTTGCAGTGAGACGAATTTTGAAGTTTACACAATAAAATAAGTTCGTTTAAAATTTAAAAAAATAGCATGTTACAATGTCGATAAACACCTCCTGTTTCGCATTTAGAGGGGTGTTATTGTCCAATAGACATGTCCTGAGATTTTACATTAGAACCCGCGACGCTACGCGTCTTGGGTCCTAATGATCTCAGGACATGTCTATTGGACAATAACACCCCTCTAAATGCGAAACAGGAGGTGTTTATCTCCTAAATATGCAAGAGCTAAATCTGCCTATTGTAGGTCTTTCTTTGTGCCTGAAATGTTATTAATATATCTAGACCATACTCAACACTGGATGACAACGCTAGCCTGCGATATCTGTTAGATTATATTCCGATTTCCTGCATAACTTTCCTTCTTGATTTAACGATTTATGGATAATCGAGACTATGATTTTTTTTCTATCGACTTTAGTAATGGTGACCGAGGCTATGCAGAACTTTCGAGCGCTTATTTCTCGGTTCATAGTGGTTCAATTTGACTGACATTTTCAGCAAATTGTCTTTACATTATCTAGCTTTTAACTATTATAGTGAGAACTGCCAACTCGTTATCCAATATTCCATAATGTATCTTTAATAATAAACCATTAATTAATCATACCAAAGAATAAATACAATTGTTGAAATCGTTCCATTTCATGTGTTTTTGTGGGATGTGACTGTTGCTATATAACAATGGTGGTGTCCACGAAAATGACACTTTCCAGGTATAATTAGAGATCATCGCTACGATTATTTCGTAACAATTATTTGAAGAATCAGGAAATTACGCAAACCATAGGAAGACGCGAGTTATCCCTAGAGAGTGATAACCGATACACGCTCACTGACAATTCATTTCAAGATGAAAAGTCGTTATTGGAGCTTACTGCGATATCTGCCGGAAACTATACAATTCATAAGAGGAATTGATTGTCCCGAGGTGCGAGAAAGCGGACATATTTTTAAAAGATAAGTAAAGTCCATTCCGTTAGGCCTGTAAATTATAGACAAAGATGGGTTACAAATCTTAATACTAGAGAAAAAAAAGAGTTTAGGCAACTGAATGCTAAAATATGTACCAGATGTGTATTTCTTTGCCATTTTTACTGAAAATGTATTCTTAAAGTGTCACCCCGTTAGCTTATTTTATTCAACCAATAGGTGTACGTTTTTCAAGAGGTTTTCTCACAAGGACATCCCTTATAGTTGAAAACCACATCTTAAAATTACATTATTCAAGAGCTAAATCTGCCTATCGCAGGTCTTAGTTTAGGCTTCAGATGTTATAGAAATTATAAATTATATCTTCATTTAGACAACAAGCCCAAAATCAACTCTGTAGACCCACGGATGGCTAGGCTACAGCTTGGATTTTAATAGGAATTCACTGACTAATTTAATCAAATATGGAGCCCCAAGCTCTGTAAGTTCACCGTTATGTTGACGTCATTATTCGGAAACTGTCCATAAAAGGCAGCGCTGATCGAGATTATTTCCGCGTTATTAGATACCGTTATAACATGGCAGACAGAGCTTGATAATCGAGATTATATAGGTGTTAACGCCTGTCACTCAAACGATCGGGAATTGTCGGTGAGGGTGAAGATGCATTTTGCCCCCATTTCTAGTCAAATATTATAACGCTGATAAATCGGTTCAGAATAAAGTAATTTGACTTAAATTTTCAATATATTCGTCTTTCATCATCTAAACTGTCATAGCAAGAATGGCCAACTCTTTAGAAAGATATCCCATAATGTAACTTTAAGCTGCAATACAGGAAGATGTCTGTCGAGGCAATAATATCGCCCAAAAAGTCTATAAGGCATTCCAACTGGTAGAACAATAAGTATTAACAGAATAGCTGTATTGCACGTTCAGCAATAATATTACACAAAAATCAACGGTAACCACTGCCACCGAGGATTAAAGTGATGTACTACTTTTTTTTTAAGTTAAAACAATCGATCTATGTCACTTTCGTTGAGGGTGTCAATTTCGGTCAAATCCGTGATAAACAGAATTCATTCGCAGTCGAAACGATACCTTTAATCAACCAATGCCTCGAAGCTTTGGTGATGCCTGGGGGTAATTATTTGATTGTATACTTGAGTATTTAGATGCGTACGTATAATGCATTAACAGATAGCTTTTTATTCAAATAGCTATAATTTAAAAAAAAACGTAATTTAAATATCAAGAAATGGATGCTCTCTCTCCGTCCTTTTTCTGAACTCCACTTCCTCCGTAATATTTCTCTACATACGACACAATGAAACAGCCGATTTAATTCAATGCATATAATCATTCCTAAGTAAACATTAAGTAACACGTGTATATACAAGTACGGATTTTGAGCAGCCTGCTGATTTTCAGGGCAATTCTTTTTTTTAAGTGATTTCTTGCACTTTAGATGTTGGGTGCATATGCGCACGTGAAAACAAATAAAACACGCCGTGCCGATGGTTTTTCATTTATATCTTTTTAAAATATAATTATACTACCTTTATGTCATCTATACATGTTTGAAACGCTGATTCAACATCCACACCGGGAACGTGTTGTCTGCACAGTTCAACCATTGCCGATTTATTAAATAGATCTGTACAAAACTCTCTGGCCTTGTCTTCAGTCCAGCCACCTTGCCAGGGTGCTTGCTGTAATGATGATAACACAGACATTGGTTAATATTGAATTCAATACTCTTCTGCACCGACTGCTATGGAGTGAATGTGCCTAGACAGCGGCACTACAGCCTTATTTTTTTTCCAATTTCAAATGTCAAGGTTCTTTAATGTACATGTCGTAAATTTTGTCCCGTCCGAACGACTATACTTTATTCCATGGCAAGCCCCCCCCCCACTCCTTTCACCACTCACGGACAAACAACGTGTACCTATACCCAATTAAGGTGGTTATATATTGTCAAACGTTAATAGTTCAAGAAGATCGTGAATGAATTGCGCATGACAACAATCCAAATTGAATTTCCATTACTTACCCGTTTATGTCTGCTGTGAGAAGGTTTGTCGATGTGGTAAAAGGGAACCGATCGCCTTCTACGCAAGACAGTATTCAAGCAACTCCTTTTAGTAACAGCATTATATCTCGAACTTTCTCGACATACTCGAACTGGGCTTTTTGTGTCACAATTCATATTAGTTTGAGGTTCCATGAAACTTCCTTGCGGAACACATCGACAGGTGTATATGGTAGAATTTGAATCCGGCCACTCAACCAGGACACTAACAATGAACAAATTTCGATTGTCTTCTACCCTGTTAAGAATGAAATGGAATAAGATAACATTGCTGTCCTGCATAGGAGAGAGGTGCCGAATTTGTTTTCCGTGTTGCATTCCAGCAAGACACGTTGGAATGCAAAGATACCGGGTCAATATTTTCAAAATAAATAGATAACACTCGTTATCTACTTGTATCTTTTGTCCCTCCTGAAGTAAGGAATGCTGTTCCGTTTTCAAGCATTTTCTCCAAGGGCCTCTTTGAGAAACGATGGATGTACATCGGCACTGTGAACTCTACTTCTAGAGAATCCACGGGCTAAATATGTGATTTTGTAGTAGAGTAAGGGACAAGAGTCACGGACGTTACGGTCCGATATGCGAGGATATGGACAGGAACTGAGATCTGTCAGTTTGGAACATACATCTGATGTTTTTTCAGAATTGTTTTTTTTAGAGGTAAAAGCGTGATTTGTCGTACAATCCTGGACAGCAACCGAAACATCTGTAACCTGTACAGTGTCCACAAAGAAATATGATCGCACAGACATTGGGACGGGTAGGGGTGACGGTATAATACGTCCACATGGCAATAGTAAAACGGTATATAAATATCTATATTTTACTTCCAAGATTCAATGAATCCAGTGTTGGCCTTTCCGGGAGTAGGCAAGCCTGTTCCATCTTCAAGCAATTGTCCACAAAGGCCACGAGGTCGGCTTACATCAAGAACAGACGGATATACTATAATATCTACGTATGAACTATGAACTCCTGTGTTTTTAGTGGCTCCATCGTGAAATTGGACATCAACCATCACACCTGTAGAAAATTCCACCTGTAATAATGCAAATGAAATCATCCATGGTAGTTTTTATTAAATGATGCGAAAAAAACATGCGTATTAAGAACGTGTTTATCAATATTATAGTGTAATTTTAAAGATTATTCACCCATATTAAAAAAAGAAGAAAATAAAAGATTTTTCACCCATCTTAAATGCGAAACAAAGTACACTATTTTTCGGCTCCTTATACTGACCAAAATAAATCTAATGCGAAATGAAAGTACACCGACCCTGCCTTTAATAGTTCATGACCATAATCGTTCTATATCAAAAGTCGAAAATCGAAATTCAACTTACTTTGTACGTATACATGTCAGCCTTTGAAACTTTTAACGCTTCTATACCATCACCACATCGTACATAATCTATCAACCAATATTGTGAATTGCATTTACTTATCATGTACATAGTGGTCCCAGCTCTTGCAACCATGCCACAGTTACAAAGTCCAGTTACTGATGATGTACAGTTCACTGTTTGTATCTGTACCTGAACAAATTATTTTCAAATAATTTTCCTTAAAGCTACAATTTCAAATTTTTAAGGTTATATTTTTAAAATTCATTAAAATAAAGCCTTAAAATGGATGGAATCCATAAACAGTCCTACCTTGTTAAATAATAATTCTATTAATCCTGTAATTCACTATTCCCAGCTGAGAAATTGGCCAAAAAAAAAAGACATTTTCAACTTCAAATTCCAACGTTGGAAAATGACTGCTCTATGCTGTCAATAGCAAACAGGGGAGGTAATTGTGTTATTATTTCCTGTGTCTATGATTTTTGACGATGGGAAATAATGCCCATGAATGCGCAATAGTGAGTTGATAACCTATTGAGCAAAATACATAGAAATAATTATGTTTTGACTAGAAAAATTGAAATTCTCGCTTTAAAGATATTGTTGCATAAATGAGTTCAGAAGAGACACTTACTGTCTACGCCATGGTAAATAATAAACGGATTAATACCACTTTGAAAATGGAAAAGAGTATAGTTCTGCATTAAAGGTATTATACGACTTTTTATATAAAATCAGGGCACTAGCTGTTTCACAAAAAAAATTAAATCTGCTTAAAATCGTCTTAAACTAAAATTTAATTCTTACTTATGAAAGATGAGTTCCACAAAGTAATTTTAAGCATTAACTTCAAATAGCGGTGCTTCTCAAAATATTTTAGGGGCATATTGAACTAAAATCAATTTTAACTTACAACAGCCTTCGCGAAATAAACAAACGTTGATTGGGGCTAATTAGATCTATTGCGTCATATGGATATATTTGAAATAATGATCATATTGCCATAGTTCCTTTTGGAACTATCTAACAGTGGCTTTTATAGTCGACATTGTTCATGTACTTTGAATAAAACAACTTTAGTTGTATCATATAGCAAGTTTAGTCTGTTAATTGATGTACATGTACATCACGATTTTTCGTTTACGGTAAAAAATTCCATTCCTAGATTGGGAATATTGGTTGACGGCAGCTACGAGTTTACGATGTTGGTCAGATTTCAACAAATGCTGTTTATCTTTTTCTAACGTCGAATTCTACATGAAAAAGGTGTTGGGTTATTATAATATTGTGTAGGTTGTTACAGGAAATGATTTATTTAGGTTATCAAAGAAGAATCACGGTGCAAAATAGACGGTGAGGATTCTAAAGTAGCCTTAGAACCGAGATGGGGAAAAGCTTTTTTTTCATACTAGTTGTTAAGCGTGCCTGGTAGGAACTATCAGTGGCCAAAGCCAACTATAAAAGCCACTGCTAGATAGTTCCAAAAGGAACTAATATTGCCAATGTCCCGGGTCATATAATTTTAACATATCATCATTAACAAAAAAACACAAACAATTCTGAATCAATTCATTTTCGTGGCATGGGAAATACACCTATGGTCCATCCGTTTATTTTATTGTAAGGCAATTCTAGAAATGAATGAAATGAAATGGGGTTTAACGTCCTACTCTTCTGCGCCAAACCAGGATTAATTGAAGACGGGCATACGCTATACAGTGCCCTATGGGGGAATTTTTTGCCCGGGCAGTGGCGCTACGGCCTACTCTTATATCAAATTCCAACTAACAAGGGATCGTTTACGTGCACGCAAACGTGTACACGGGACCTCGGTTTTTCATCCCATCCGAAAGACTAGACATCTGTCCTTGTCAGACCCTCCGCCAAGGGGAAACCACGCCGAAAAATCGAGATGAACTTTCTCGAACACTCGACCTTCAGGCTAGCGAGCCAGCGCCTTACCCACTTAACAACGTGGTAGCCAGGCAATTTAAGCATTCAGAAGAAGCCGTTAATGGCCTATTTGAAATTTAATTTTAATATCTTAAAATTACTATTATTTCTCAATAAAGGCTTACGTTTATAACATAACTCAGAGCAATTTTAGGAGTCAAAGATCTATTTTCTTGGGGGGGGGGGGAATCATTTTAATTGAGCAAGATAGATAGGTATTATCCAATAAGGGGTGTTGCAAGTAAAATCACAGTTTCATGGAAATAAGTAATTATGTTACAAATACTGAAGAGTGGAACACTGAAATCTTAATCTTTCGTCGTTGAGTGTAAGAATAAGCCACAACCTAGACCGGTGGCCACTCTTCTCCACACACCAAAAATTGGCCAGTCCTCTCCAAAAAAACGAAAAAAAACCCACGTAATCTCTAGAGACTGGGCAAATAGAGCTTCAATCTCAGCTAGTAGGTGAATCTGCATTATGTAGGTCGTGTGACGTCGTGCACATGGTCACGACATATCTAACAACAACGTGACATCAACCCTCAGACGGTCTCAGCAGGTGAGCATTTGTTTCCATCCACCGGAGCCTGATGTGATGACGTCACATGTGGATTCTGGGTAAGGGTTGTGGCCTGCAGATTTCGTCAGAGTCTCGAGATGTAGACATGGCTAGCCCTAACCCTAACCCTGGGCTAAGCCTAACCCTTATTCTAACCCAGAATCCACATGACGTGATCATACCAGGCTCCGGTGGATGGAAACAAATGCTTACCGTCTCAGCATGACTGCTTTGCACTCCAGTCGAGACGCATGATTCATATCACGTGACTTGGGGCGTGCTTGATAACTGTCAATTGGAACGAAAAACATGGCAAGAACGCCCATGTTATTGTGAAGTTCGCAAATTGTCCAGTCCTTGGTGCTGGTTACAGGTTTACTCAAAGTTTGTTTTATACAAATGGAAACGTGTGTTGGTTTACTAAAAATGAATACTTTTATATAAATCGAAATGTAAAATAAATAGAAGAGACACAATCCCCAGAGTACAACACTTGGGCAGTAGGAAAATATCAACAAAACCTTCTCAGAGCAAGGCCTCAGGACGGTCCACTACTGTGGCTCTAGCAACTATTTATCACAGGTAAACTTGGTATTCGCGACGACCGTGGAATTTTATTGACTTATACCCAATCTAACTTAGTGCCGAAATATACATAGTATAGCGTGAAGGGCTTGATAAGATGTACGTAGTTTAAGCGAGATCAAGCCTTCTATTGAAGATGCCGGACGCCCTGATTTAATACATCCCATTATAGTTAGTGGCAGATCACACCAAGTTTGATGTTCAACTTGTTAGCACACGTATATTAGGGCTTATTTCTTTTTCTAAACAATATTTTTAGTCATTAAATCTGAATTTGGATTGGGGAACAGACTACGGCTAGGCCGCTAGGGCTTATTATTCTTCCATTGATAATTGAACTACTAACTGAATAACTAACCTCGATATCATTGTCTTTGTCATAATATAACGTATATGTGCCGGACACCTGCATTCTTAGACGTGTCCTAAAACAAGTAGAGACTCAAATTAAACTCTTGGAATTAAGAGTAAAAGTAGAGAATACACTGAATTTGTAGAATTAGGAATAATATGGTCTGGTTTATATAGAATACTGATCACTTATATGATTTAATGACAAAAGGTGTCACTACTAAAAGTCATAGCTTTATTAGTAAACGGTATAAGCTTACACCTGATACTAACGCCAAACATGCCCTTAAATACTGCGTCACGCGACCCTGTCCCAAACGGATTCTGAATTGTTAGTTTGGAACATTTCGAATTGATAATTAATGTCAATCGAGTGACAAATATAAATAAGTTTGGTCACAGTTTTATCAGTCCCGATAAGCAATCCCGTTTGATTGAGATATGCCCCGTGCTTCACAATGAACACAAACAATCTGTTAAAGACTGAGGGATAACTCCGGAAGGAATGTTCGCGGGGCGTTGATTACCCGCAGGCATCTTAAAGGCTGTCGACAAGGCGGCGGGGACAAATCTGGTGTGTAAGGTCGCCTGCTGCTGAAGAGCTGAAGATGAACAAGGTTATAAAGGGTCACACCACATTTAAAACAAATTTGGATACAAACTTAAGCTTCTTTCGCTTTCGGTATTTAACATGGTTTTAAGAAATGGTGGCGGATAACTTGCACTCACAGCTGCCCGACAAGTATGAACAGGGCCCATCAAAACCTATATCGCATTCACATGCCGATTGGGTACAGACGGACCGAAGATGTGACGACATTCCCACATATAACAAACATGTACAATCTTACAAATGGTTAATATCACCGAATAGTGCCAGCCATGCACCGCCGTATGCTCTACATATTTTTGACTCTGTTGACTTTGTGTCTTTTTCTATTATGACCTGCAATGTAAAACAATATCCTAAATTAGCTTATTAAAAATACATTATGGGGGATAAGATAAAGAGCTGGCAGTTCTCACTTTTATAGTTAACAACTAGATACTTTAAAGGGAATTCGCTGAAAATTTCAGTTAAATTGATCCACCCCGAACCGAGAATTTAGCGATTTAAAATCGGTACAATAAAAAAACATAGTCTTGGTTATCCATTTCATGATTTAAATATCGCAGGCTAACGATGACATCGAGATGTGATTATGGTGTTGTTAATAAATTTCTAATTTCTAATTAATAATTTAGATAACATTTTAGTCCTAAAGAAAGACCTGCAGTAGGCAGATTTAGCTTGCGCATAATGTATGTTTTACTAAATGGGGCAGTTTAGTGTGGCGTTATGTTTGTAAATATTGTAAAAGGTTGATTTCGCCATCATTTCTGAATTCTGAATCCACCACACCGTCGAAATGTATTTAGAATAAAGTCCTGTTTATACAGAGTGCAAAATCGAACGCGTCCATCGCAAACCCGAACGCGAACCCGACTTTTGAGCCGTTTCACCGTTCAAAAGTCGACGGCTTTCGTGATGGCTTGTCTTTTTCTAGCTGAGATAGAGATGAATTTTTTCATATTTGCTATCCGGTGGAATAAGACACAGGCGAAAGCTTGGCACTGTATTTGTACATAAAACAACAAAAGGAAGAGAAAGAGGGGAATATCAGTGCATGAAATTTTACAGAGAAGACGCGAGTTTGGAAAATACCATCACCTCGTAGAAGAACTATATTTTAATTCTGCTTTTATAAGACTAGTGAATATTGCACACTAGTGGGGTCGGGCCTAGCGGTTTCTATTCGTGGAAATGATGTCATGGGAAGTGTCCGCTGATTGGTTCATTGGAAAAAAAGTTCGTGCGACTTCTGAAAAATTCGCTCGGGAGGCAATCAAGGCGGTCGTTCGCGCGAACCAATATTTGTTCGGGTTCGGGTTTGCGCTCTATATAAACGGGGCCTTTAATGTAACGTTCGCGTTCGGGTTCGCGCTCTGTATAAACAGGGCTTTAGTGCAGAGCGTAATGCATCCCCCAAAAAACTAAAATTTTGATGAACAAAATCTGTATTTTAATTAGTTACATATTTGGACAAAAGACAATAACGTCGCTGAGTTACATAATAGCGCGACTTCAATAAGGGAACCTAACTCCAGTGTGACCCAATCAAAGGGGTAGTTTTATAATCAAAATAATGTTCATTTCAATGGCCGGTTTAGTTTAGGAGAAAATAACTCTGTAAGTGTGTTCTCTTTGGCTTCCAATATTTTTTTCATTTACCACAGATATCCACAAGTTGCATTGCAATGCTATCTATGCTAACCGGGGATCACTGTGGCTAAGTGGATAAGGCGCTGGTTCGCTAGCCTGGAGGTCGGGTGTCCGATCCCTGCATTGGCCGAGAAAGTTCATCTCGATTTTCCGGCGTGATTTCTCCTTGTCAGTGATGCAGAAGGAGGGCATGACAAGGACAGCTGTCTTGTTGTTCGGATGGGACGAAAAACCGTGGTCCCGTGTACACATTGGCGTGCACGTAAAAGAACCCTTGGCAGTTGGAATTCAGTTGCTGTCCGGGCAAAATTTCCCTCATAGCACACTGTATGGCGTTTGCCCGTCTTCCATTAGCCCAGCTTAGGTGCTTAATTGTAGGACGTTAAACCCCATTTCTTTCTTTCTTTTTATCTATGCAAACCAAAGAAAAATTCTACCGACATCGTTTCCCCCAAAACAGGCATGTTAATTAATCTTATACAAATTTTGACATCCACCTTTTTCACAAAATAATGCAAATTGACTTTCTGACAAGAACAGCTGCCTAGTCGTTCGGATGGGACGAAAAACCTAGGTCCCGTGTACACGTTGGAGTGCACGTAAAATATCCCTTGACAGTTGGAATTCGATATAAGATTTCTTAATTAACGTCCTTAGTCAAACACGTGTTAGATAAATAGAAAAAAAACAAGATTACCTTTACTCGTGGGTAGATGGTATAATTTTGCCATATAGTGTGGTCAAAATAGTGACGCTCGGATTGTAGAGTTACTTCAAACACGCTGGTAGATACTCCATATTGATTTGCAATGGCAGCTGTAAGCGATATATTATAGATTCCGTTGGCACCATTGTCGAAGATATTAACACCGCAAATACTTTCAACATTTAAACTTGGTTTACAGGGATCCAATATCTGTGGAATTTGCATAGTCACCCCATAGATACAACCCTGTAGATCAAAACACCCAATTTCAGCAGCAGCCTGTATTTGTATTTGTCCAGTTTCGCCTTCTTTGATACGAACAAGTGGAGTAAAAGTAGAGAATACACTGAATTTGTAGAATTAGGAATAATATTGTCTGGTTTATATAGAATACTGATCACTTATATGATTTAATGACAAAAGGTGTCACTACTAAAAGTCATAGCTTCATTAGTAAACGGTATAAGCTTACACCTGATACTAACGCCAAACATGCCCTTAAATACTGCGTCACGCGACCCTGTCCCAAACGGATTCTGAATCGTTAGTTTGGAACATTTCGAATTGATAATTAATGTCAATCGAGTGACAAATATAAATAAGTTTGGTCACAGTTTTATCAGTCCCGATAAGCAATCCCGTTTGATTGAGATATGCCCCGTGCTTCACAATGAACACAAACAATCTGTTAAAGACTGAGGGATAACTCCGGAAGGAATGTTCGCGGGGCGTTGATTACCCGTAGGCATCTTAAAGGCTGTCGACAAGGCGGCGGGGACAAATCTGGTGTGTAAGGTCGCCTGCTGCTGAAGAGCTGAAGATGAACAAGGTTATAAAGGGTCACACCACATTTAAAACAAATTTGGATACAAACTTAAAGGGCCAATCCCGATAACTTTTTGGGGAATAAAACTGCTTAATTTTGTGTTAAAATCATTTAAAACCCATTATCTAAGGCCGAACAACTAACCCGATTTTTGTGAAACGCTTGTAAATAACTTAAACCTGACAGTCTGCCTCTGGAAATGGAGACCTTTGTATCATACAGTATCTGGATAAAACCAGACTTTTTTCTATAAAAATAATATGTAGGTAAAATTTACCTCTTGTTATCAAGTACAGTACATGGGTCATTCATTGTATAGACCTCTCAAGAAACGTAAATCGATTATCAGGTCACCAAATGAAAAAAATGACCCGAAATCTTAAAAGGGTTACGTGTCCGGATAAGCAGTTTTGGCGTTCACGTCCAAATGACTCAATATTTTGAGTTGAAATTTTGAGACAAGGTATATATACACCATTACCCTATATTTTGGCGTTTTATTTTCAGACTTTTATTTTTGAGCCTCTGTATAATTAGGGACTGTCCCTTTAAGCTTCTTTCGCTTTCGGTATTTAACATGGTTTTAAGAAATGGTGGCGGATAACTTGCACTCACAGCTGCCCGACAAGTATGAACAGGGCCCATCAAAACCTATATCGCATTCACATGCCGATTGGGTACAGACGGACCGAAGATGTGACGACATTCCCACATATAACAAACATGTACAATCTTACAAATGGTTAATATCACCGAATAGTGCCAGCCATGCACCGCCGTATGCTCTACATATTTTTGACTCTGTTGACTTTGTGTCTTTTTCTATTATGACCTGCAATGTAAAACAATATCCTAAATTAGCTTATTAAAAATACATTATGGGGGATAAGATAAAGAGCTGGCAGTTCTCACTTTTATAGTTAACAACTAGATACTTTAAAGGGAATTCGCTGAAAATTTCAGTTAAATTGATCCACCCCGAACCGATTTAAAATCGGTACAATAAAAAAACATAGTCTTGGTTATCCATTTCATGATTTAAATATCGCAGGCTAGCGATGACATCGAGATGTGATTATGGTGTTGTTAATAAATTTCTAATTTCTAATTAATAATTTAGATAACATTTTAGTCCTAAAGAAAGACCTGCAGTAGGCAGATTTAGCTTGCGCATTATGTATGTTTTACTAAATGGGGCAGTTTAGTGTGGCGTTATGTTTGTAAATATTGTAAAAGGTTGATTTCGCCATCATTTCTGAATTCTGAATCCACCACACCGTCGAAATGTATTTAGAATAAAGTCCTGTTTATACAGAGTGCAAACTCGAACGCGTCCATCGCAAACCCGAACGCGAACCCGACTTTTGAGCCGTTTCACCGTTCAAAAGTCGACGGCTTTCGTGATGGCTTGTCTTTTTCTAGCTGAGATAGAGATGATTTTTTTCATATTTGCTATCCGGTGGAATAAGACACAGGCGAAATCTTGGCACTGTATTTGTACATAAAACAACAAAAGGAAGAGAAAGAGGGGAATATCAGTGCATGAAATTTTACAGAGAAGACGCGAGTTTGGAAAATACCATCACCTCGTAGAAGAACTATATTTTAATTCTGCTTTTATAAGACTAGTGAATATTGCACACTAGTGGGGTCGGGCCTAGCGGTTTCTATTCGTGGAAATGATGTCATGGGAAGTGTCCGCTGATTGGTTCATTGGAAAAAAAGTTCGTGCGACTTCTGAAAAATTCGCTCGGGAGGCAATCAAGGCGGTCGTTCGCGCGAACCAATATTTGTTCGGGTTCGGGTTTGCGCTCTATATAAACGGGGCCTTTAATGTAACGTTCGCGTTCGGGTTCGCGCTCTGTATAAACAGGGCTTTAGTGCAGAGCGTAATGCATCCCCCAAAAAACTAAAATTTTGATGAACAAAATCTGTATTTTAATTAGTTACATATTTGCAAAGATCTTCCTACCTCACAGAGTTTTCGGAGCAATGGACAAAAGACAATAACGTCGCTGAGTTACATAATAGCGCGACTTCAATAAGGGAACCTAACTCCAGTGTGACCCAATCAAAGGGGTAGTTTCATAATCAAAATAATGTTTATTTCAATGGCCGGTTTAGTTTAGGAGAAAATAACTCTGTAAGTGTGTTCTCTTTGGCTTCCAATATTTTTTTCATTTACCACAGATATCCACAAGTTGCATTGCAATGCTATCTATGCTAACCGGGGATCACTGTGGCTAAGTGGATAAGGCGCTGGTTCGCTAGCCTGGAGGTCGGGTGTCCGATCCCTGCATTGGCCGAGAAAGTTCATCTCGATTTTCCGGCGTGATTTCTCCTTGTCAGTGATGCAGAAGGAGGGCATGACAAGGACAGCTGTCTTGTTGTTCGGATGGGACGAAAAACCGTGGTCCCGTGTACACATTGGCGTGCACGTAAAAGAACCCTTGGCAGTTGGAATTCAGTTGCTGTCCGGGCAAAATTTCCCTCATAGCACACTGTATGGCGTTTGCCCGTCTTCCATTAGCCCAGCTTAGGTGCTTAATTGTAGGACGTTAAACCCCATTTCTTTCTTTCTTTTTATCTATGCAAACCAAAGAAAAATTCTACCGACATCGTTTCCCCCAAAACAGGCATGTTAATTAATCTTATACAAATTTTGACATCCACCTTTTTCACAAAATAATGCAAATTGACTTTCTGACAAGAACAGCTGCCTAGTCGTTCGGATGGGACGAAAAACCTAGGTCCCGTGTACACGTTGGAGTGCACGTAAAATATCCCTTGACAGTTGGAATTCGATATAAGATTTCTTAATTAACGTCCTTAGTCAAACACGTGTTAGATAAATAGAAAAAAAACAAGATTACCTTTACTCGTGGGTAGATGGTATAATTTTGCCATATAGTGTGGTCAAAATAGTGACGCTCGGATTGTAGAGTTACTTCAAACACGCTGGTAGATACTCCATATTGATTTGCAATGGCAGCTGTAAGCGATATATTATAGATTCCGTTGGCACCATTGTCGAAGATATTAACACCGCAAATACTTTCAACATTTAAACTTGGTTTACAGGGATCCAATATCTGTGGAATTTGCATAGTCACCCCATAGATACAACCCTGTAGATCAAAACACCCAATTTCAGCAGCAGCCTGTATTTGTATTTGTCCAGTTTCGCCTTCTTTGATACGAACAAGTGGAGTTAATACCTAAAGAATTGACAATAGACTGCAAATAAGTATCCTTATTAGTCATCCACAATCTGAACTCAGTTAAGGAATTTACACAACTACAGTGTATGCCGTAATGTTGTAATTTGACTAGGTTTTAATAGAGAGTGCAATGGATGGGATTCTATCAAGATGAGGGTAGAATTATTCTGCCTCAAAAAGGCCAACTCGTCAGTGTGTGCAATAATACATAATAAAGTATATAATACTTACATTGATACCAATAAACCGTGGCTGACTAGCCAAGTCAGATGACGAGAGGCTGCCTTCTTGGGTATAACTGGCCTCTATTTTACAGTAAATCTAAAAAAAACAAATATTTTAAATGTCAAGATTAGATATATCTAGAGATCAGCTGTCAAACCCCGATTCATGCCATTTCATTTCAAATATAAATCATATACAATTACGCCAAGATTCGCAGTATTATGTTTATTATGGCACATATCACAGGGTGTGCGGTGTGGATTAACCGCAGCCACTGGACGTGTCAACAACACAAAACGATTGTGGTGATAGTAACATGACATAATATCGTGAAGTATGTCAAATGAGATGAGATGAAATAATTCGTAATGGTGTTTGATAGCGGTGTGTTGTATTTCGCAGCTAACACAAGGACCTATTTTAATCTTAAATACATCATCTTCGGTTCTTCTAGGTTGAAAACCTGTAACCGTTCTTAACAATACAACTGTTAATAATACTGTTTGGGGTAATAAAGGACTGAATTATTTCAATTATTGGGCGTGTTGTATAATCTATCATGCCAGTGTCTTTCTAGCTGATTTGTTTCGGTTACTGTAACTTCATCGGGCAGGCTATTCCAATGGTTTTAACTCTGGATGTAAAGAACTTGTGTTCAATGTTACGGAAGCATTTTGGTTTCTGTAATTGGAATTTGTGTCCCCGTGTTGAACCGGTGTCCATGATGCATAGTCCTGGTGATACTTTGTACGTGTCGTTGGTTTACTTGAGCGTCTGTAGTACATAGCTGGTGGTAGTTTGAGAGTTTTCAGTCGGTCTGTATAGTCCATATTTTGTCTGACTTCTTGAACTAGTATCGTAGCTCTCCTCTACAAAGAGCATACTTGATAAAACATATATAAAGATATAGTTGGATCTAAATAAATAACCTTCTGGTTTATCTAATAAACAATTGATACCCCCACCTCGTGTGAGAAATGCTACCTCGTTTTACCGACAATCCATCGATAACTTAAAGTGTCAAATTGTGACCAACAGACTTGTACATTTACGATCCAAACAGTTTGAATTCTAATACTATACCCCCCCCCGGTGTTTTAAAACCGTTTGATAACAACTTAATTTGTCTTGTATTAATTATGTTAATCGATTTACGATTAGCAAATTATACTACGTGTCGATACAGTGGGTGATATTTACTTTTAGAGCGTCACATTTTAATTATGTTAATTATGTTAAATAAACAACAACACATCTTTTAAAGGGTTCTAAGCAAGCCATGTTCCGTTATATTGCACTATTTTGAGTTAATAGTGATTAAATTGTCTCTGTCAATTATTTCAGAAAAGTATGATGTTAAACCCCATTTCCTTTAATGCCATAACCTTATAATCAGAATCGATGGCTCTTAAGAGATATATGTGTTGTTATAAACCTTTTTTTATGGACTTTGATTGTAAGTAGTATATTTTTTTTAAAATCAAATTGCGCTTAAAGTAAGGAACCCGGAAATACCTACTCAATTACATAAAAATAAAATGAAAAGGCCCACGTTGAAATTAAGAACAAGTGAAATACATTAATACTCACGTAAAACCCGGCATTTCGTTTTATTTGGTCTTCGGATAAACTCAAGTTATGTCGAAAGAGACTGTCATTACCACTGACAACAGGACTTGTGTAGGAGAGAAAACCTTCAATGCGCCAAACTGCCCTATAAAATAGATTCTCGTTCGACTGATTGAACTCACAATAGAATCGAAACCTTTGTCTGTAATCGACTTTTTCCAAGGTAATATTCACTTCAGGTACGACGTCAAAATTGGGTATTTCTGTAAGAGGAACAAACAATTATATTTCTTTATTTCCGCATTTAAGTCTTTATCAATTTTTGTGTTCATTCTTCAGTATTTACTAAATATGACCTGTATATAATTCAGATTATATTTTACACCAATATGTAATTGATATAAATTAAATACTGTGAGCGAAACTCAGTTAACTCCAAAATAGTGTATTTTACCATTGCTCTTTGATCAAGTAAATGTTAAATTAGAAACACACTTCGGCTTACCTGTACCTGTTACTTCAGTGAATACTGAAACAAAACAAACGGTCAATGTCAATGTACATTACATGTTTGGGCCTACAACGATACGATGGTGTCTGTTTGTTTGAAGAAGAGATAGTATTATCTTAAACCAGTTTCCTAATCAAACCGGGTGTACCGATTCCTTATCAATTGATTTTATTGATATCGGATATGACTGTAACCTCCCACTAGGGTCCCGTGTGGATAAGCGACGCTGGCTGGCGTTGGCCGACTTGCTCGAGAGGACGGGGCAATTGATGAGGGGAACGTTAGCTCAAGCGAGGGACGGCTGCTCTGGTCGCCCCGCGCTTGATTACCGGTGAGCGCCGACGCGGAGGCCTCCCCCTCTTAGTCCACCTTATTTTTTTAATTTTTTTATCGCAGTCGGGAAGGCGCCCCGCCGCTTCGCTGCGGCTGTCAGCTCGGGAGTTGAGTGGAGTGCGGCGGGGTAGCGCCTCCCCGGCCAACATTTTATAGCATTTTTTTTGGGTCGACGGGATGTTGTCACTGCTGGCGGGCCACGGGTCCGGGTCGCTCCTCTCGCAGAACGGCTGTCAGCTCGGGAGTTGAGTGGAGTGCGGCGGGGTAGCGCCTCCCCGGCCAACATTTTATAGCATTTATTCGGGTCGACGGGATGCTGTCACTGCTGGCGGGCCACGGGCCCGGGTCGCTCCTCTCGCAGAACTCCCCGCAGGGCGGTGCTGATCTCTGCAGCGCGCCGCACCTGGAGAGGTAGTTGGTAGTACCGCTTCTGAGTTGCCTCTGAATGAGACATCTGTGCCGCCAGATCGCCAGCGAGGGTGGGATGCCTCTCGAGCATAGAGCACACAATGGACTTGCGAGCTACCCGGCTGTTAAATTTTTTCCCCAGAAAATTGCCGTAGCGGTTATTGAGAAGTGCCCCCATCTCGGAAGGCGTGTAAGGCAAGGCGGACCTGAACTTGATGAACAGCCTGTCCTCGCGGCTGTGTCTTGCCTGGGACAGACAGCGCATGAACTGGAAATATCGCATGATCTCATCCTAGAATCTCTCCTCTAGGGGAAATTTAGCCGGCCCGGCATAGCCGGTCTTGTGCTGGTAGACTGAAACCACCCGGATTATTTCGCCGTCGGCGCCCGTCGACGGCACGGCATCTAGAAACTCACCTATGGCCATGTTACATACGGCAAGGCTACGCTGACCCGTATTCAGCAAGATCTGGGCGAAGAGGTAGGCCAGTACGGTACGGAAGCGTGGCATCGGTGTCGATTCGCCCGAGAAGGTCCCGGGCGGTCGTTGTCACGTCGCAGCTGTCGATGTGAGCGACGTCGGTGGCCGTTAATAGGTTTTCCCGCTGTTCGATGGCGTGCCTGCGCTCACCAAACCTCTTACGCATAGATCGCCCCCAGCGGGACATTTTAGTCAGCCACAAGTCGTAACTGTCATCGACAACGTTCGACCGTTCTCTGAGAAATTCGATGAACAGCCTGAGGGAGGAGAGGTACGATTTCACGGTACCTACGGCCGCATCTGAGGCGAGCATGGGCATGAGCCAGAGGTCTCGCGCCGCTCTGTGCGAGCCGAAGTCGGCAACGGGGTCCCAGTCCTTGGTGATCGCCTGCCATATACGCCAGACCTGCTTGACATGCTGAATTACGGCATAGCCCCGTCGAGTGATGCCTTCAGAGAAGGCCACTTCCTTTCGGAAATTGGCTAACAGCCGCCTTGCCCTCGCACTCAGGGGCGGCGATGAGGAAACGGACTGGGGTGGCAAATCCCGCTGGAGGGCCAAAGTCGACGATTTTTGTTCCTTGTGCAGCCGCAGGGCGCTTTGATAGCACGGACAATTTCGTCCCGGATATTTGTGAAAATTTAACAAGTGGAGGTCTACCCGAGCCACGAAAGCCTGACAGTTTTCTACGGGGCACTCGTATCTAACCGAGTTGCACTTGTAGGTACGTATGCTTTTCGCAACGGCATCCTGCCGACACATCCCGTGCACTGTGCGATAATGTCTCGCCAGTCGTACGACTGAAGCCTCACACAGAGAGCACTGCCTACTAGGTCTCTTCATAACGAGAGACTGATGACCAAAAGCTGGGCCACCCGTAGCCCGACTCGTCAGCGCGACAACATCCCGTCAAATGCTCGAACAGTTGCCCTTTAAGACAATAAGGGAGATAATATTGGTAGGGGAGAGAAGAAGTAGGGCAACGCCGCTAATATCAAAGCCAGAGACGCAACGCGAAGGTCGAAAGGCGCTTGGCGCGGGGAAATATACCCCCCATCTGCCCCGGGCGACGAGAAGGCTGATAGTGGCCGCGTTGGGCTAAAAATTGAATGGAGGTCATCTCCCAGTAATCGGATAATATGTTAATGAGCCGTAAATATTTTTGCCCACTCGGTAATTCGAGTGACATAAATTAATTTTTCGGGTGAAAATTGAAAGCAGGTCAAAATCGGAAAATATGTTAATGCACCGTAAAGATTTTTGCCACTCGTTGGGCGCAGGCAGCCAGTGGCTAAGTCGAGTGGGATAAATTAATTTATCGGGTGAAAATTGAAAGAAGGTCAAAATCGGAAAATATGTTAATGAGCCGTAAATATTTTTGTCACTCGCCGGGTGCAAGCTGCCAGGGGGTCCCTGTCTGAGAGAAACGCAGGACAGGCAGGGAAATTAACACAGATCGGTTGGAAAAGACAGACAAAGCTTTCCTCGTAATTTTCGCTACTTACATCGGGGCGGATCTCGGGCGGATCTGAGCGGGGAGTCTAGCAATTTTTTTTTTTTTTTGGCCGCTCAGCACTTGTCACACCCACACCCAATGGAATTTCAGTGCCTGCCCTCCTCGGGGACGAGGGTCTCTGGCCAGAATAGACACGAAGAGATAAGGGTTGGAGGCGCGCTCTCGAGGAATTTCAGTGCCTCTCCGTCTCGGGTGGTAATTCCTCGAGACGGTCGATGCGTGCCTTTGCCCTCGAGGCGAGCTCTCGAGCAAGTCCCGCCAGAGACGGCCTGGGCAGCGATTTCTCGAGACGGTCGATGCTTGGCTCTCGAGCTTTTCCCCGCCATCAAGTGAGTCTGCGAGAGACCCGCGGTCGGTCGCCAGCCCGTCTCGGAGTCGGGGCGAGAGATGCGGGGAAGAGACGGCCGGGGCAACCATTCCTCGAGACGACCGATGCGTCGCTTCGCGGCCGAGGCGCGCTATCGAGGAAATTCAGTGCCTGCCCGTTTCGGGCGGTAATTCCTCGAGACGGCCTATGCGTGCCTTTGCCACCGAGACGAGCTCTCGAGCAAATCCCACCAGAGACGGCCGGGGCCAGCGATTCCTCGAGACGGTCGATGTGTGCCTTCGCTCTAGCGAGGGTCCCTGGCCAGAATCGACGCGAAGAGATGAGTTTGGAAAGGCGGAAAATACTTGTCACTTGTTGAGACAAAAAATCAGCTTGAAACCTACCTTTGCCCGACGGTACATCCTGCGGGGAAGAGGCGGCCGGGGCAGCTATTCCTCGAGACGATCGATGCGTGGCGGGGACGAGGGTCCCTGGCTAGAATGTACGCGCAGAGACGAGTGTGTAAGAGAGAGAAGCAGAGTCGGGGGGCAGCAATTCCTCGAGTCGACCGATACGTGGCTTCGCGGCCGAGGCGCGCTCTCGAGGAATTTCAGTGCCTGCCCGTCTCGGGTTGGAATTCACAGAGTCGGGGAGAGACGGGGAGACCGGAGCGCAAGGCAGGGGAAGAGGCGACCGGGACTCTCGAGGAATGTCTGTGCCTTACCGGCCTCGGGCGGGAATTCCTCGAGACGGCCGAAGCTGTCTCCCCAGCTCTCTCTCGTCTCGGAGTTGGGGAAGGGACGACCGGGCAGCCGTTCCTCGAGACGACCGATGCGTGGCTTCGCGGCCGAGGCGCGCTCTCGAGGAATTTCAGTCGGGCTGGAATTTCCCGGACGGGCCGGCCGACTGCCCGTCTAGGAGTCGGAGAGAGACGGGAAGAGAGAGGCAGGCCGGGGAAGAGGCGACCGGTGTTCTCGAGAAATTTCTGTGTCTGCCCGTCTCGGGCGGCGGATATTCCTCGAGACGGCCGATGCGTGGCTTCGCTGTCGAGGCGCGCTCTCGAGGAATTCCCGCCGGACCTTCGGCCGTCTCTGGCGGGCAGATTCCCCGACAGATCTCGGCAAAGTTGACTGGGACGAGGGTCCCTGGCCAGGATGAATGCGAAGAAATAAACTTGGAAGGTCAAAAAATGCTCGCTCTCGAGGAATTTCAGTCGGGCTGGAATTCCCCGGACGGGCCGGCCGACTGCCCGTCTCGGAGTCGGAGAGAGACGGGGAGAGAGCGGCAGGCCGGGGAAGAGGCGACCGGTGTTCTCGAGAAATTTCTGTGTCTGCCGGTCTCGGGCGGCGGGAATTCCTCGAGACGGCCGATGCGTGGCTTCGCTGTCGGGGCGCGCTCTCGCGGAATTCCCGCCGGACCTTCGACCCTCACTGGCGGGGAGATGCCCCGACAGATCTCGGCAAAGTTGACTGGGACGAGGGTCACTGGCCAGGATGAATGCGAAGAGATGAACTTGGAAGGTCAGAAAAGCCTTCGTTTGCTAAAAAATCACCTCAAAACCTACTTTAGCCCAGTGGTATACCTTTCAGACGAGTGCGAAACACTAGTATAGAGAGTAGGTACGAGGGACCGAACCTGGTACGGTGCATATGTATACCTTTCGAACGAGTGCGTTTTCTCTTACATGGAGGGTGAAGCTCAGCCGGTCCTCGGCGGGGCAGTAGCGAACTTTAAGGGAAAATTGGTCGGGCGTGTTTTCTGGAGACGAGCGTTAGGCGGTGGAAGGTTGGCCGGTCTCCTCTTGCTCTCGGTGTGTACACGGCGGTTGAGTGAAGGCTAGGGAGTTTGTGTGCGTGCAGCTCCCGGTTACCCGTCTCGTCTCCGTCGTCGCGCCGCTTGCTCGAGGGGAAGGATGGCACCCGAGACCGCGCCACACTCCGTTCTCTCGCGGCGCGCTCCTTCCTCTCTCTTCCCGGTTCTCTCTATCGCAAGGCAGCGAAGCGGTCGGAAGGCGGGGGATCGCTTAGCTCGAACTCTCGTCCAGTCACCGCGTACTCTTTTCCCACGATCCAAGACTCGATGGAGACGGTGGAGCGAGGCCGACCCGGGGACGAATACTCCCCGGCGCCTGGTCACAGCTCGCTTCGTCCTTCTCCTCCCGGCAGACCCGAAACGCTCCCGTGTACGCTTACACGGCGGGGCAGACTGACTCGTCCGATTGTCAAATCAGCGAGTCTCGACTACCATCTCCGCCGTCCCGGCTGGAGAGATCCCGATCGCGGCGCGCGGCGTGGCTCGAGTTCCCTCTCTTGCCCGTCGTCGCCCGTCTCGGCTACAACCTCGGTTCTTCCGTGCGCCTAGCGAGCGAGAGGAAATCTTCGGGTCTCCCTCTCTTCGTCTGGGATTGCGCAGCGAACGAGGCCGGCGGGGTGCAGTCCTGGCCACTGTCCTCCCGCTCGGTCGCCCCCCGGCTCGCCCCCGCTCTTCGGTTGCTCGCTCCTCGGAGCTTTGGCAAAGGGAGGCGGGTGTCTGCGACTGGGGGCGTTTACTCGCGGTTCTCTCTCGAACTCGTAGAGGCTATCTGGTTGATCCTGCCAGTGATCATATGCTTGTCTCAAAGCTTAAGCCATGCAAGTCTAAGTTCAGGCTTGTTCCTTTCGGGGAGCGAGCCGAAACTGCGAACGGCTCATTAGTCAGATAAGGTTCCTTGGCGAAAAGCGGGTCGGTTTAATGGATAACTGTGGTAATTCTAGAGCTAATACATGCAACGTACCGTGGTCCCCCTTTCGTTTCTCGATGAGGCGGGGAAACGGCATTTATTCTCTATAGCAGATCGCCCTAGCCCGCGAAGCTACCGTCATAGGTAGCGACGGGGCGAAGCGACAAGTGTCGAAATCCGAATAACTGTGCCGATCGCAAGGTCTTTCCGGGCCCCCGACGACTTTGCCATGAAGTGTCTGTCCCATCAATTGGCGATGGTCGGCGACCTGCCTACCAAGGTGTTGACGGGTAACGGGGAATCAGGGTTCGATTCCGGAGAGGGAGCCTGCGAAACGGCTACCACCTCCAAGGAGGGCAGCAGGCGCGCAACTTACCCAATCCCGACACGGGGAGGTAGTGACGAAAAATAACGTGGCGGGGCCCTTTCGTGGTCGCCGCGGGCGGAATGAGCGCAATTTAAAAGAGTGCGCGAGGAGCTATTGGAGGGCAAGCCTGGTGCCAGCAGCCGCGGTAATTCCAGCTCCAATAGCCTATATCGGAGTTGCTGCGGTTAAAAAGCTCGTCGTTGGATCTCGGAGGCGGCACGGTCGGGCGCGATACGCTGCGGGCCCGACCGGCGATTTCTCGGCCGTCCCTAACCGGCGCGCGGGGCGAGGTGGACTTTGCGGCCTGCCTCGTGTTTCTCCTTCGCGGGAGAGAACCCGCCGCCTTTTCTGTCTACCTTGAAAAAATTAGAGTGCTAAAGGCAGGCTAAAACCCCGAGCCTGAATATTTCGTGCATGGAATAAGCGGGGATGTTCTATTCCGGTGGGTGGTCCGGCCGACTTGGCGACGTCGCTTTCGCTGTCGGTTTCGCCGGAGAGCTAGGATTCGAGAGGAACGGTGGGGGGCCAGCGTACCGGGCGGGGAGAGGTGAAATTTTGTGATCCGCTCGGGCCGACTCGAAGCGAAGGCGCTGGCCCCGGACGTCTTCCTTAATCCAGAACGAAGGTGGGTGGAGCAAAGACGATCAGATACCGTCGTAGTACCGACGGTAAACGCTGCCGACCGGGCCGCGGACGAGGCTCGAGAACAGCGGTTATGGACCCGTCCGTGGCGGCTTCGGGCAACCTGAGAGTTTACGGGTTCCGGGGGTAGTATGGTCGCAAGGCTGAAACTTGAAGGAATTGACGGAAGGGCACCACAAGGAGTGGAGCCTGCGGCTTAATTTGACTCAACACGGGGCAACTTACCCGGTCCGGACATCGTCAGGATTGACAGACGCTCGTGCAGTTCTTTCTCGATTCGATGGGTGGTGGTGCATGGCCGTTCGTGGCTGGTGAAGTGAAAAGTCTGGTTTATTCCGCTAACGGGCGAGGCCTCGCCCTTAACTAGTCGGCTCGTGGTTCTCGAATCTCCCCTCGGGGAGCAGGGAGAACATCGGGCGAGTCGAAGCCGTCGTCGCTACTTCTTAGGGGGATCCCGAGCAAGCTCAAGCTAGGTGAGAGAGATCAATAACAGGTCAGTGATGCCCTTAGATGTCCGGGGCCGCACGCGCGCTACACTGAAGACGAAAGCGCGAGTGCCTACGGTCTTGGTTTAGTCAGGCCGGGAACCCGCCCCGAGAGGGGAGGTTGGGGCTGGCTGTTCCTTCGGGGGCATGCAGTCTCGCCTACAGCGGGTTAACCGTGCCAATCGTCTTCGTGCTGGGGATCGGGGCTTGCAACTCAGCCCCGTGAACGAGGAATTCCGAGTAGGCGTCTGTCATCAACGGGCGCCGATTAAGTCCCTGCCTTTTGTACACACCGCCCGTCGCTACCTCCGATAGAATGGCTAAGCGAGGCCGTTAGACTGGGCCGTTCTTCGGACGGGCCCCGGAAAGGCGTTCGAGCTTAATCATTTAGAGGAAGTAAAAGTCGTAACAAGGTTTCCGTAGGTGAACCTGCGGAAGGATCATTACCGTACCTTCGTCTGTCTCTTTCGAGAGATGACGGAAAACAACCCCTCGAAACTTTACCGTTTCACAAGGTTCGCTCCTCGGACGCTAGGAGGCTCGTCCCGAGCCAACCAGTCCGTGGCGAGGCGTGCTGCCGCTCACTCCCGTGGGCAAGGCACGGCTTCGGTTGTGGCTACTCTCTTGTCGGTACGTGTTTCACGACCCGCTCTCTTTCCCTTCCCGTCTTCCTCTCCTCCGGGGCTCTGGCAGAGAGGGAAAGCGACTAAGGAGCGAGCGGGCACGTTCAAATAGTCTCGGTCGTCAGCACTGGGACCGCCGGCGGTCTTCTCGATCGGTCTTGGCATTTTTTTCACACTAGGATGGAAACACTTTTGGCACGGGCCGTCGCTTTCGGCGGCCGTCAGACTTACCCTTACGCAAATGAAGTGATGACGCCACCTATATGAAGTATGGGTGACACTTAACCGACACGTGCTTGAAGTGAAAAATTTGATATCTGAAGTGTTCATTTCTACCACACTTCCATAACAACACTTCAAATTTTCAATGAAATAAAGAAGGCAGAAATGCTATTGAAGTGAGGAAGAAGCCATGCCAAATATGCAAATTAGGCTTCCATGAAGTGTACACTTCATTAAGTGTTTTTCTCACTTCAAACCGGTGTTCATCAGGTGTTTTTCTCACTTCCAAGTCAGTGTTTATCGAGTGTTTTCTCCACTTCAGGTCGGTGTTTATCGAGTGTTTTGCTCACTTCCAAGCCAGTGTTTATCGAGTGTTTTTCCCACTTCAAGTCGGTGCTTATCGAGTGTATTTATCACTTCCAACTCGATGCGTATCTAGTGTTTTGCTCACTTCAACTCAGTGCGTATCTAGTGTTTTGCTCACTTCAACCCAGTGCGCATCGAGTGTTTTGCTCACTTCAACCAAGTGCTTAACGGGTGTATTGACCACTTTAAGTCGGTGCGTATCGAGTGTTTTGCTCACTTCAACCCAGTGCTAATTGAGTGTATTTATCACTTCAAGTCGGTACTTTGTCGAGTGTTTTGCTCACTTCAACCCAGTGCTTATTGAGTGTTTTGATCACTTCAACCCAGTGCTTATCGAGTGTTTTGATCACTTCAACCCAGTGCTTATCGAGTGTTTTGATCACTTCAACCCAGTGCTTATCGAGTGTTTTGATCACTTCAACCCAGTGCTTATAAGGTCTTTTATTCACTTCAACCAAGTGCTTATAAGGTCTTTAGCTCACTTCAACCCAGTGCTTATAAGGTCTTTTGCTCACTTCAACCCAGTGCTTATAAGGTCTTTTGCTCACTTCAAGTTCAACCCAGTGCTTATTAGGTGTTATGCTCACTTCAACCAAGTGCTTATAAGAAGGTTTGCTCACTTCAACCCAGTGCTTATAAGGTCTTTTGCTCACTTCATTAATTCCTGCTCTGCGCTTGATCTTCAAATGTGACCTTTTTGGCTATACACGAAACAAATTAACACTTTAATAACATTCTTTATTACTATGTTCATGATATTGCAATACAATAACACAAAAACAAAATTCAAATAATTTGGATGCTACATTAAATCAAGGTTTATTACACACTCAAAATATTCACAATGTTAATCATAGTCATCTAGGGCATATACATATCATGTCTTCCCAATGTTGTTCTAGTTTTTAACACATTCCCAAAGTTAATCTAGTTAACACATCCCAACTTTTATTCTAGTTTTTAACACATTCCAAATGTTATTCTAGATTTTAATGTTATTCTAGTTTTTAACACATCCCCAATATTATTCTACATTTGTAACACATTCCCGATATGATTCAATTATTTAACATATATACAGTGGTATTTTTTAAAATATGCTCTTGTTTTTCCCCCCGCCTGTTCCCAAAAACAAATATTAACTAGCCACAGTACTCTTGTCCTTGGCTTTGTATCTGTAAGTTGATATCTTGTTTTGGGCGGCAGCTTTTAATCTGAAAGTAAAATTCACGGTCATTTAGGGAGAATAAAATAATTTGATTAGACTCGAAATAAGAGAGTTTGAAGGAAAATCAGATACAAAAAAAGAATGATATTTTATGATCTACACAATACAATAAGACCACTTCCAATAACAAGCTCGACCATCTGGAACAATAAAACAAATATTTCTTATGTTGCAGATGGTTCTTCGGCTATACTTATTCACTATTTATTATGAAACGTGGTTAAACTAGATACAATTTGATTTGTGCTAGTTCATATACTTTAAAGGGGCTAAATCGCTAACATTTGGGGCCTAGAAATTGACCCTAATGGGTCGCAACTTGCAAGGCATATAATAATATAATCTTATTGTATATAAACTGGTTTACATTAAATTGTTTCCGTTTTGACTCTTATTTCAAATCAGTTATGTCTTAACTAGAGAGGGGGGAAATTATAGTGTCTGGTTATTCCAGTCTACTGTGCATGCCCACCAGAAAAGATATGGCCTCGCTGTTTGACAAGATTGTTGAATTTGTCTAGCCTCGCTCTTTCTGGTCACTTGTTACAATGGTAAACTGTTTATTTTGTTTTAATTATTGTATATCAGAGGCCTACCGTTTCCAGGTAAGATCACAACATCAATGTTGATTTAAATTGACCAATAATTCGTGTTTTCGATGTCGGAAGATTTTGGAGTATTGAGTTACGGACTGAGGTCCTTTAATTGACAAAATCAAAACATTTAATAATTGTTTCTGTAAACCTCGTAACGATTCCAATTATTTTTTTTATGCAACCCCCTTTTAAAAAACTTACTAAAGTGGATTGCTAAATTATTTCATAAGCAGACATGAAAATTTATACCCTACATATATTTATTATTTACTCCATAATCTGTGGCAATGGCTTTCGAAACTTTCCCCGGTCTCGGTAGAGCTTTATTGTTTGTATCTATAAAAGATGTACACAAACATATAGTATTGGCTATTGCTTACATTTTGCTTCTATGCACAACAATATTTGATTGATTATTAGAAACTGATTTCAATATTGAATTAAATTTAAAAGGGTTTTATCTATAAGCTATATGTGCTTTTATCTATAAGCTACATCCGAATCGGCCAAATCAAGTCTGGGCCGAATCAATCATGAACCTGGTCCAAATCATTCAGGTCCAAATCGGCCGATTACTTTTCATATTTTATTTCAATCCATATCTTGTAATTCGTCTGTTTACAGTAATTATTTTGTATCTCAACAAAGACACTATAGACAACAATTACTAAAATGTACATAAATACCTGACAATGTTTTGGTTGGTATCTTCTTTTTGGATAAAAGTACTGGTGTATATGATTTGGCTGTAATAAATTGAAAATTGATGTTATGTGAATCAAAGTACTTTCTAGGGTCCAAGTGTACACCTCATAATATAAATGATATGTGATCTAAATTGGGGTTTCTCCTTAATATATGTATTGGTTCAAAGGTTATGTTTAATTATTAAGACCACATGATTAGAAAATGATGCAAGTATCATGATTTGGAATTAACATTGTTATGTTATCAGAAATTTGGTTATGAGGTTTCTCCTCACAGCCAGAATATTGACTGAATAATTATATACTAGGTTAGTCTCAAAATGCATATGTTTTGTATTGAATTGACATAGTTGGTATCTTCAATAATTGTCCATCCACTTAGCACTGTCAAATGAGTTGCATTAGCTAACCATTTGGTGTCCTTTGTGGCTTTCGAAGCAGAACAATGCATTATGGTACACAGAAATATATGTAACGTGCTTACCGACTGCCTCATCCTCTGATTCACCTGGGAATCTAAAATTATCATCTTCATCTTCACTATCTTCGACTGAAATTTAAACATAGAATAATTTGAAATGTAGGTTAGCATACTAAACATTATTATTGTCAATTGGCAAGTACATAATCTAAATCAATCACATTTTCTAAATGTGATTGATCCAGAACGCTTGTTCTCAATCTTTTTTTCAAAGGCACACCTTCGAACACATGAAAAATATGAATTTTGCAAAATAAAAACATGATAAGTTAGACAGCATACACCCATAGTCATAGACACATAGAATGTATCAAACTAAATAAAGAAATTAATTTTCAGTAGACACCAGTGTGTAGTCAATTGGGGTCACGTGGGGTTTCACATTTTCTTTAGTGTGTCATTAAATATTTTGTGACACACTTATGAAGATCTCAGGGCACACTGGTTGAGAATCACTAATCTACACCAGCCCAATACTTTTTTTCAGATGAACAAAGTAATCATTGACATGAAAAGGTTGCAATGCTAATATTTCATTGAATATCTGTAATTAAATAGGGGAATATGCAGCTGGAAATTGGTGGGCTTTCATATTTTATAGATCATATTAATCATACCCGCTATCGTTGCCTGAATGGTCTGTTTAGCCTTTTTCTCGTGTTTGTTGCATTACTTGCTGCTGCTGCTGTCACAAGACTGAGTAAAGCCCTATTCATTATCTGTTCCAAATCATTTTGCAGCAGCAATGATATTACCAGGTTTCAGCTTTAAATGAAAAGTATTCAAGCTTCGTAAATAAAATTGAACAAGCCAACAGTGAGGCTGATGTCCCCCGCCGAAATCCCCCAAAAAATAGATGACACATATTAATTAATCGCACATTTATTTTATTAAAAGTATTGAGCAATCAAACAATACACTAAGTTTCATCACTCTCTACCACATAGAATCAGACAATGTTCATCATCGAACTCCATCAAGGCATTCACCTAATGTACGCCTACACCTAGTTTAACATTCTACCTTAATTAGAAGGAGAATTTTTGTGTTTCAAAGTCTAGACCTATCAGTTGCTTATCGCTCTGCTTACCCTCAACAGAAAATGTTCATTATTGAACTTAGTCAAGGTATCGATAAAATAAAACTATATACCAAGTTTCATCACTCTCACTTAATTACAACTAAAGTTATTGCGTCCCAAAGCATCAACCAATCAAATTGCTTATCTCTGCTTACCCTAAGCGGTAAATGCTCATCTTCGAATTTCATCACGATATTGACCTAATAAACACCTACATCAAGTTTGAATATCCTAGCTCAATTTGAAGGAGAGTTATTATGTTCCAAAGTCTCAGCCAATCATATTGCTTATCGCTCTGCTTACCCTGAGCAGAAAATGCGCATTATTGAACTCGGTGAAGGTATTGATAATATAAAACTATATACCAAGTTTCATCACTCTAACCTAATTACAACTCAAGTTATCGCGTCCCAAAGCATCAACCAATCAAATTGCTTATCTCTGCTTACCCTAAGCGGTAAATGCTCATCTTCGAATTTCATCACGATATTGACCTAATAAACACCTACACCAAGTTTGAATATCCTGGCTCAATTAGAAGGAGAGTTATTATGTTTCAAAGTCTCAGCCAATCAAATTGCTTATCGCTCTGCTTACCCTGAGCAGAAAATGTTCATTATCGAACTTAGTCAAGGTATTGATGAAATAAAACTATATACCAAGTTTCATCACTCTCACTTAATTACAACTTAAGTTATCGTGTCCCAAAGCATCAACCAATCAAATTGCTTATCTCTGCTTACCCTAAGCGGAAATTGCTCATCTTCGAACTCCATCAAGGTAATGACCTAATAAACACCTACACCAAGTTTGAATATTCTAGCTCAATTAGAAAGAGAGTTATTGTGTCCCAAAAAGTGTGACAGACAGACGGACAGACAGACGGACAGACGGACGAACCCATTTTAATAGTCCCCTGCTTTCTTCGAAAGGCGGGGGACAATAAACAAATAACTGTGATGGAATAAAAGCAGTGCTGAGCCGAGGCATACATTTAGTCTATGATTCTTGTACACTATCCGCATAAATTATACATAAAAAGCATTTTTTGGCGACCCTAGACCATGACGGGGCACCATTTCGTACCAATCGCATGACCGTCTTGTGGTACTTATAACCGCTCCCAGTGTTATATAAGAGTCGAAATTGCAACGGCGTTATTATCCACTTAAAAACAGTTTAACCATACCAGAGTTATTGACATTTTTCTGATGCAGTTGAACATTCTTTCTTGGCACACGGGGTTTAGGAACAGCTTCTGTTTAAATAAAAGAAGAAAAGGTTATACCAACCCTGTAATGTGGCCGCTAGTGCAAAAAGAGCCTTTAGTATTGGTTGCTAAATGAATTTAAATTTATACATGTCTAAATGGCACACCTACCTTCCTCATCAGTTGATATGGCAACCTCTCAGCTAACCTTTCTTCTAAATAAATTATATCCTCTGAAAAAAAAGAGATATTTATAATTTGGCAAGATTGCATAGGTCAGTTTAATTCATTTATACGCAAAATATTTAGGGCATCCCTGTCATCTCAGGTTTACGATATCAGTCACATTTGCAGCGAGGTCCGGGGCTAATTGATTTAATGCAATAAACATTAATGGCATTTTTTTTTTAACCCAGAAGTCTCAATAAACTAAACGCAAAACTATAACGGCCATACCGAGTCAATATTTAACAAAGGATTTATCAAGTTTCAAAATTCTTCAAAATTTAGTTTCAAAATTCTTCAAAATTTAGTTTCAAAATTCTTCAAAATTTAGTTTCAAAATTCTTCAAAATTTAGTTTCAAAATTCTTCAAAATTTAGTTTCAAAATTCTTCAAAATTTAGTTTCAAAATTCTTCAAAATTTAGTTTCAAAATTCTTCAAAATTTAGTTTCAAAATTCTTCAAAATTTAGTTTCAAAATTCTTCAAAATTTAGTTTCAAAATTCTTCAAAATTTAGTTTCAAAATTCTTCAAAATTTAGTTTCAAAATTCTTCAAAATTTAGTTTCAAAATTCTTCAAAATTTAGTTTCAAAATTCTTCAAAATTTAGTTTCAAAATTCTTCAAAATTTAGTTTCAAAATTCTTCAAAATTTAGTTTCAAAATTCTTCAAAATTTAGTTTCAAAATTCTTCAAAATTTAGTTTCAAAATTCTTCAAAATTTAGTTTCAAAATTCTTCAAAATTTAGTTTCAAAATTTAAAATTTAGTTTCAAAATTTAAAATTTAGTTTCAAAATTTAAAATTTAGTTTCAAAATTTAAAATTTAGTTTCAAAATTTAAAATTTAGTTTCAAAATTCAAAATTTAAAATTTAGTTTCAAAAATCAAAATTTAGTTTCGCTACGTGTAAGTTTTACAAGACCGTAATACGATTTACTATCAAATACCAAAACATACTACCATAAAAGTGAGAGAAAAAAACTCTTCAATTATATCACACAATTTAATTCCAAAATTGGTAAAAATCCTACAAAATAACAAAATGTCTATACAGTCATTGTTGAAACGAAACTTTAACGTGAAAGTTTTCCCTAATGATAATCTCGCCATGAAACTCAAAAATGCTTGAATCTTTTATCAAGGATTAGTCAAACTCGCACAATTGGCAAATTGGTGGTTCCAAAAATAACACAATTTTCTTGCGTGTCATACACACTTCGTTACGAATATTCTTTTAGTAACCACTAGTAACTCGATAGATTTATATATTAAAGTTTAAATAACTACCACATAATCTGTAAAGTATGCACTATAGTTCCATGTCGTCGGTTAACCGTTTTATAGGCATGTGTTTTAAAGTCAGTGCTCACAAATAGCTAATATAATCTCAACACCCACCATTTTGCATTTTGTAAATGTTAATGCAACAAAAATGTGTATGTGCAAAGCTCTATTTTTGAATAGAAACAGTTTCCGCAGTCCAGTTCTGTTATATCTGCGAATCTCCCGTTTTAAAAAGAAACATAAACGGCAGATATGAACTCGCCATTAGTTGATGTTGTCACTCAGTATCAGCTCAACACCCGCCATTCTAGAATTTCTAAATATTTATACCACCAACAATAATTTGTAGTGATAAGATTAAAATAAAAAATACGGGTCTTAATACAAAATTTCAGATATCTTATTACGTATCACTGAAAATCACGTCCATTGCTCCTTTCAAATATGTAAATTGTTTTCTGACGCATGTATATTTATTTACTTTGAAAAACAATCAATGTTGGATGGTACTAAAAACTAAAATCCAACATGGCGCCGGCCTGTATATAGGTCATATATTTGGTACGTTGTATACGGTATTAATGCCATTATTTAAACACATTTTTACATTGACCAAACCCACTAGTTTTGGACTTAAAATAATACTCATAAAAGCTGCTTTTAAAAAAAATATATTCGTGATAACACACCGGCAACAAAACGAATGATTAATCAAATACTACACTTACAGTTTTCGTAAAATATCCGGTCACTTCTAACCGCCATTGCTAACATTTCCATTCGGGTGTTGATTATTGTTAAATGCGCATGCGTTCTGGGCCAGTGGTTTATTTCAGAAAGCATTTCACACTTGGTTTAGGTTTTTAAATTTTTTTTAAAGTAGCCGAAAGCTTGATTTTTTATTTGTTACGGTAGTTAACCCCTCCAAGTAAATAAATTAGGCATCAGCCACAAAATTGCCATTTTATTTATTACCGCACTTTATATTTTACGACTACAATGATATTTGATAAATAGTGCAAGGACCAACCAGAACTTTGACCTATTTACAGACCACCGCCATCTTGGCGGTTAGCCAAAATAGCGACTGCAAATATTATACAATACTTCATTTTGGCTAGTAGCATCCATATTTGATATTTTACTAAAGTTATGAAAATAAAGAGTGACAGAAAGTATTTTCATATTTAAAAACAGCAAATAAAATGATGTTTAGTAAAACTTAACATGGTAATATAATTGAAATTTTGTATTAAGACGCATATATTTAGTTTACCCCCCCCCCCCTCCGCGTTATTTATTGGAATTTTGTAATACCAAACTTTGGTCGTTTTCAGAGTATTTAATGTGGTAAAAGAATATTTTGATAACATTCTTTGAAAAATTTATTACAGAGGTAACAGGGTATTGTATTAATGTGTTTAAAAAAAATATTTAGATATCATTATATGATTTATTTGAAATACGTATTGCAGAAGTAATTTTAGCTTTATTGGCTAAAGAGATGTTATAAAATCGGTCACTGCTCTAAACGAGAATCTTTTAGGCAAATAAAATTTTAAAAGTAAAGTAAACATTGTAATAATGAGAATAAATGAGCCTATACGGGTAAACTTACCAGAAATTGATTCGATGACAGCCTTATATAGCAGACTCTGGTATCTACAGGTGATGTTCTCTCCGACCTGATATTTCTTCAACTCTATTCTTGGACGCACTGCCAATTTATCAAAGCGTACATTCTGATTCAACAATCGAGACAAGTAACGGAAATTTTAAAACACTGAGATATATCCTCTGCACTGCACTATTAAGCAACAAATGAACTCGAATGATTGAATTTGTGTTTTTGAAATATATTGAAACTGCGAAATGAAGTTAGTGCATGTGATTGGTCAGGTTTTCTAATCCCTTGATTGATCATTGCGTGGGCACCGTAATGAAAAGACGATAATCCTGAGTGGTGATTATCGAAATGAACGCTATATATGATTACAACAATAAAACATTCCCTTTTAGCAACAATATGTTCTTTCAATACACCTCCCCCAACCCGACCCTCTATGTTACTTTAGTTGACTTGATTTAAAAAAAAACCCACACCTAAATTGAACATTCACTGTATCAATTATATGCCCCTGAAGTTGTATATAATTTTACATTTTCACCGCGGGGGGGGGGGGACCTTCTTGTTGCTTTATCATGATTTTTTGTAAAAATGATATTTTATACAAGACGAAAGTTAAAGTCATGTCATTTTGTTCATTGCTTTATTTCTTCTTTATATTCAGGGGGGGGGGGTGGCCTAGTAGTCTAGAGTACCGCGCTTCGACCTCTAGCTAGCCGTCACCTCTGGCTTGCAGCTGTGGTTTCGAGCCAATCTGTGAGCGTATGTGACATAGAGATAGGGGCGCCTTCTCAACTTCGTGGGTTTCCTCCGGTTTCTGCTAAAGACCTCCTCGCGCAAGCGAATTATTGGAATAAAAATTGAAAAAAAAATACGTTAGTCCTAAAATGACCTAGTTTGTGTCGAGTGGACGTTAGACCCCGTTTCTCCTCTATCTCTCTCTCTTTCTTTATATTCACATTACGTGCAAAGTAATGCAAGAACTAGGTTAGACTATATACGGTTTATCATTCTCATACTACAAAGTTTTGTCCTCATAAGTGAATAAAATGTTGTTGAAATGTTTTAAACTGGACCTTATTCCAACCAAGATAGACAGAGTGAAATATTAATGAAAATAAGGCTTTGAGAATACAATAGATTAAAATATGTTATGATTGATCAAACAGGAACATTAGAATGCAGGATATTACGATGTAATTGATTAAGGATAACAAACTAAAATAAATTTTATCTGATTGATCCTTTAGTTTCAATTTATCACAATTAAACTTATCTAAATATAAAAAGGACTTAAGCGCCTTGAAATTAACAATTGGAAAGGTAACAATAGTGGATAACAAGATTGAAATTACAAAGAATAATACTTTTCTTTTTATTTCAATCTAAATTTGTAAGAGGTGGAACGAAATTGGATCGATAGTTTGAGTGGTGTTGGGAGGGGGGGTTCTCAATAATTAAAACTATCCATACAATTGAGGTTAAAACGTTGTGGTGTGGTTTCGTATTGGCTTATTACCGTCTGTAAAATATAACAGATTGGCATCACAGTTTCTATCAAACATATATTGCCATCCTCTTGACAACCATTGTTTGAATTGAAACGTATGCAAAACAACGCTCATATCGCAATATGTAGCTTATGTTTTAATCTTTACCTGTTGCTGGCTATGAACAAAGGGCCCATGAACGTCAAATTATTCTATATTATTCATAATAACACAACTTTATTGATCCTCTGAATCTTGGTTTATTACATTCAACGTTGCAATACACTTACGGGTATATTTATCAAACACTAATCATTAACAAATACAACTATACATGTATTGTACGTCCATGGGTAGGATAATTTAACATTAAAACATAACATTTCCCTTTGAATATGAAGTCACTATCTCTCTTAGTTATAGCAGATTTAAAAGACTAACTAACAATTTTTTGTTGAAAATGTAATTTGGTTTATTGGGTAACAACTACGATTGCATAGTTTGAAATCAGGACTCATGGGAATAGATAGAATACAAGTAATATAAGGAATGATATTAAGCATTATTTTTAAATAGTGAATTTATCCAAAACATAAATTTCGTGAGTTCAAGCATGAGTAACTTAAGGGTCTATAGACTGGGTTTTAATCTTTAGATCTATGCCGCCTACCGAGGTTTAAAAACCCAACATTGTTTAAGTCATAAAACTAAGCCTTATCAGTTAGCAATGATTAGGATTAGGCCATAAAACCAATGATCCGCGCAATCAGCGAGTGTTGTCTTATAAGTAATTAGTTATTTAAGTGATAAAATAAAATAGACCCATGAGAAAAATGCTTTCTTTTTAGTTTCAATTTAAAAAAACAAAGCTAAACTATGTGACCCAAATGCAGGAAATTACAACTTCGTGAATAAAATGTTGTTTAAAAGTCTTAAACTGGACATTATTCCAACCAAGATGAATTTATAGACAGAGTTAAATATTAATTAAAATAAGGGTTTGGGAATACAATAGATTAAAATATGTGAACATTGATCAAACAGGAATATTGGAATCCAGGAAATAACGATGTAATTGATTAAGGATAACAATCTAAAATAAATTTTATCTGATTGATCCTTTAGTTTCAATATATCGCAATTAAACGTATCTAAATATAAATGGGATTTAAGCCCCCTTATAGTATATCCCATTGAAATTAACAATCGAAAAGGTATTAATAGTGGACAATATGTAAATAGAATACATTTCATTTCAAACTGTGTAAGAAAGGAAGACATTGCTTGGGTTGCATGAGTTGGGAGAGGGGGTATACACTGAAGGACGGGGATACTTTTTTATTGTTTCGTTTTCATTTCAGATTTATAATATTTAATTGAATAATATAGGTAAACATTCTTCATATAAAAACGAATGTGTGTATACATTTTATGAAATTACCGTGAGAATGTAGATGAAATCCAGGTATCGACATTGTTAGGGATTAAAGAATCTCACGACATGGCTTCTTTTGCATTGAATGTGAATTCAGGGTTAGGTAATTTCTAATCCAGCACAAATGGTTTCATATCGGATTATCTAGACATTACTGCCAGTCAGTGTCTAACCAAATATACTGCCAACTGTTCAATTCAAAGTTGTGTATGCAACAAAAACCACTCACTCCATTACATAATTAGTAAATTTTATGCACTAACAATAAACAGCAAAATAAATATTGTAAACATGAATGCAATACCCAGAGGAATACCACACACAGATAAGCAATGGAATCAAGTAGGGGGTTGCGACTGGCTACTTGTATGTTATATTATCGCCCTTCTTAAAACTGGGGGCACGTACTTGTATATGGAGTATGAATGGCATGCGCTTGGATATAGATCGTCTCCCAGAAGTTTGAATGACACGTACTTGTATATGAACTATCTCCAAGAAGTGTGAATGGCATGCGCTTGTATATAGACCAACTCCCAGCAGTGTGAATGGCACTTACTTATATATGGACAATCTCCCAGCAGTGTGAATGACACGTACTTATATATGGGCAATCTCCCAGCAGTGTGAATGGCACGTACTTATATATGGGCAATCTCCCAGCAGTGTGAATGGCACGTATTTGTATATGGACTATCTCCCAGAAGTGTGAATGGCATGCTGTGGAATAAGACAATCTTTTTGCAGTGTCAACGAAATGAGCACGTCGGTGTAGTTTTTTGTCCACTTCAGGGGCAGCGTCTTAGAAGTGTGTTAGAAATGAAAGCTTCAGTAACGTGTTTTATCCACTTCTGGGGAAGCGTCCTAGAAGTGTGTTAGAAATGAACGCTTTAATAACGTGTTTTATTCACTTCAGGGGAAGCGTCATAGAAGTGTGTTAGAAATGAACGCTTCAATAACGTGTTTTATCCACTTCAGGGGAAGCGTCCTAGAAATGTGTTAGAAATGAACGCTTCAATGAGGTTTTTTATCCACTTCAGGGGAAGCGTCCTAGGAGTGTCTTAGAAATGAACACTTCAGAGGAAGTGAACACTTCATTTCGGTACGGGTAATGATAAGCAAAAGCGTACGACCGTAGGCGTTGGATCACTCGGCTCGTGCGTCGATGAAGAGCGCGGCCTGACGCGCTAGGTGGTGTGAATTGCAGTGAAGATCATCGACGTCTCGAACGCACATGGCGGCAGCGGGTCCTCCCGCGGCCACGTTCGTCCGAGGGCCGGCAGGTAAGAATAACCAAGACTGAGAGTCGCGGCCGCGAGGCCCCGTCTCCTCAAAGGCAGACAAGTGACGGGGCGGTGTGCGGGAGGAGCACGGAAGGGAGGCTCTCTAGCGCCATGCCCGCTCTCACTCCGGCGTTCCGTTCTCGCCTGGGACTCGTCTCGGGTGGCTAACAGAACGGGTTTCGGGGTGCGTGGCAAGGCGTCTTTCCGGGCGCACGTACTCCCTGCACGAACCGCCGTCCCTCTTTTCTCACCGGCCTCGGATCGAGCGAGATTACCCGCTGAACTTAAGCATATCACTAAGCGGAGGAAAAGAAACCAACCGGGATTCCCTCAGTAGCGGCGAGCGAAGCGGGAAGAGCCCATCGCCGAATCCCCCGTCGGACCTCGGCGGTTCGGGAATTGTGGCGTAAGGGTCCGACTCGTCAGGCGTCTGACCGTCCGAACAAGTCCCGCGGGACAGGTGTGCTCCCAGAGTGGGTGTGAGGCCTTTAGTTCGGTCTGGGTCTTCTGCCCGGCGCAGTCGGTACCTGCGAGTCGAGTTGCTTGGGATCGCAGCTCAAAGCGGGTGGTAAGCTCCATCTAAGGCTAAATACTTGCACGAGTCCGATAGCGAACAAGTACCGTGAGGGAAAGTTGAAAAGAACTTTGAAGAGAGGGTTCAAGAGACCGTGAAAGCGCCTACGGGCAAACGGGTGGAACCGCCGGTGCGATCAGCGGAATCCAGCTCGCCGGGCAGGCGGCTCCTCGTGCGTTCGGGACTTGTTCTTCTCGGAGGACGGGCTCGGGCATGCGACGTGGGTTCGTCCCCGTCGGCGTATCTTCCGCTGTGTCGCGAGTCGCGACCGGCTCGGAGTGCTTCGTCTCGGCTGGAGTCAGGCGAGGGGCGCGTCTCTCGGGGCGTCGCACCTGTCTTCGGACTGCCTGCTCCGGTCGGCACTAGGGCGAACGTAGCTCCGGGCCGCGGAACGGCCCCGTCCTCGCTCCCGACCTAGTCTCCCGGCGTCGTCGCGGCCGTCTTGTCTGCCCCTCGCGGGCTTAACAGTGCAAGTGCGGTCGCTCGGTCGGCGCCGGTGGGGCGGCGGGCATTGGGGGACGGTCTAGAGGGTCCGCGGCTGGCCGTGGCGGCACTCTTCCCGACCCGTCTTGAAACACGGACCAAGGAGTCTAACGTGAGCGCGAGTCACAGGGAAAAACACTCCCTTGGGGCGCAGCGAAAGCGACGTGGTCCGATCCTCTCTCGGCCGAGGGGGGCGCAGGACCGGCCCGTCGGGGGTTGTTACGGCCTCGGCAGAGCAAGAGCGCTCGCGTTGGGACCCGAAAGATGGTGAACTAGGCCCGAGCGGGACGAAGCCGGGAGAAATGACGCGCAAATCGATCACGGTACTTGGGCGTAGGGGCGAAAGACTAATCGAACCATCTAGTAGCTGGTTCCCTCCGAAGTTTCCCCCAGGATAGCTGGCGCTCTCCGAGACAGTTTCGTCCGGTAAAGCGAATGATTAGAGGAGTCCGTGCCAAAATGGCGTGGAGCTATTATCAAACTTTGAACGGGAGAGAAGGGTGCCTACCGCTCGATCTGGGAGGCTCGACCCCCGTCGAAATGTACGAGTGCCAAGTGGGCCACTTTTGGTAAGCAGAACTGGCGCTGTGGGATGAACCAAACGCCGGGTTAAGGCGCCCGATCGTCATGCTCAGCAGAACCCACAAAAGGCGTCCATCGGTAAAGACAGCAGGACGGTGACCATGGAAGTCGGTACCCGCCAAGGAGTGTGTAACAACTCACCTGCCGAATTGGTGGGCCCTGAAAATGGATGGCGCTGTAGCGTGCAGCCTACACCCGGCCGTCTCGGCAATTCCTCGTGGCCTGCCGCGAGGACTGACCGAAGCCGAGACGAGTAGGAGGGTCGCCGCGGTCAGCGCTGAAGCCTTAGACGCGAGTCTGGGTGTAGCGGCCGCGGGTGCCGATCTTGGTGGTAGTAGCAAATATTCGAGCGAGAACCTCGAAGGCCGAAGTGGAGAAGGGTTCCGCGTTGCTCCTTCGATCGGCCGCGGGTTAGTCGGTCCTAAGGCCTGGGAGAAATCCTACGGGAAGCGGGACGTTTTTTTATTCCGAAAAAGTCTCACCCAATGCACGGGCCGAAAGGGAAACGGGTTAGGATTCCCGTACCCGAAGGCGGAGCACAAGCGGTGACGCAAAGAAGGTCGGATACGCCGTCGGGAGAGTCGAGAAGAGTTAACTTTTCTTTTTGAGGTGCGCTCGCTGGCCCTGGAAGCGGTTCTGCCGGAGATAGGGAGCGAGAGCAATCAACTTTATCCGCAAAGCCGGCTCTAGCGGGGGCCTGTTCGGCTACGACTCGACGGTCCTTGAAACTCCGACGGCTAAACATTTCTTTGGAAATCTATCACACGCTCTCGCCTCGGGCCGTACCTCAATCCGCCGCAGGTCTCCAAGGTTCGCAGCCTCTGGTCGATAGAACAATGTAGGTAAGGGAAGTCGGCAAAATGGATCCGTAACTTCGGGAGAAGGATTGGCTCTGAGGGCCGAGCGACCCGCTGCTAGCTTCGGAAGAGGGAACCATAGAGCGGGGGTCCGCCAGGTGGCATATTAATTGGGCGCACCGAACGGCGAACGTTCTACCCTCGGAAGGGCAGGCGGACGGAGCGGGGTAGGGTTGACTCTCCCCGTTTTCGGGACGGGCGCGAGGAACGGCTCGATCAGAACTGGCACGGTCCGGGGGAATCCGACTGTTTAGTAAAAACATAGCGTCTCGAAGGCCGGAGATCGGTGTTGACGGGACGTGATTTCTGCCCAGTGCTCTGAATGTCACGGTGAAGAAATTTACGGAAGCGCGGGTAAACGGCGGGAGTAACTATGACTCTCTTAAGGTAGCCAAATGCCTCGTCATGTAATTAGTGACGCGCATGAATGGATTAACGAGATTCCCACTGTCCCTATCTACTATCTAGCGAAGCCACAGCCGGAGGAACGGGTCCGGGGCTGTCAGCGGGGAAAGAAGACCCTGTTGAGTTTGATTCGCGATTGGCTTGGTTGGGCGAGAGCGCAGGTGTAGCCTAGGTGGGACTGCTTTACGGCGCAAGTGAAAGACCACTACTGCGTTCCTCGTTCAACTCACTCGGTGAGGACCACGAGAGCGACCGCATTCGGGGCGGTGTCGGCGAGCTCAAGGTGCTAAGCGAGGGGTCCCCTGCGCTAAAGGCGGGCGGTCGGGCAACCGGTCGTGCGTCTTGCGGGACCAGGTCCCTCGCGAGGGTGATCGAGGACAGAGTCAGTTCTGAATTTAACTGGGGCGGTGTGCCCGCGAAACGATAGCGCGGGCGCCCCAAGGCCAGCTTCAGAAGGGGGAGAAACCCTTGGTAGAGCGAAAGGGCAAATGCTGGCTTGAGGATGCTTTTCAGTAGGAGGGATCCGTGTGAAAGCAAGGCCTATCGATCCTTTTGTGTCGCCCCCCGGGTGACGATGGGAGAGCTCTATTATTTACTGCTTCCCGCAAGAGGTGTCAGAAAAATTACCACAGGGATAACTGGCTTGTGGCAGCCAAGCGTTCTTAGCGACGTTGCTTTTTGATCCTTCGATGTCGGCTCTTCCTATCATTGCGAAGCAGAATTCGCCAAGCGTTGGATTGTTCACCCACCAACAGGGAACGTGAGCTGGGTTTAGACCGTCGTGAGACAGGTTAGTTTTACCCTACTGGTAGGGAACTCTTTACGAACGAGCGGCTACGAGCGGGTAGGACTGACTAGTACGAGAGGAACGTTGGTCCGGGATTGAAAGCGTTGGTGCTTGGTGGTTTATTGCCATTGGGGCTTTGCCTTTGTCCTTGGGCTAACGGCTGAACGCCTCTAAGCCGGAATCCCGTCCCACGACGTCCGCGTCTGCCTCTCTGAGACCGGCGACAGAACGATTAGGCCCCGCTTCGCCCTCCTCGGGCGAACGGGGTGGTGTGTGTCCGACCTGTGTATTTCGGCAGGTGTCTTTCGAAGGCAGGCAAATCTGCTTGCAGACGACTTGGGTTTGTGCGAGTCGGGGTGTCGTACTCGGTCGAGCGGCCTGTTGTGGCTGCGAGGCGTTGAGACTTGTCCCTCGACTAGGAGATTTGTCCGCGGTAGACGGACTGAGCTCTCGATTTCGCCCGTCCCTTGCAAAGCCGCGAGAGATTTACCCGCAAAAGACGGGTAGAGCTCTTCGTGGACAGCGGGGCGGGGGAGATGACGAGAGAGAGAGAGAGAGAGAGAGAGAGAGAGAGAGGAGTGCACTCGGGCGAGAGCAAACAGTGTCGTGAACGGGCTTCAGTTCTGGGTGCCAAACTAAGGCCAGAAGAGAAATCTGCGGCCAGTGGCCGTTAGTCAACAGACAAGGGAAATCTGCCGTCGGCCAGTGGCGGCCACGGGAGAAATCTGGGAGAGAGAGAGGCCAGTGTCGTCTACGGTCAGTGGCCGACCCCGCGAATCTACCATCCGCCGTCGTCAACAGACGGGGGGAACCTGCCGTCGGCCAAAGACAGGCTGGGCAAAGTGTCAGTGAGCGACCCGTGGTCGAGAGAACTTCAACAGACAGGGGAAATGTGTCGTCGGCCAAAGACAGGCTGGGCAAAGTGTCAGTGAGCGACCCGCGGTCGAGAGAGCAATCTGCCGTCGGCCAAAAACAGACTAGGCAAAGGTTCAGTGGGCGACCCGCGGCCGAGAGGTCGTCAACAGGCAAGGGAAATCTGCCGTCGGCCAAAGGCAGAGAAGAAATTGTCAGAGGCCGACCGGCCAGGGACCCGGAGTGCATCCACTCGTTCGGTCGGCTACGGCCAGTAGTTGCCCAGAGGTGGTCGGCGAGGCACAAGTTGCTGCCCAGTGCCCGTTACCGCCCACTGGCGTTAACAGGTGACGGGACTCTAACTATCTAAATATGTACCTGAAATTAAATCGCTTGGAACAGAATAATGAGTTCCATCTTCAGGTTTGTGATCCCATAATTTGGCTAATTAATCCGACAATGTACACATTGCCTGGAAATATTAGGCAATCTACACAATTACTGGCCTCATTAGGCAATGTACACATTGATTGACTGGTTATTTCAGGCACTGTACACATTGCACACATTGACTGTAAGATATACACAAGTTGGTAATATTGTTAACTGTCAGACATTGTTAACCACTGGCATTTTTTATGTTTTTATTTGATTGAAATTAATGTTCCAGTAATGCGTTTCAGATTTAAGACAGAATAAATGTTAACTTACCCATTACCAGAACCATAACACAAACTATTCCAGGCATCATCGGGATTGTCCTCTTCATTGTATAACAACGTTCGTACATGCATGTATACAACGAAATGAAATACAATGAGCTTTAATGTCCCACTGTTGTGCTCCGACTGGGATAATAAATACGTAATTGCATATAGCACTATAAAATCATTTCATATGTAAATGTATCATTGATAATACATCTATTTGACAGACTTGAAAGTGTCATTTTAGGTGCCCACATATTTTTCGCTTTCAAAAGAGCATACAGCCATTCACATATATACAGATCAGTTCATAATAAACACAACCGTTTATAAAGTAAGGGTTACGCATGAATGGGTTTTAAAGTGTTCATATAAATATTGTCGAAAAGACAAATGACCTCATGTCCTCTTATACCATAAACTTGCCTCATTTTTGACATTGGCCTACCCAATGAGAAATTATTTTAGATAATAAATGTATAAAACTCTTGCTGATTGATCGGCTAAAATATGTACGCTTCGTAAAAAAAATGATTTAAAGGTTATCGGTGTTTCAACGTGAAACCTCAGAACAAAAGTCATTGTGACAATATTTGTATTGCTCCCGATTAGTCGAATATGTGAATTATTGTGTAACTACAAGGGGATAGTTTATGTAAGCCGTTAAGTATCGGTAGCGTTAAAGTTGCATTATGTAAAATTTAGTTACAGACATGCCATGCAGTTCTCTCTCATCCTCTTCGAAGTGTTCCGTTTCATTAGAGCTAATCCCACTACTCCCTGCTGGACTGAGTGGGTATTATTGTCACTAATTATTAATGGTCAGTGGTCCCTTTACTGACCAATCACTGACTTCGTTACAAAGGTATTACCTTTAAAACAGGACGTTTAATTAGGGCAGCGGTGTTTACATAACGTTACGTCATGGCTGCACGTTTTTTATGCTATATTAACCAGCGCATAGCAGGATAATGCAGTAATACTAATTGCGTGACAAACGAGGCTATCGGTATTGACATAAAGTAAACACTACTGTATGGTAACGAACAGACTTTCAACGTTTTTAATACCTTAAATCTTTGTCCAAAATATTAAGGAAGACCCGAGATTAAACGACGGACTGTCATGTTACTGTACGTAAGTGGTAGATTTGATTGAATGGAAAGAATAGACACATTCCCGCGTAAGTTCAAGAAACAGACGCCATTCCAGCAATGGCCAGAGAGAGATTTCTCGGGCCGTTGCTTCAGGAATATGGTTCTCTCTATGCCTACTGTGCGTGTTTCCAAATACAATGTCTTGTTCCAGCTTTCTATCATGTTTCGTTAAAAGTAGTCTTAATGATATCAGCCTGTCAATCCGAAGCGATACTAATTTTAAAACAAGGACAAGTAACCTATTTTACCGTGACATGACGTCAAACAGTTATGCGCCCAGTGTGTGTCATAGCAAACAAATAAATGACAGGCAAATATAATATACGTAATAACAACAATGTAACTAACACAAAACTACCACATTGGGAATGATTATCAATACTGATTAGCTAAATACATAATTTGTTAATGAAGATGGGGTGCAATATACACCGCCAAAAATTGTGAATGCCACGTGAGGGGAGACTGATAAGACCTTCCGAGGCGGAAACAATTAAGCCCCTTCCCGACTATTAACATATTATAATGGATGTGATAGTCAACAATAGTAATTCAAATGTAGGTAAAGATAAATGAAATATACGATAATGTCTAAACTAATACAAATAGACTGATAAAGTAAATGTACCACAACGAATAGAATGGTAGACTAAATGTACCACAACATCTAGTATATATGCAGGAAAAAGAATGGTAGAGAAAATATAAAACAATGTCCAAAATATAACAAAAAAGTTTAAGACTAAATCTATCAAGTACAACAAACATCTTGGTAATATCTTTGAATGTTATCCATAAAGCTGTTTGTTATTAAACATCTTGGTAAATTAAATCTATAACAATATCTAAAGAAATCTGTAGACCACCAATAAGATGGTGTGCAAGAACATTAAAGATACCTACTCAGCTGCTGCCTTTGCTAACAGCTGGGGTCAAATGACTCATTGGTCTTACAACTGCTTCTCTGGCTTACAGCTGCAAGGAAGATATCCTTTGGAAAAGGCACTACCAGGAATTCCAGACTGATGACAATGTCGGAATACGCACATAATTTTTAAAAGCGGCGGATCGCCATCTTCTCATTTGTTGAATATTACGGATGTCCATACCCTTCAACGCGGCTGTTGTAATCTCGTCATTTTACATGGGTAGCAAATTAGGCCTGAGGCCTGTTTTCGATTTCGCCCTAGGCACAGATCGTGCGAATGATTTCGATCATTATTGCAGGAAGAAACCGAAGAACTCGGGGGAAACCTGCCTGATCGGACGGGAGACCGAATATCCCTCTCACTTACAACGAAAAAGTTCTTGCCCTGAGCTGGGATTGAACCCCACTTGCATTGGTAAGAAGCCGCCTCTCTATCGCCACGGCTATATCATTGCGGAAACTATGCCCCTAAAAGTTTCCCCACATAGTACCCCCCCCCCCACACACACACACACTTTAAACAAGTTTGCAAATGCGTAGTAAAAAATTATCGCGAGACTGGCGTACCATCTAAAAACGAGAATAAAGGACCCTTGAAATCACCCCTGAGTGTGAGGTAAGCTAAAATTGCCTGTGCAGGGCATATACTGACATTGGTTCGAAATTAGCGGATACCCATCACTTGCTGATATATCTCCCCTCCAAATTCAAAAAAGATATTATCAATTAAAAAATCCAGCATCTGAAATTTTCTACAAATTACCTTTACATTATCTAGTTTCTAACTAATATAGCGAGGAATGTCAGCTCTTTATCTCATCTCCCAAATTGTATCTTTAAGTATATTTATTTTGTGATTGTTGTTTAATTGTTCACGCAAAAATCACCATTAAACCACATTCATTTTATTACAATGGTGGACGGGGTATGTCATTGAGTCAACTGACGGGGTTTCGATTCCTCGGTTGACCGTGACAAGGAGTTGGAACCGCCTGTCTAACCTCGAGGATTTTATCCGAGTCCTCCGGTTTTCCCTCACTGTTAACGACGCCTACGCGCATGCGAATTATTGATTGTAATTGAACCATAATATTGATGTTATTCGCGATATGATCTAGTTTGTGTCGAGTGGGAGTTAAACCACATTTATCAAAGATTATATTCGTCATCAGTATAGGGATGAGGCGGTTGAATGTGTTATTCAACTTAGTAAACTAGAAGGTACTCAAGGATTACAATTGTCGAGGACGTTACCCCGTCTCCAAGTAAAACATGTTGACACCCAAACACCCGATAAAGTAAATTGAATGATACATATGGTACGGGTGTATGGTACACAGGTTACTCCGGTAATATTACTATTGACGAGGGTTCTGTAACACAAGTTACTCCGGTACTATTACTATTGACGAGGGTTCTGTAACACAAGTTACTCCGGTACTATTGACGAGGGTTCTGTAAAAAATCCATTGACGAACAGTTGACAATGGTCAAACCAGTGAATAGATGAAGACCGCAAACGAAATAATTTATATTTACGTGAATATTTCGCTCTGAATCTTATAAATCTGACCATATTATTTCTAATTTTCGAGACTTACGGATTTACTAATGGGCACAGCTATATCATTATGATCTGCCAAAAATCATTAAAAGTTGCAAAAATAGTTTGCGCAGATTTATCAGCCATATAATATTTCAAAGACCACTTATAATTGGCAGTGCATATGTACCGAATTTGAAGCCAAGTTTTGTAGTTTCGTCCGTATATAAAGTGGTGTTTGTCGCCGACTTTAGGGTTTCCGAAACACACACTGACGCCCTCACATGAACTGTAGTGTGATAAGATTCGGTCAAGAACACGCAAAACAGTCTTATCTTGCCTAACGTGAAATCGCCGAAACTAAACGGCAGCACTCTGTAGATAAATAGCAAATTGCGAAATAAAAACGACATTTTTTAGAATTGTTAACGTTGTTTGCGATCCAATATATACTATTTAAAAAAAAGTAGGGGATATTTGATTTTTAAGTGTTATTAAAGTCACCTAATGTAACTGACGAAGAAACAAATGACAAAAGTTCACATTCATCGTTTTATTCCGAATGATCGTTAGACTAAGTAAGGCACAGACTGACCATTATAAGGGTAAAATGATACCCGGGGTCAAACAGCAAAGATACCACAACATCACAACAAAGTCAGTAACGGGTAAATCCTCCTCTGTTTGCCAAACAAGCATTGATCCGACGTGGCATACTCCTAATGAGATTGTCCCATTCCTGTTGCAACGCAGCAGCAAGTTCTTGGACATTGGCAGGACGTTGTTGACGTTGACGTAACCTCTGTCCAAGCATGTCCCAGACATGCTCGATGGGAGAGAGGTCGGGACGCAGTGCTGGCCAAGGTAATGTGAGGTGGTACATGTTGGCAATAGTTCGGATGGTAAACATCCGGGTGGCAAATGTCCTGGGGTGGCACATGTCCTATGTTGGCAAAAGTCCGGGTGGTCAACATCCGGGTGGCAAATGTCCTGGGGTGGTATAAATCCGATGGCATAAGTCCGGTTGGCAAATGTCCAGGTGGCAAATGTCCGAGAATCGTTAACTTTATGAACTGCAGTCTTAGGCAGCTAGCGCAGTGTGTCGGAGTCCCTCTTAGTGTCTTGTTATGCGAGTCTAAATAGTAAACAATGAAAATGGCGACAGTTCTCTCTCGACAGAAATTATAAGGTCGGTAAAATAGAAAGTTATTGATGATTCAGCTGAAATTTGGTGGGTGGTCATTGCTAGCTAGCCATCCTTAACATCCCCAGATCAATTCCTGCGACCACGGGAACTGGTAGAGGTGCGAAAGTGCAGTAGCGCCCTTTGGCGTATGCCCGTCTTCCATTAGCCAAGGTTAAACAGTAGGACGTTTAACCCTATTTCATTTCATTTCCTTTAATACCCAATTTTTAAATGACAACACGAAACAAGGCTCTAAAATATAAAAACTAACACCAACAAGATTTTTACAAGTTCCACCAGTCTTCGACAAGCATACATTGTAGAAAAACAGCAGGATAACTCATTGGCTCTGCAAATACATGAATCCCCCATTTGGAAAACAATTGTAGTAAAGATGCAGTGTATATTTGCACTACGTTATGTCGTCTGCTGCCACTGCACGCCACTATATCACACCGCTTCTATAGTCCGGATTAACCAGCCGGAACTATTTCACCACATAGTCAGTTTACACATAATATTTGACAAGGTAAGAAGTATATACTTTCAACGACAGTTAACAAGTCTAGCTGATCGCTACGGCTCGATCACGACAACACAATGTGCATTGTGGGAGAGAGCTGAGTAAACTTATGAGGAGCATCCATTGCTTAGCATGGGATTTCTCTGGCCAAATTTCGAAAAACGCCGATTTTATGTTAATTTTAGTGATGGGGGATTTTCATATAATGTGATAGAGACACAGATGGTTGAAGCACTAAAATTAACGTAAAATCTGCGTTTTTCGAAATTTACTGGATAACCTACCCCATAAAAAAACAAACTCCCGGTTACGCATGGGCAATGGAACCTTTTGGCTAAAGTCTCGTTAAGTGATAGATATTGCTAAGCCGGGCCGATTTTGCTAGATTGTATTGGCTAAAGCCTCGGTAAGTGATAGATAATACGAAGCCGGGCCGATTTTGCTAGATTCTATAGAGCGATACAGAAATATATCCCACAATTCACTTGGCACACCTATTATTAGAACCAAAATAGAGACTAGAAAATAGCATGAATCGCGACGAAGAATTAAGAAGATTGTGAGAAGCCGTACGTCTGATTCATGACGAGAGAGAATTAACATTTCAATTAAAACCTTTACAAACAAAATTTTACAGAGTGTCATTGTTGACAAGCGAGATGTATTGATAGATTCAGTACGTGGTTACTTAAAAGACTGGATAATTCAGACAATGACCGACTTTCCGTCAAATTTTGAGGACCCATCCAGACTAATATTCGAGAATATTTGTTTGGATGATAGAGACTAATTGTTTTCCAAATGGGGGATTTATGTATACAGAACGATTTTGCATAAATTAGCCTACACAGACATAAGTAGTAATAAAGTCATTGAATTGCGGATCGTGGGAATCAAGCATTAAGACGTTGTATTTTAATAACATCTATTTCCATGTAACGCCTCACTGGTTTGTTTGCGCAACTAAATATACTTCATTATTTATACATCTGACGTGATTTGTTTTAGTATTTTCATTAATCAGAAACCCATTTTGAAGGGTGTTTCCCTTAACACCGGTGTCCTTTTATCATTATCAAGATAAATCTAGAAATATAAGATAAAACGAGAATGGTACTGGCCTGCGGTGTATGAATTTAGCAACTTGTATGACATCGGTGACCTTTTGACCTTTTCAGTTACGTCACAATTTGATAAATTATTGTTTCGCAAATTATCCTTCGTCACTTATTCATTGATTCAGCTGCGTTCCAACAAGAAATCTGCGACAGACAGCATCAGAAGTGGCTAAATTCATAAGCCAGCCTCCTTTAACCTCTGGTGACCTTTGGACCTCGATAACTCCTGAACGCTCCTAGAAAAGTCAACTCTCGCTTTTTGCCCAAGTTTCGGATAATACCCCTCTGATTCGAGTTTTTCCATTAGCAGTTAGTTCAGGGACCAGTAGTTACATGATCAACAGATCTACGTTGATTGACTTGAAATTTACCGTTCTGTCGTCAATGATTCGTTGCCTTTGTTTTGGGGTTTTTTTTTTAGTCGTTAGTAGTTACGCTTGTTGATGTTAATTAATTATTTTGTATCTGGTAGTGTATATTTGTGTATATTTGTATTGATTGTATTTATGTTATTGTAGTTTGGTTTTTAATGTGTCTTATTATCCAGTCAAATGATGACTACGCATCCAGACTAATATTCGTAGAATATTTGTCTAGATGATAGAGACTATGTAAATTGAACATACAATATGACGTCACATTAATAATGATGTCATTGTTTTAATCATATTAAACATACATTATTCAAGGGTTAAGTCTGCCTATTGCAGGTCTTTCTTTAGGTCTGAAATGTTAATAATTATGCATTCATTAACATGACAAGACAATAATGAAAACTCGATGTCATCTTATGTGCCTGTTTGTCATTGGATTTGAACCCGATCGGAGATTGTTCAACGACCGCTGTTGATTAAATGCTGGATAATCGAGACTTTGTTATTCATCCTGATAGCGGTAATATTGACAATCGAGGCTATATAACGGTGATATCAAAATAAGGTTTTCTTGGCTTAGTGAATCAACGTGACTGAAATTATCACTATCCCCGTTACATCATCTAGTTTTTAACTATTCTAATGAGAACTGCCACCTCTTTATCTCCCATAATGTATCTTTAAAGAAGCTGATAGTTCTCGATAAAATATATATCTTTAAAAGGAATAAATGTCTAAATACAAATAGCCGTAGTCTCGATGTTCATTGCTACCAATGATTCGATACTAAACTAAGTTTCTATTATTCACTTTTTAAATCAAATTCCTTCAAAATCATAAAAATATCGTGAGTATTTAAAGATAAAAGAACGGTCTACACTAGACAGACTCAGGGCACTCGGCAAACCTCGACGGATTCCAGTACCAATCTCGGCTGTATGACAGTAAGTGATATGTACCTACGGTTTACTTTAAATAGGAAAACGTGTCGCTTTTACAAAAAAGTCCCAAATTCCGTCTTTTGTAGAGTGTATATACCTAAATGAGCAGAGATATTGTCTCAAGGCTGCTGGTTTGATAAGATTCCCTGGTAATACCCAAAACCTGACGTTTGTTGATATAATACACTCTCCACAGAAATCTCCATGAGGGCAGCCATTTTCATTTGGAACCTTTAAAATTCGGCCGAGATTGATGAGTATAATATGTTTGCCGAATGACACATAGGTATTATATAATGCATCTATACGTCTATTGGTTTTATGTCTTAAATGTTAAAACCATTTACCCTTCGCTAAACCCAACACGAGTTAAACAATACATACACAAAAAAAAAAAAAACCCCAATAAAATTAATTCAATTTCATTCGTATTTACTGATCTTTCGGGGTTTAAACAATATAATACATAACTGTAGCAAGAATAAACAATATATTATACACAAATAAACAAAACACCCCACCCCATCCCAATCCCCAACCTTTTATGCACTGTGCCTGTCAAAATAACGCAAACCGCACATTTTAAATCCGTGAACAATCTTGATCTGATAGTGTTGTCAAATAGTCACATTCTCTTCAATCTCAGTCGTCATAGCAACTATCGATGTCTACCCCCCCCCCTCCGGCCAGGTTATATCTCCGAAAGCAACTAATAATATATACACTCTTACATACTATATATCTCCCATAGCAACTATTGATGTCTAGATCCCTCCCCCTTCTCCTAAAGCAACTAATAATATATACACTCTTACATACTATATATCTCCCATAGCAACTATTGATGTCTAGACCCCCGCCCCCTTCTCCTAAAGCAACTATTAATATCTCCAATAGCAACTATTCATATTTACAGTCTTCCTGGCTATATCTCCCATAGCAACTATTGATGTTTATCAACGTTCAGTTTTACACGCCAAAGGACTATATCTTCTATAGCAAATACGAGGTTATTCCCCCTCGTATCAGTATCAACGTTCATGGGGGGGGTATATAGATAGCCACACGTCCATCACATAAGACACGGTCGATATTGGATAACTATTACTCAGATAGCAGCCTAAAGCCAGGCTGACACTTGCACGATTCCGTGGCACGACTCGAGTCGGCACGACACCGCCCGATTTGCGCAAACTCTTCGTGCCAATGCGGGAAGTGCGTAAACAATGCGCAAACTATGCGTAAACTCGTCGTGCCAGTTCGTTTCAATATGGGGGAATAAAATAATTGCATAACTAAATCAAACATACATTACTAAAGCTATCTATTATAGATCTTTCTTTCGGTCCGAAATTTTGTGTAAACTATTAACTGTATGTTTAATTTTCACTAAATATGAATCAGCGCTCATTGATGATTTAATCCCAAATTGAATAATCTAGACTATGTTTTGTTTAGCGTACCGACTTTAGTTATGCTGATCGAAGCTAGACATATTCCCTTCACATTATCTACTTTATAGTGAGAACTAGTCCCTCTTCCCATAATTCCCTATGTATCTAATCTTCCATAATTTCTTTTTAATGGGATAAATATAATTTAGATAATAATAATATAACGAAATTCAATCTAATAATTGAAATTTCTAGTTGGTGGTTTTTTTATATTGACGGCGGGTTTCCAGGAAACAGAAAATACGCAACGCTATTTATTACTGCAGTTTATGGAAAGATGTCAAGCTTTGACTGATTCGTGGCCCTTTAAAATTGAACTCCAGTCAAAGCAGTCAGCTCACTCTGACCCTAAATGTAGAATGTTGTTGTTGTACTTAGTGTTAAACGTCCGCTTCCACCGAAGGTGATATCGCAGACAAGTCTTATTTTTGATTTTTATTATCTTAGCGCACGCACGGGTTTTTTTTCCTGAGGTAGGAAACCGGAGTACCCAGAGGAAACCCACGAGGTTGAGAAGGCACCCCTATCTCCATGCCATATATGCTCACACCAGGGATCGAAACCACAGCCGCAAGCCAGAGGTGACCGGCAAGCTAGAAAGGCGGGGGATAGCAATCAAAAGCACTGGCCTTTATTTGGAAAATAGGAAAAAAAACAATAACGCCAATTAGCAAGATAAAAAAAATTATTACAAACAAATGAATAAATGGTAGAAAATATCAAAATATATAAAATCATATTTTTATTTTAATGTGTTATTATTTTTATAAATAAAACTTTGTGGTTTGTTTTCACTAGATTAACATTTCTTTATTTTTAATTATGTATATGAATATTTATTTTGTGATTGTTGTTTAATTGTTCACGCAAAAATCACCATCTTATGCGATATATCCCGAACGATGCGGACATGCCATTAAACCACATTTCATTTTATTACAATGGTGGACGGGGTATGTTATTTGTCCTTTTTGTAGATCATATGTGGCGCAGTCCCCCTGCACTAACTATTGAGTCAACTGACGGGGTTTCGATTCCTCGGTTGACCGTGACAAGGAGTTGGAACCGTCTGTCCAACCTCGAGGGTTTTATCCGAGTCCTCCGGTTTCCCCCCACTGTTAAAGACGCCTACGCGCATGCGAATTATTGATTGCAGTTGAACCATAATATTCATGTTATTCGCGATATGATCTAATTTGTGTCGAGTGGGAGTTAAACCACATTAACCAAAGATTATATTCGTCATCAGTATAGGGATGAGGCGGATGAATATGTTAATCAACTTAGTAAATTAGAAGGTACTCAAGGATTACACTGTTACAATTGTCGAGTCCGTTACCCCGTCTCCAAGTAAAACATGTTGACACCCAAACACCCGATAAAGTAAATTGAATGATACATATGGTACGGATGTATGGTACACAGGTTACTCCGGTAATATTACTATTGACGAGGGTTCTGTAACACAAGTTACAAGTTACTCCGGTACTATTGACGAGGGTTCTGTAACACAAGTTACTCCGGTACTATTGACGAGGGTTCTGTAAAAAATCCACTGACGAATAGTTGACAATGGTCAAACCAGTGAATAGATGAAGACCGCAAACGAAATAATTTATATTTACGTGAATATTTCGCTCTGAATCTTATAAATCTGACCATATTATTTCTAATTTTCGAGACTTACGGATTTACTAATGGGCACAGCTATATCATTATGATCTGCCAAAAATCATTAAAAGTTGCAAAAATAGTTTGCGCAGATTTATCAGCCATATAATATTTCAAAGACCACTAATAATTGGCTGTGCTTATGTACCGAATTTGAAGCCAAGTTTTGTAGTTTCGTCCGTATATAAAGTGGTGTTTGTCTCCGACTTAGGGTTTTCGAAACACACACTGACGCCCTCACATGAACTGTAGTGTGATAAGATTCGGGTCAAGAACACGCAAAACATGCGGTTATATAAACGGGTCGAGGTTCCTATCGGGAACGTTGCGGTTTTTTTTAGTTGCATGAGCAAATTATGGGCACAGCTATATCATTATGATCTGCCAAAAATCATTAAAAGTTGCAAAAATAGTTTGCGCAGACCACTTATAATTGGCAGTGCATATGTACCGAATTTGAAGCCAAGTTTTGTAGTTTCGTCCGTATATAAAGTGGTGTTTGTCGCCGACTTTAGGGTTTCCGAAACACACACTGACGCCCTCACATGAACTGTAGTGTGATAAGATTCGGGTCAAGAACACGCAAAACAGTCTTATCTTGCCTAACGTGAAATCGCCGAAACTAAACGGCAGCACTCTGTAGATACATAGCAAATTGCGAAATAGAAACGACATTTTTTAGAATTGTTAACGTTGTTTGCGATCCAATATATACTATTTAAAAAAAAGTAGGGGATATTTGATTTTTAAGTGTTATTAAAGTCACCTAATGAAACTGACGAAGAAACAAATGACAAAAGTTCACATTCATCGATTTATTCCGAATGATCGTTAGACTAAGTAAGGCACAGACTGACCATTATAAGGGTAAAATGATACCCGGGGTCAAACAGCAAAGATACCACAACATCACAACAAAGTCAGTAACGGGTAAATCCTCCTCTGTTTGCCAAACAAGCATTGATCCGACGTGGCATACTCCTAATGAGATTGTCCCATTCCTGTTGCAACGCAGCAGCAAGTTCTTGGACATTGGCAGGACGTTGTTGAAGTTGACGTAACCTCTGTCCAAGCATGTCCCAGACATGCTCGATGGGAGAGAGGTCGGGACGCAGTGCTGGCCAAGGTAATGTGAGGTGGTACATGTCCTAAGTTGGCAATAGTTCGGATGGTAAACATCCGGGTGGCAAATGTCCTGGGGTGGCACATGTCCTATGTTGGCAAAAGTCCGGGTGGTCAACATCCGGGTGGCAAATGTCCTGGGGTGGTATAAATCCGATGGCATAAGTCCGGTTGGCAAATGTCCAGGTGGCAAATGTCCGAGAATCGTTAACTTTATGAACTGCAGTCTTAGGCAGCTAGCGCAGTGTGTCGGAGTCCCTCTTAGTGTCTTGTTATGCGAGTCTAAATAGTAAACAATGAAAATGGCGACAGTTCTCTCTCGACAGAAATTATAAGGTCGGTAAAATAGAAAGTTATTGATGATTCAGCTGAAATTTGGTGTGTGGTCATTGCTAGCTAGCCATCCTTAACATCCCCAGATCAATTCCTGCGACCACGGGAACTGGTAGAGGTGCGAAAGTGCAGTAGCGCCCTTTGGCGTATGTCCGTCTTCCATTAGCCAAGGTTAAACAGTAGGACGTTTAACCCTATTTCATTTCATTTCCTTTAATACCCAATTTTTAAATGACAACACGAAACAAGGCTCTAAAATATAAAAACTAACACCAACAAGATTTTTACAAGTTCCACCAGTCTTCGACAAGCATACATTGTAGAAAAACAGCAGGATAACTCATTGCCTCTGCAAATACATGAATCCCCCATTTGGAAAACAATTGTAGTAAAGATGCAGTGTATATTTGCACTACGTTATGTCGTCTGCTGCCACTGCACGCCACTTGTTATATCACACCGCTTCTATAGTCCGGATTAACCAGCCGGAACTATTTCACCACATAGTCAGTTTACACATAATATTTGACAAGGTAAGAAGTATATACTTTCAACGACAGTTAACAAGTCTAGCTGATCGCTACGGCTCGATCACGACAACACAATGTGCATGTGGGAGAGAGCTGAGTAAACTTATGAGGAGCATCCATTGCTTAGCATGGGATTTCTCTGGCCAAATTTCGAAAAACGCCGATTTTATGTTAATTTTAGTGATGGGGGATTTTCATATAATGTGATAGAGACACAGATGGTTGAAGCACTAAAATTAACGTAAAATCTGCGTTTTTCGAAATTTACTGGATAACCTACCCCATAAAAAAACAAACTCCCGGTTACGCATGGGCAATGGAACCTTTTGGCTAAAGTCTCGTTAAGTGATAGATATTGCTAAGCCGGGCCGATTTTGCTAGATTGTATTGGCTAAAGCCTCGGTAAGTGATAGATAATACGAAGCCGGGCCGATTTTGCTAGATTCTATAGAGCGATACAGAAATATATCCTACAATTCACTTGGCACACCTATTATTAGAACCAAAATAGAGACGAGAAAATAGCATGAATCGCGACGAAGAATTAAGAAGATTGTGAGAAGCCGTAGAGAGTGTCATTGTTGACAAGCGAGATGTATTGATAGATTCAGTACGTGGTTACTATAAAGACTGGATAATTCAGACAATGACCGACTTTCCGTCAAATTTTGAGGACCCATCCAGACTAATATTCGAGAATATTTGTTTGGATGATAGAGACTAATTGTTTTCCAAATGGGGGATTTATGTATACAGAACGATTTTGCATAAATTAGCCTACACAGACATAAGTAGTAATAAAGTCATTGAATTGCGGATCGTGGGAATCAAGCATTAAGACGTTGTATTTTAATAACATCTATTTCCATGTAACGCCTCACTGGTTTGTTTGCGCAACTAAATATACTTCATTATTTATACATCTGACGTGATTTGTTTTAGTATTTTCATTAATCAGAAACCCATTTTGAAGGGTGTTTCCCTTAACACCGGTGTCCTTTTATCATTATCAAGATAAATCTAGAAATATAAGATAAAACGAGAATGGTACTGGCCTGCGGTGTATGAATTTAGCAACTTGTATGACATCGGTGACCTTTTGACATTTTCAATTACGTCACAATTTGATAAATTATTGTTTCGCAAATTATCCTTCGTCACTTATTCATTGATTCAGCTGCGTTCCAACAAGAAATCTGCGACAGACAGCATCAGAAGTGGCTAAATTCATAAGCCAGCCTCCTTTAACCTCTGGTGACCTTTGGACCTCGATAACTCCTGAACGCTCCTAGAAACGTCAACTCTCGCTTTTTGCCCAAGTTTCGGATAATACCCCTCTGATTCGAGTTTTTCCATTAGCAGTTAGTTCAGGGACCAGTAGTTACATGATCAACAGATCTACGTTGATTGACTTGAAATTTACCGTTCTGTCGTCAATGATTCGTTGCCTTTTTTTTTGGGTTTTTTTTTTAGTCGTTAGTAGTTACGCTTGTTGATGTTAATTAATTATTTTGTATCTGGTAGTGTATATTTGTGTATATTTGTATTGATTGTATTTATGTTATTGTAGTTTGGTTTTTAATGTGTCTTATTATCCAGTCAAATGTTGACTACGCATCCAGACTAATATTCGTAGAATATTTGTCTAGATGATAGAGACTATGTAAATTGAACATACAATATGACGTCACATTAATAATGATGGCATTGTATTAATCATATTAAACATACATTATGCTTTATTCAAGGGTTAAGTCTGCCTATTGCAGGTCTTTCTTTAGGTCTGAAATGTTAATAATTATGCATTCATTAACATGACAAGACAATAATGAAAACTCGATGTCATCTTATGTGCCTGTTTGTCATTGGATTTGAACCCGATCGGAGATTGTTCAACGACCGCTGTTGATTAAATGCTGGATAATCGAGACTTCGTTATTCATCGTGATAGCGGTAATAATGACAATCGAGGCTATATAACGTTGATTTCAAAATAAGGTTTTCTTGGCTTAGTGAATCAACGTGACTGAAATTATCACTATCCCCGTTACATCATCTAGTTTTTAACTATTCTAATGAGAACTGCCACCTCTTTATCTCCCATAATGTATCTTTAAAGAAGCTGATAGTTCTCGATAAAATATATATCTTAAAAAGGAATAAATGTCTAAATACAAATAGCCGTAGTCTCGATTTTCATTGCTACCAATGATACGATACTAAACTAAGTCTCTATTATCCACTTTTTAAATCAAATTCCTTCAAAATCATAAAAATATCGTGAGTATTTAAAGATAAAAGAACGGTCTACACTAGACAGACTTAGGCACCCGGCAAATCTCGACGGATTCCAGTACCAATTTTGGCTGTATGACAGTAAGTGATATGTACCTACGGTTTACTTTAAATAGGAAAACGTGTCAATTTTACAAAAAAGTCCCAAATTCCGTCTTTTGTAAAGTGTATAGGGCCTATACCCAAATGAGCAGAGATATTGTCTCAAGACTGCTGGTTTGATAAGATTCCCTGGTAATTCCCCAAACTAAATATCAAACCTGACGTTTGTTGATATAATACACTCTCCACAAAAAATCCCCATGAGGGCAACCATTTGTCATTTGGAACCTTTAAAATTAGGCCGAGATTGATAAGTATAATATGTTTGCCAATTGCCGCATAGGTCTTATATAATGCATCTATACGTCTATTGGATTTATGCCTTAAATGTTAAAACCATTTACCCTTCGCTAAAACAACACAAACAATACATGCACACAAACAAAAAATAAAACCCAATAAAATTAACTCAATTTCATTGTATTTACTGATCTTTCGGGGTTAAAACAATATAATACATAACTGTAGCATGAATAAACTATATATACACAAATACACAAAGCACTCCCACCCCTTTATGCACTGTGCCTGTGAAAATAACGCAAACCGCACACAATATTTTAAATCCGTGAACAATCTTGATCTGAAAGTGTTGTCAAAAAGTCACATTTCCTTCAATCTCAGCCGTCATAGCAACTATTGATGTCTACACCTCCCCCCTCCGGTCAGGTTATAATAACTAATAATATGTACACTCTATATATCTCCCATAGCAACTATTGATGTCTAGATCCCCCCCTTCTTCTAAAGCAACTATTAATATATACACTCTTCCTGGTTATATTTCCCATAGCAACTATTGATATTTACACTCTTCCTGGTTATATCTCCCATAGCAACTATTTATGGCTAGCTCCCCCCCCTTCTCCTAAAGCAACTATTAATATATACATGTACACACTTCCTGGCTATATCTCCCATAGCAACTATTTATATTTACACCCTTCCTGGCTATATCTCCCATAGCAACTATTTATATTTACACTCTTCCTGGCTACATATCCCATAGCAACTATTTATGTTTACACTCTTCCTGGCTACATCTCCCATAGCAACTATTAATATTAACACTCTTCCTGGCTACATCTCCCATAGCAACTATTTATATTTACACTCTTCCTGGCTATATCTCCCATAGCAACTATTGATGTTTATCAACGTTCAGTTTTACACGCCTAATGACTATATCTTCTATAACACATACGATGTTATTCCCCCTGTTTCAACGTTCATGTGGAGTTATATAGATAACCACACGTCCATCACGTAAGATACGTCGATATTGGATAGCAACTAACTCCAGACTGACACTTGCACGATTCCGTGGCACGCATTGGCACGACTCGAGTCGGCACGATACCGTCCGATTTGCGCAAACTGGTCGTGCCAATGCGGGAAGTGTGTAAACAATGCGCAAACTATGCGTTAACTCGTCGTGCCAGTTCGTTTCAATGTGGACACTGATGGACATGACAAAATCGTGGCCAAAAGTCGTGCAAGTGTCAGTCTGGCTTTAGTCTATATGTAACATAGAAAAATGTTTCCTCGGTAGTTATTGATAATAAAACACGCAGTGTCCGCCTTTAGGTTTTAATTTCGAAAAACGAAGGTTCGTCATTTATTCGCTCTAGATCTGGTGTTGTTGGATAACCACTGTCGCTGGAATTCTGGGATATTAATGGGAGTTCAGATGAAGTACTTCCTCCTCGACTGGACACAACATTCATTTCCCTAGATAGTATTGGACGTGGGGATAAAGTACTTCCTCGATTTGACCCAACACCACTCACTTCCTCTGATGTCCGTCGTATAGGAATTGATTTTGATAGTAGTGGGCCTTCGGATGAAGTGCTTCCTCGACTTGACGCAACATCACTCTCCTCCCTGGATAGTAGTGGGCGTGCGGATGAGGTACTCCCTCCTCGACTTGACCCAACATCACTCACTTCCTCTGACGTCCTTCGTATTGGAATTGATTTTGTAAGAAGTTTATTTTTCAAATCATAAATAAAGTTCTTGTACTTTCGACTGTTTTTGGTACCGGTAGTCGGCCAGGTAATGCTTGGTAAAACTGAATGAGCAATTTTTAAGATTTCATCACTTAAGATGGATTTTAGGTCTTTTTTGGAGATATTTTCCAATTTGATAACAAGAACGTTACGGTGCCCAACACCTCTAATGATTTGAAATATGTAGTCGGCATCGCGATCCATCAACAAGCATTTAGAGTAAATAATAACTATGGAGTAACTCTTTGGTATGGCTTCTGTCATTTCGGTGTTTTCATCTGAAATAAATCCGAGAATACTAGTAGTTATCGCAGATGATGACCGAAGAGAACAATAATATGGTTCTTCAAAATCCTTCTTCGAGGGAAGGGGGTTGGATGGCCGAATAGTTAGCATGTGCGCGCTGTACCATACAGCATGTCGTTGAGTTAACTGGCGTGGTTTCGGATACCCGGTTGTATGTGACAAGCAGTAGGATCAACCGGTTATCTCCAACTGCTAAAGACTTTAACGATTTCTTTAACGATTTCTACATTCAATATAAAAAAAACTTTAAGAATTTGTTGTTTTTTTTTAGTAAAACAACAATTGATTCAGGTGATTATAGTTCCTTTAAGCGCCGAGTAGATGGTGTGTGCGCGTGGTATCATTGCCTCAAGTAGAGTGGGTTTCTGTAACATCGAAGAGAGAGAGAGAGAAGAGAGAGAGTTTAACGTCCACTCGACCAAAACTAGGTCATTTTGGGACTGATATATGGTTTAATTTTATTTCAATAATTCGCTTGCGCGTAGGGGTCTCTAGCAGTGGAAGGTTGAGAAGGCGCCCCTATCTCCATGTCACATACCCTCACACCAGGGATCGAAACCTCAGGTCAGATGTGACGGACCAGCTAGAGGTCGAAGCGTGGTATTCTAGACCACTAGGCCTTCCCAACCCCCCTGCTAAAGAAGGACACCATCGGCACGACTTAACGCTGTCCTTGCCAGGTCCTCCAGCCTAATTTCTACACCACTGACAAGGGAGGGGGGGGGGCGGTAAATCATGATGAACTTTCTTGGCCAACTCGGGGAACGAACTTGGAACCTTCAGATTTGCGAACCACCGCCCAACCCATCTGGACAGTGCACCACTACCGATTTGATCATTGAATCACTATTTACTTTAATTAGAAAAAAGTCACTTAGGAATCAGGACAAACCCCAGCAGGTTTCTAAGACAGTTACTGGATCCGCAGGTTTGGGGAGAATTAGCTGATTATTCATTTTAATTATTATAGTTTTATGAAGTTGTACTCACTTTGTCCTAGCTGTACGTTGTCTTTATCAAATACTTTATAACCCTTGATGTGTGGTTTTACATGTTCTTCAACAAAGGCCTTATCTTCATTACTTCTAACTATCAAAATATCATGCTCAAAACCATCTAAAATATAATATAACAAGAATTAATCTAAAATACAAGAATTAATATGGTACACACCATCTTAAAGGGGCAATAACACTCTTGCTAACTTGACAGGTCCAAAACAAAATAGCCTTATTCTAATAACTGGATGTTTAAGTGTCCAACCTGTTGTGTAAATTATCCATTACATCCCATTTTACTAGTCCAGAGGCTTCGAAAATATTTTTAAATCTAAGTTACATTTAAATAGGTTTACGTAAAGCTTTTCAAACCATGTAGTTGATTTTTTAAATTGGGTGTGTTAAGATGAAATTTGTATCATCAATTAATTGGAATATTGTAAAATAGTACAATTTGTTGACCAGAATAATGATTGGGACACATAATCCAGTTACAACAAGAGTGTTATTAGGCCTTTAAATTGTTTCAGTTGTATTTAGTAATTAAACTGAAGTATACGGTCACAATTCTATGGAACACAGAACACATTTTTTATGGGATACAATCACTAGTTTATTCTAAAGCACGACGTTTCGACAAGTATCCTCTTATAAGCTTGACAACGATAAGAGGATAATTGTCGAAATGTCTTGCTTTAGAATAAACTAGTGATTGTATCGCATAAAAACTGTGTTCTGTTAATGTGTTTCCCGATCGCTAAAGGCCACTTAAAGATTTATCAGACAATGACAGAACTGATTTCGTTCGTTCGTTTCTGGAGTTTTACCTCCACCTCTACCAAGGTTGATATCATAGACAAGAGTGATTTCAAGAAACGTTGCAAGAGGAAGCCATACAAAAGACTTGATCCAGCTTAGTTTATTTACGTAAGACATAGTGTCTTTGCAGGGAAGCGCCAAAGGTATATCTAAATCTTAAATATTGTGAGGAAATATAAACATGTACGCAACACTACTTAGTTAATGCTGACCAGCCAGAGCCATCCTTTTATTATCCTTACGGAATTCTAACTTAATTAAAGTAATGTAATTATGATCAAGATTGATAAGGGAGAGAGAGGGAGAGAGAAATTGGGTTTAACGTCCACTCGACACAAACCAGGTCATTTCGCAGCTAATATATGGTTTAATTTTATTTCAAAAAGCCGCTTGCGCGTAGGGGTCTTGAGACGTGCTTTATCATTCGGCCCCCCCCCCCCAAGATTGATAAGAGGGATGCTAATAACAATTATTAAACACCCAAAAATGAATCTAAACACCTGCTGGGAACTTTTTGTATTTACTTTTGTACTATCCCCGTGACATGTTTATATATTGAAACTACTTTATTTATATATGAATATATATCTTATTTTTTATTATTATTATTATTTTTTTGTAATATTATTTTTTATTATTGTTTTGTTTATATTATTAATTTTTTTATTATTATTTTTCATTATTATTATTATTATTATCTTTTCTTACTATTTTTATTATTTCTTTTTTTATTATTATTTTTTTTTACATTTTTATTTTATTTATTGATTTTTTCTTCTATTGTAATTATGTTCTTTGTATTCCTTATCTGTTGTGCAATAATCACGAAATATACTCTATGTGCCTATGTTGGCTATAGCAAGTGATTTGCTTTTCCCCTTGTTATAAAGTAAAGTAAAGTAAACAACATCCAATATGAATATAAAACACATTGATTCAGATAATCAACCAAAGTTCGATTTGGAAATGAGAAGGGTGGGATCGATCGGAGGACCGTAAACACGTGTATTTTTTGTTTTCTTGTTTGACCTGATCAAAATACAGATAGACTAAAGGGCCCCATACGCGATCCAACATGTTTGATTAAACATGTTGGATGGATATTTGATCGTGTATGTGTAAATTTAATGGCCAAAAATGTTTGTCGACAAATGTTTGATGGATCTGGTTTCTGTTGATATTTTTCGTCAAACAGTCAAACATGTTGGATCGTGTATGGGCTTCATCAAACTTGTTTGTCCAACATTATTTTTTCAGAAGCAGCCGGTTAGATGAACATCCACATATATTGGACAAACAAGTTTGATGAAGCCCATACATGATCCAACATGTTTGACTGTTTGACGAACAAACTAATGTTTGACAAACAAGTTTGAACGTGTATGGGCAACGTCAAGCTTTCAAACATGTTTTATCAAACATGTTGGATCGTGTATGGGCCCTATTAGGTTTTAATAATATCCTACCTTTATCAGGAGAATATGCTGAGCAGGGACATGTGGTTTTATACCAGTATTTGATGCGCGGCCCACATAAACAGTACATGAGTAAACAAGGTATCAGTATCACCGGAAACAACAAACACATATACAAGTAATATAATCTCGTATCCGGTATTGTAGCTACAAACAAAGAAATAATGATAATGATCAGAATGAATGAAATGGGGTTTAATGTCCTACTGTTATGCACCGAACCTGGGCTAATGGGACACGGGCATACGCCATACAGTGTGCTACGGCCTACTCCTATATCATATTCCAACTGCCAAGGGATCTTTTACGTGCACTCCAATTTGTACACGGGACCTCGGTTTTTCGTCCCATCCGAACGGCTAGACAGCTGTCCTTGTCAGGCCCTCATTCTGCATCACTGACAAGGGGAAATCACGCCGGAAAATCGAGGTGAACTTTCTCGGCCAATGCAGGGATCGAACACTCGACCTCCAGGCTAGCGAACCAGCGCCTTTCCACAATTAAAGAAGTAATGATAATGATAATGTGCACTATTGTGAGCTTTATTAATTATTCCACGGTAAAGGGCCCTAATAATCATCAAATATATAATTTAGTCCATGGTAAAGGGCCCTAATAATCATCAAATATATTATTTAGTCCATGGTAAAGGGCCCTCATAATCATCAGATATAACATTAAGATTTAGTCCACGGTAAAGAATCTTATTATCACGAAATATATTATTTAGTCAACGGTAAAGGGATTTCGTTATCATCAAATAATAATACATGATTTATTCCACATTCTTTTGTCAACATTTAATGCACAAAATCAACATTTTAAACAAACAATTTACTTCATGATCGGCGATTTATTGGTAACTTTAATATATCATTAAATATTAAAATTAAAAAATAATTCTTTGGATTTTGGAAGTAGCTAAAAATATCTGGAAACATCAAGTAAATGTTTTGTTTAAAATTTTGATTTTGTGCATGATACGTTGACATAAAAACGTATAAACAAGAATCATTGGTTTAGAATGTTGCGTTCGTGTCTAAAATGTTCATACTCGAATGTAAAAAAACGAATTCTGAATATTGTCCCATTTGGTCTTCCATAGTTTTTACCTTGATTGTATGAATCAAGGAGCTTTGATGAACATGAAATAGGGTTTAACATCTTACTATTTTGGACCTAACCTGGGCTAATGGAAGACAGGCATAGGCCATACATTGTGCTAAGAGGGAAATTTTGCCCGGGGCAGCGGCGCTATGGCCTCCTCTTATATCGTATTCCAACTGCCAAGGGATCTTTTACGTACACGGGACCTCGGCTTTTCGTTCCATCCGAACGACTAGGTAGCCGTCCTTGTCAGGCCCTCCTTCTGCATCAGAGACAAGGGGAAATCAGTTTTTACCTGGATGAGCAAGATGAATGTTAAATGACTTATGTCTGCCAGGGGTTTGTAATAAACAAATAAATGTTCTACGATAATCTTTTTCTGCCACTCCATGTATGACGAGTATTGATCCAACTGTTCCATTGTCACTACTAAAATACACAAATACGATTCATTAATAAAACAGTTGATAACATCCACACAACAGAAAGGAAATGGGGTTTAACGTCCTACTGTCCTGATCCGAAATGGGATAATGAAGACATTGTACCATAAGGGAAAGTTTACGCGGACAGCGGCACTACGACCTACTCTTATATCGAATTCCAATCAAGGGATCTTTTACGTGCACGTCAATCTGTACACGGGACCTAGTTTTTTTGTTCTATCCAAACGGCTAGACAGCTCTCCTTATCAGGTCCTTCGTCCTGTACAACTTTCACTGGGGAACCACGCCGGAAAATCTCGGTCGTTAAACCCCATTTCTTTCTTTCTCCTTGATTTATTATTTTGACTGCGCTTTGTGAATATTTATGGTTTTGAATTGAAATGAATCAAAATGGGGTTTAACGTGTTATTTTTCTGTGCCGATCGAGCCGAACGTTTCAAATAGATCCACATTGTCCAGGGGATCTTTGAAAAAGTGCGTTTCTACCAAGAAAGAGTGTACAGAGTACCCAAAATAGGTATACAATTTTGTGTATGTTGATATATATCAGAGAGAGAGAAATGGGGTTTAACGACCACTGAACACAACTCCTTGTCACATACAACCGATGATTCGAAACCACGCCAGTTGACTCCATACATATTAACTCAACCGATCTCGCCCCACTGTTTCTTTGTGTTCAGTAGTGGTGCATTGGTCCAGCCTTTGCTGTACTACAGATGCCCGGACACTGTGGCATTGCAATATGACCTTGTTTGCGATATAACAATTCCTTGTCACGTACAACGGAAGAATCAATGACAGAACTTATGAAACAATATGCACAGGCTAACCATTAGGCCACCCAATCGCCCAAATCATTAGGTATCCTTTCGGTATTTCATTTCCTGTAATTTCATAAACATAATTTGACGTATATCTATTTGAAACACGAAGTGGACAAACCTTTGGTCATTATACAGTGTATAGCTGTCGCTTGAATTCCGAACAGTGTGAAACACATCACTACTGTCTCGGTATTGCCACTGTGCTATTCTTTCAAACTGGCTACCATCTGAAGTACAGCCAAAGAAACCTTTGCACCTCCATTCTATCCGGTCACCGGGAGAAGCTGTCACTGGTCCGACTGGTTGCTCAACTATATGGATCTTACCATCCGTTGGTTCACATGCTAATTAAAACAAACTTGTCAATTTACCCAATACTACCAAATAGCACCCCAATAATACCCTACAACACCCCAATACTACTTTAACTGGAAAACGCACGCCTTTACAAAAAAAGTTCCAAAATGGCGTCTTGTATATATACCTACATGAGCAGAGATATTGGTTTGATAACATTCACTTATAAGTCCCCAAACCCAATGCCAAACATAACGTTTGTTGATATATTACACTCTCCACAGATATCTCCATGGACGCAGGCATTGTTTATCCGGACATTTAAAATAGATCCAATATGGCGAAATTCGTCATACAGCAGAGATTAGATGCGTAGAATCTGTCTAGGTTTGCCGAATGAATACTTTAGTTGTACATGTAAGGGGAGATAACTAGAAGTGCGGACAATAATTGACCATCATACGACATATTTGCTTTACATTTCGTAGTATTCTTTCCGCTAATAAACTCGTTTTTGCTTTCCGTGATACAAAGTCTTTAGACTACGTCATTTTTGTTTTTTTAAACAATATTTCTATTCATTAAATCTGAATTTGGATTGGGGAACAGAATATGCCTATATATATAACCCCTACGTCATGAGAATGGTCTGAATGTTAGGGCCCCTGAGAGTCTCCCTCTTCAAGTGGCGCCCTACCCGCCATAACGTAGAGAGAGAGAGAGAGAGAGAGAGAGAGAGAGAGAAATTGGGTTTAACGTCCACTCGACACAAACTAGGTCATTTCGGGACTAACATGGTTTGCAATTTTTATGTCAATAATTCGCTTGCGGTAGGAGTCTTTAGCAGTGGTAGGAAACAGGAGTGCCCGGAGGAAACCCACGAGGTTGCGAAGGCGCCCCGATCTCCATGGCGCCCTACCTGCCATAACGTAAATACAACACGGATTAACTGGCGTTTATATTGAAAATGACTTACAAATAACTTTTAACAGGGCTTCATGTTGAATTGTCGAACTGCCATTTTGACCTTCACAGATGTATCTCCCTTCATCATGAGCTCGAACTTGGAGTATCTGTAGTACTTGACCGTCTTCCAAGATGTCTACATCCTCTCTATCCTCGTCCCAAGGGTAATCAATGAACCGTCGCTCACGCTCGCTCCATTTCATCCACTTGATGCCAGTGTAACCCGTCATACAACACCGTAATGAAATATATTCCATAATACGTTTGTAATAAACACCTGCCGGTCTTCCTCGAAGGGCCAAAGCATCTAAAAAAGTCCAAGAGAAAATTGTCATTTTATTAAAAGAACAAACCACTAAATATGCGTGCACGTTAAATATCCCTTGAGAGTTGGAATTCGATATAAGAGTAGGCCGTAGTGCAGCTGTCAGGGCAAAATTTCCCTCATAGCACACACCATGTGGTGTATGCCCGTCTTCAATCGGTAAGTCGAAGCAAGGGATCTTTTACAGACACGATAATGTGTACATGGGACAGTGGTTGTTCTTCCCATCCGAACGATTCGACAGTGAGTTGTTCTTGGTAGGCCCGTCGTCCTGCGTCGCTGACAAGGGGAAACCACGCCGAAAAATGTTATAGAGTGTTCTCTCAAATTATCAAGATCTATAAACAGTATGTAGCCGAATCGTTTAACATGTGTGCGGTAGATCAAAAGTGCTGTCAATGAGTCAGATGGCATGGTTTCGATTCCCCAGTCGCACGTGACGAGGAGTAGGGTCACCTGTCCAACCTTGTGGATTGTCTCCAGGTCCTCCACTACTTTCCTTCCACAGCTAAAAACCCCGAAGCGCATGCGAATTATTGAAATAAAAATGAACCATATTTTAGGCCCGAAATGACCTTGTTTGTATTTCTGGTCATGGGACACATCAAACCTTAACAATGATAATCGCCCGGCTGTGTCGACATCGATTCCAAGTTAATGATGCTAACATTAGAAAGACTTCCGGATTAGAAAATGAAGCAGATTATTTGATTCAACACGATTGAATAGGTGGAATATTTTATTATATATCAACCGACAATAAGTTCCGGTAATCACTTTGTCGGTTGACAAAGCGATGAAGGGCTTGATAAGATGTATGTAGTTTAGGCGAGATCAAACTTCTATTGAAGATGCTGGAGTTAGAACTCGGAAATATGTCATTTACACACTCGACAATTTCAAGTGACACTGATATCATCGCAATTTTGACTACAAGTCACACACACACACACACACACACACACATGCGTGAAATAAGAGAGCAATGTGAGTTATATCCTTATCATGCGGATCTATCTATATGCTTATCCCAGCTAGGTACCTACAAAAGCAGGTTTTGATAAATTACGTATTTACCAAAGAGGAAAGATATTCAATAGATATGTAAAATAATCTCATTAAGAAAAGAAAAATGATGGAAAATTTAAATAATTTCACAAAAAAAATGATGATGGACATTTGAAATTTGTTTGACAAAAAAGGATAATCACAAGTTTAAGGGAAAATTTGTCCCAGTAACTTGAGGTTCGTCAAGGGTGAATTATGCTTACCATTTGGGTTGTTTTTAGGGCAAATCTGCCTCGCAGAAACCACAGCAAAAACAGTTAAAACCAGCACAGACAGACAGTACATTACTCTGAAATGTAAGTAAAATGTTATTAAATAGTTTGGGGTTTAACGTCCTACTGCTCTGCTCGTTCTCTGTGTTAATATTATAATAATTAGAATGTGTTTAAACGGTTCTATAACACATGTAATATTGGCTGACACCTGTTTAAACGGTTCTATAACACATGTAATATCAGCTGACACGTGTTCAAACGGTTATATAACACGTGTAATATTGGCTGACAGGTGTTTAAACAGTTATATAACACGTGTAATATTGGCTGACACGTGTTTAAACGGTTCTATAACACATGTAATATTGGCTGACATGTGTGAACTGATTGATTTGTATCTTTCGGAAGATATTAAATATGTCACGACTGGGGTGTTTACCGAGGAAGTTTATTAAATCTTTGCGACTTCGTTCACCCTTGTCAGTGACACAACGGGACAATTTATGACCCTCGAGGATTGTACTTTGAAATACGAGTAGCGCTACTGGCCTGGGAACATTTCCGTCGTAGCTCATTGTCATTCCGTTTCAGAGAGTATTACGAAAGTCTTCTAATATCTCTGTAAAAGATGACTGTCTTCAACACGTGCAATCTCATTACGCGTCGTGAATCATTGGCTCAATAGCGCGTGCATTGTTTATATAAGACGTAACTGGTTCGGGCAGAATGATGCATTTTACTCATTTTAATACCCATTTACACTAAACAGGAAATATTGTTTACCTAGAAATACTCCGAACGTCTTCATTTATTTTTCTAATACGAAAAAAAATATTTTTAGAATTTAATTTGTCGGGGGAAAAAAGTTAATGTTGGGAACTCGTTAAAGATGCATTGCCGGGTACAAACTTTGTGATTTGACGATATATTTGGACTTAACACATATTTAAAGTAACCAATCTCACGGTGAACAGTTCATATGCTGATTACACTATTTTGCCTTTACCATTTTTTGAGGACTTGTCTGCTGGTTTGAATTGTTCGTACTTGGTTTTATTTTATTAATTAGAGATTAGTGAACATAACACAAGGTACAATTTATGGAAACACAAATACTGTTTAAGCATAAGCTTATAAAAAAAGTAAGCGACGTTTCGGCGAGTATACTACCGTCTTTATCCTGCAAATTGTACAGATATGTCCCTCTTCATTCACCAAGTCGGAGCAGAGCAGTGGGGTTTCAAACCCCATTTCATTTCGTCTTGTGTAATTATTTATGTGTTTGCCACTTGCACCTACCATTGGACTCGTAAACCAAGCAAAATGATTCATTTCCGTTCTGTTTAAATTGATAACCAAGCTAATTGAAAGTTGATGTCGTGACAATAATTCACACTAAAACAAACCCGGACATTTGTCGAGGGGTAAGTTTTATCTATATATGCATGATAGTTATATCATACACCATACCCCAACAACTACCCGTATACTACCATGTAGACTTTCAAGCACAACAAGCAATCTGGGCTGTCAATATATCTAAGCTACATATACACCATACCCCAACAACTATCCGTATACTACCATGTCGCCCTGCAACCGACTTTCAAGCACAACAAGCAATCGGGGCTGTCAAAAAATCTATGCTACATATTATTTCTTATAAAATACAATGCTTCTCTTTAATCTAGGGGAATAGGTAAAATTTGGAAACGGGCATACGATCTTCAGTGTGCTCTGCACTGTGTGGAATTGTTTCCAGACAGAGTTGCTACGGCCTCTTCTGAATTCCAATTCCAATTGATAAAGGTTTTCGCGGAGTACTATCTCGCTCGATGACTAGAGACCGTTCCTTGCCAGGACCCACGCCGGTGTTCCTCAGTTGTGAAGGACGTATCCCCCCCTTTCTCCCTCTCCCTATATCTCTCTCGCACCCTCTCCCTCTAACATTAATCCCGAGGGACGTTAAACACTATAGCTATGTCTGTATAATATCTATCTTCTCTCACCCATTTCCTTTATCTGCGTAGGAGTGAAGTGCCTGGCAGAGGACAACATTTAGCTGTTCAGACGATGTAACAAACCAGGGGCCGTATTTATAAAAATTCTTAGAGTTTTCATAACTTTTCCTCTAAGACTTCCTAAAACAACATTTAGTTAAAAGTTACTCTTTAGAAATATTTATAAAGGGTCTTAGAGTTACTTTTAACTTAATGGGTACTAACCAAACTCAATCTGTCACAAAAAGAATCCCAGCCATGTCCATTCGATATCTTCTTATCAACTCGTCATTGTTGTACTCCACTAAGAAATCTCTTTTTGTTTTAAACTCTCTTAGGCGGCGTACACGGACGGCCATGTTAACCAAGATAAGAGTACTTTTAACAAGTTAGGAGTGCTACAGGAGGACTTCTAAATATGTGTCCTAGTTAGGAGTAAGTCTTAAAGTAAAATGTTTTATAAGTAGGTCTTAGGAAAATCTACCAAGTTAGGAGTAATTTTTGACCGTTAAGAGTTGGTTAAGAATTGGTTCCAACTCTTAGAATTTTTATAAATACCGGCCCAGGTCCCGTGTACACACTTACATGCACGTAAACCAACCGTTGACGGCGAAATTGTCATCAAATATAGCTCACTGTATGACGCATGGCCGTCTTCATTAGCCAAGTTTGGAGTAGAACTGTAGGACGTTAAACCCCATTTCACTTTATTTCATATGAATGATGAAAGAGAGATATTCACGGCATGTTAAAAGCTTTACTCTTCCGGTATGAAGTAGAAGTGTATACACTTGAAATGGTTTCGAAAACAAAGTTCACTTAGTAGTAAATCATCAATTATATGTCAAACTTACCGACCTGTCACCATCGCGACATCGCGGCATCACGGGGTGGGGGGCGTTATTAATTGTTTCTACTGCCCTTAATCTGTCACAAACAACCACAACTTTCGGTCGTACGTGACAAATAGTAGGGTCGCCTGTCCAACCTCGTGGGTTTTTCCCGGGTCCTCCGCTTTCCTCCTACCGCTAAAGATACCTACGAGCAAGCGAATTATTGAAATAGAATTAAACCATATGTTAGTCCTTAGTGACTTAGTTTGTGTCGTGTGACTTTAAACCCCATTTCTCAATGACAAACATAACTACAAATGGGTAATCATGCATTCATTTATGAACATTATTTTCCCCCGGGTCCTCCGGTTTCCTCCTGCTGCTAAATACACCTACGAGCAAGCGAATTTTTGAAATAGAAATAAACCATAATATGTTAGTCCCAAAATAACTTATTTTGTGTCGTGTGACTCTCTCTCTTTCTCTCTCTATCAATATCCTAGTTTGTGTCGAGTGGACGTTACCCCCCCCCCCCCCTCCTCTTTCTCTTTCTCTCTCTCTCAATATCCTAGTTCGTGTCGAGTGGACGTTACCCACCCCCTCTCTCTCTCCCCTCTCTCTCTATCCAGGTACTTTGTGTCTAACATGTCATTTTGAACGCATAGTGAAAACTGTCCCGATTCCCAACAATGAAAACAAAAAGTGAAACTACCTGTGCTCTATAAGAAGTTCTGTATTTCACATGTAAATTAAACATACATAGTATATCTTGATTTATTAAACCACGCTGATATAAGATTAAAGCATAATATTTGATTTTCGGGGAAACATGTGGATCAGGATGTAAACACTGTAAAATATCTTAAATTAGCAACGGTGTCATGCAGTTAAACATGTTATGGCCACTTACAAAAATTACTCATTTTTTGTGACAAATCGAGCAATCATACATGTTTTTAATTAAAGAAGCATTATGAAGGAGCTACATGTTTTATAAATTATTAATTAGACATTTATTAACATGACAAGATCAACGTCTCGTTATGGTTCAGCCATTTAATGTTTTGATTTCAAAATGGAGAAGCGTGGCCACAACTCGAATGCACACATCTTGTCCCAACTACAACAATTGCTACCCTTGCTCATAATAAGGTAATGTGAATGAGCTCTGTATCTAAATCTTACATAATGCCCCTTTAATATAACTTTTATAGTAAGAACTGTCAGCTCTTTATCTAAATCTTACATAATGTATCTTTAACTATTATAGTGAGAACGGTCAGCTCTTTATCCAAATCTTACATAATGTATCTTTAATAGAACTATTATAGGGAAAAACGGTCACCTCTTTATCTAATCTTACATAATGCCCCTTTAATAGAACTATTATAGTAAGAACGGTCAGCTCTGTATCTAAATCTTACATAATGTACCTTTAACTGACGCTAAACTCACGACAAATGTATAAAAATACCAAAAAGCACAGACAAGTTTTATGATCTGTCGTACCGAAGGGTTCAATCCCAGCTCAGGGCAAGAACTTTACCGTTGTAAGTGAGAGGGATATTCGGTCTCCCGTCCGATCAGGCAGGCTTCCCCCGAGTTCTTCGGTTTCTTCCTGCAGTAATGGTCGATATCATTCGCACGATCTGTGCCAAGGGCCAAATTGAAAATAAGTCTCAGGCTTAATTTGCTACCCTTGTTAAATGACGAGATTATTATAAAGTTATCACCTGCACCCGTTAGCCTATATAAATTCCCTGGGCAAGACGGGGTATTCAGGTATCCCTAATTGATAACGTAAACATTATGTACCGGTATATAAAATGTCGTCCTTTATCTGTTATAGTGTCGTGTGTTATTCGTTAATGTTATTTGTTGCTTATACAACGATATCAACTTTATAGTGATAGTGAGAAAGAGAGCAATACTCGTTCTCATATTTATAAAAGGGGTCGTTTAGGCTACTAATCCCTTACATAACAACACCCGTATACTTATAGCTATAAATAACCCATTACACAGCCGTGATCTGTGTTAATATGTCAAGCATGTAACAGTAGACTCAATGTGACTTAAAATACTTAATCCATCTCTCCATGTCTTTACGAACATTTCTTGAATTTCTACTGTTGTCATGGCAATAAAACATAGAATAAGCATTAGCAACCGTTATCATGAAACCTTACCTGACTGATCAATAATCAATTTGATTAATATAACCTATTCTTCATGTGGCTTTGCGGTCACTCCATAATTATTTCCTGGTCGTCTCCGTTAACCAGACACTTGTAGCTTTTATTATCCAGCCATCAGCCAGCAGCCACTCCTTTAAAATTCAACAATAGAGTGTTTGTTTCTTTTGAACGGCAATGTCAATGTGTATGAAGTATGCATGGGTGAAATGTTTTAGTATGTCACGTGATCAGCGATTAAAGATGAGCCACTATAAGGGTTTAAGGGTGACTGACGTTTATTAGCCAAACGCTTTCTAAACATTTTATCATGTGACACAATTATATGGAATACAAGTTACTTTAAGAGTTCATTTCAGCGACGTTTCGACGAAACCAGCAAGAACAGACCCTTCACCAATACGCGTTGGCATAGCATTTAACGGCAGTTCAACCTACCAGAAGAATCCCGAAACAGGCAGCCATTGATACAGTCTTTTCCAGCAGCAGCAACATGAGAGACTTACTGCGAGCCAACGGAAAAATAAACCCGACCATCCCACAACAACCAAAAGGGTGTGTCTACCAAGTTTCGTGTCCGTGCGGCCAGGCTTATATTAGAGAAACTAAACACCGTTAAATGCCCGTATCAAAGGGCACCAATCCTTAGCAGCCAACAATACCACAGCAATAGCCAAACATCTACGCAACAATGGTCACTACAAAGTGGATTGGTAAAATACAAAAACACTGACTGTTAACCCACACAACAAAAAGACAAGGAAACTCTTAGAAGCCATCAATATTAAAAAGAGCACACGACAGTCTCATCAATTAATATAACACCCTGTCTATTCTGTCATTGCATTCATGGTTTTCTTTAATATCAGAGTGAGCCCCCACCCCTCCCCTATTTTCCCATATAGTGTTATTCCAATAGTATCCTTATTGTCCTGATTTTTATATATATTTTTAAAATATTTTCTTATAGTGGTTGTATGTCCTTTCTCATTATGTTAGAACTGTTCTATAATATTTACAATGCCTTTTTTTTTCGAAAATGTTTTAAAATATTTTTTGTATTACTTTATTCATACCTTACTTTAACATAATACATCCCTTATACAATGTACTTAAGCAATTCATATTTTCATCTTTACAATTGTAGCTAATATTTTATGTACATACTTTAAATGGTTATAGTTTTCGCAGATTTTTATTCCCCACTCTGTTCCCAAATTGTTTTTCATAACAATTTAATTCATTCAATAATCTAGGAACTTTTTATTTTCTTTATTTATTTTTTTGTTTAATGAATATACATACACATATTTAATATTTTGTAATGCCTATTGATTGAATACCGGATTATCTTTCTTATCTTGTTACACATAGGGTCTCTTAGGGGGTTTGTTCTGTGCTAGCATGTCACCGCCCAATTAGCTGTCTTAATAATCATGTTTTCTTTGTACTTAGTTCACTATACCCACCCTTATGGCTTCCCAACCCTTTGATGGTTTCCAAATGATAATCTCTAATTGTATATAAATGTTTGTCTTTGTTCCATATTTTGCATATATATCTTTAATGTACAATGGTTGCCATTCTTTGCTTGATAAAGACTGGAGAACCATCGTCGAAACGTCGCTGAAATAAACTCTTTAAGTAACTTATATACCATATTGTTGTGTCATGTGTTATTCTCATCCAGTTTCTAAATGCAACTTTAACTATTTAATTTCTTAACATTTTATCAGGAAATACACAATTGGTATATGATTAATAAATATTAATGTTTTTTCTCGTAATCGTGACTCGATCATTCTATTAAGAATAACCCGGTAGCACGATTTACCCAAACAACCCAAATCCACCCAAATCAACCATTATTTCAACTCATATAATAATAATTGATATCTATATTTGATAATATACTGTTCTTTATGCCAAATTTGCATTTTTAATTTAAAATAGTAAGGTTTTTGTTTAAAAAATATCCCTTAAAATGCAATTTCCAGGTCCCTTGGTTACTACGTCCAAACTTGCTTGGAAATCACATTTTGAAGGTCATTTTGACACCAAAACGTCACGACTGTAAATTGAATAGGACAATTTGGCAGATATCGATATAAATTTTTGTCTTATAAGTTGAAAGAATGGTGGATTTTCGGTAGATTTGGATGGGTTTGGTAGATTTGTGTGGACTTGTGTAAAACGTGCTACCCAAAATAACCTATTTCAGCCTTAATTGTTATTATTGGTGACGGAAAGCCACAGTGACTGACTGAGTAAGTCGCTGGCTCGCTGGCTCGCTGACCTGGAGTTCGCGGCTTCGCCCCCTGTGTTGGCCGAGACAGTTCGTAGGTATTTTCCGGAGTGGTTTCCCCTTGTAAGTGGTGCAGGGTGGAGGTCCTGGCAAGGACAGCTGTCTAGTCGATCGTTAGGATTAGATAAGACGAAAATCCGGGGTCCCGTGTACACATTGGCGTGCACGTACATGGTCCGTTGACAGTTGGAATTCGTTAGTGTTCCTGCCCGCGGCAACATTCCCCTCGTAGCATCCTGTACGATGTATGCCCGTGTTCATTAGCTCAGTAGGACGTTAAACCACATTTCATTATTTTATTGGCGGCCCTGCAAAAATACGTCGCCTGCTTTCTACTGGTGGATTATCGTAGCTTTCTCGTCATCCTTGATATCGGGCTCTCCAACATGACTGGCAAAATACAGACGCCCGATTACATTTCGAAAACAAAACGCTTGTACATTGTGTATTACACATTAAAACCTAAACGCAATTCTGACCAGAAACTCAATATCATCCAAAGTCTTCAACATTGAAAACACAAATATTTTGTCAATTTAAATCAACAGTGATGTTGTGGTTTTTCCGGGAAAAGATGGGCTTCTGATATCCAATATTTAAGAAAAAATAAACATTTGACCATTGGTACACGAATCTGGTACCATAATGCGTTTCAGCGCTATTTGTAACAAGGGACTCGAAGAACGAGGCTAGACATATTCCACATGTCATGCCAAACTGTGACCTCATATTCCAATTTTGGAGAACATGCGCAATAAATACTATCGGTGTAGACTGGAATAAACAGACGCTAGAGATTAACATTCGATTGAAACTTCTGGCGTATTTCGCCGAACATAACTGATTTTAAATTAGAGTAAAACAGAAACGATAAATGTAAAGTAGTTTATATACATTCATATTACATTATTATATAATTATTAGCGATGTGTCCCCTTTAAATTATTTAATTGATATACTGATCACGTTTAGGTGTCATATAGTTATCATAATAATCATTTTGTATAGCGCTGAGAGCTCCAGCTAACGAGCTACACCAAAATCAAAATACATCCACTGTAAAACAGTATTTCTATATTTGAACTAAACACTGCTAACCCACTCTTCCCAAAATCAAATTAAGGTATTGTATCCGTTTAGATGGCCTCGTTTGTTAAACAGTAACGTTTTTGCAATATTCTGCTATGCATTGGTTAATTGGGTATAATAAAATCGTGCGTCATGACATAACGTAACGTTATATAAACATATTTGGTCCGATTTGAAACTTTGTTTAAAGTGTAATGATATTGTTACTTAGTTAGTTATTGGTTGTTAATCGGACTATTGAACAGAAATTTGCTTCCATTACATCAAGGTTAAGTGGGATTAACGTTGCTGTAAGCACGGGCTTGAATAGCAGGAAACACGTTTGTGGCAGTAAAATGTTCAAAATTTCCTCAAGACGTGCTGAATGGTGTAAACGAGTCAAATTGCCGTCTGGAAAATTCCTAGCTTAACCTGTGCCCCATAATTTTTAAATGGCCCATCACGCACCTACAGTGCGCCACTGGATGACATTTTTTATGCGCGAACTCTTAGTTTTTCTATTACTGGCACGCGCACGGGCACTATTTTTATTGTTTAACATGTACCAAAATCTGGGATTTCGCGCGTAGGTACTTTTGAGGTATTAGGTCTGGGCCCTGTTTCACGAAAACTTAAACTAAAATCCTTAAAATCGATTTTAACTAAAATCAAAATGAGATTTTAAATTTTAAGCGTTTCACGAAGATCGATTGTAACTTAAAATGCAATTTTAATAGATTTTAGTTAAAATCGCTTGCGCCCGCGCAGTGCAGATTTCCGCTTCGGGCACTAACGGTGAAAGCAAATACGCTTCGAAACTGAAAACTGTTGACAGGCTGAATTAACGGTTACATTATCCATAGGGAGAGTTTCATACGTTGTAGAAATGTTTGTACATGGTCAGAAAGTCGTAGAGAGATGAAATAAATGAGTTTATTGCGTATTATTAGTTTCGAAATGTATTGGTGGGTTGACCTTGAACTTGGCATTGATTTCCTCGCAGGCTTAAGTGGAAATAATGTGTATCGATAAACTAAAGCGCTTGAATTTCGCAGTTTTATAGCAATTTGGAAAAGAGAAACTATTGAGAATTTTCACAAACAAATTATGATATTCGTCACTCAAAAGACTAATCTAGGCTGCAATTTTTTGTCGTAGTTTAAAAGTATATTAATATTGAAATTAAATAAATACGCCAAAAAGCCAATGTTCCGATGCCTAGATTTGAAATGTCATTCTCATAGACACTTTCAATGATACTTTGAAAAGCAGAAGAGTCTATCTATCTTACTTAATTAAATGATATTTTTCCCAAGATAAAATAGCTTTGGCGCCTTTTTTTCTTAATTTATGTTGTTTTATTAACGTAACTTCATTAAGAAATAATAATAAATTTATGATATTAAAATTTTATTTCAAATAGGCCTATTACATTTATGAATAAACACATTCTAGATTATTGATTTATCTTTTTACAAATCATCATAACCCCAAAAACATGAGTAAATACTTCATATGGCATGTCTAGTATTATAGGCCTTTAGGCCTTCTAATACAAAGAAATTTGCTATATTAAACACGAAGATACTTTCTTTATAGACAAGAGTGCTTTTCTTTCCATGACATTGGATATAAATGTTCTTTTAGTGTGTAGTTTACTGGAGTTTTGGGTGTTTTTTTCTCTTGGAGTTCTAATATGGGGCGCCATCCAAATGCTTAGATTACCTTACAATAAAATAAACGGATGGACAGTAGCTGTATATCCCATGCTATAAAAATAAATTGAATGAAAATTGTTTTTGTGAATGATTGTATGTTAAAATTATGTGCCAATTATATCTGTATGTCGCAATAGATCAAACAATGTAGCTCTAATCAATGTTTGTTAATGTAGTGATTTTAAGTTAGGAGAGGGTGACAGCTATCCTAAGTTACAATCGATTTTAGTTAAAATTGTCCTTAAAATAGTTTTGTGAAACGCCACTATTTTAAGTTAGGATGCAATTGTAACTTACAATATTATTTTAGTGGATTTTAGCTACAATGCTTAAAATCGTTTTGTGAAACGCTTCTATTGTAAGTTAGGATGAAATTTTAGTTTACAATGATTTTAAGGAGATTTAAGTTTTCGTGAAACAGGGCCCAGTTTAGCATAACACTTGCCACTGTACCTGTGTATCGCTAATTATAAACCGAATGTTTGAAGACCGTTCATATTTATTACGCACTTTTTTTTAGTACAGTGTTGATTCATGCTCAAATTGTTGCTATGAACGTATATTCAACGCGATAATATCCTTACACCGAGAGAAAGTATCTAGTCTCGGTGAATAGAACCATGGTTGTCTGGTAGAAAATTACTTTTGTATTTTTTCGAACGGTAAACAGTGTTTTTAGAAGCAAACTAACCTGCCGCACATGACGAAGTCATTATACTTATAATAAAAAGGCAAGAACTCCTTTTGCAACGGAAGCTTATCAGTGAGTAATAGGTCAAGGTTAAAACATACAGTACACGCATCGCGGTGGTTTGATGTTTTTTATCGTGGAATTCCGTGAATTACCGCGTAAATATCGAGTGACATGATACGACTGACAGAGCAGCCCGGAGTCGAACAATCGCCGCCCGAGCTGTCTTCGTCAGCTAGTTTCAAAATGGCGTACAACCAGTGCAAGTGGGAAAAGACGCCAATAAAATCAGAAATATGTTATTTATTATTGTCGGACTTATTACATCACTCCTGTCTAACAAATCATAAAGCTGTGGTGTTACGGTGGCGGCATAGTATTTCACCGTAACACCACAGCCACTCTAACCATTCATAATACATCTAACTATCACTCCCTACACATTTCCCCTCGTCTACTTTCCCAAACGTCAACAACACATCTCATTTCGCTGATTAACCCTTGAACCGTGTCTACTGGACTTACATGTATTGTGATCTATCTAGAGTACTCCACTATATTCATGAATGCGTGGCCTATACTGACTCATTACCGACCCAAAGTGTCAGTCATTTTCTTGCTTAGCCTAGTATTTTTATACGTGGTCTAGTCTGACCAAGACGCACCTAACAATTTATATGCCTGGATTAGGGTTTTATAATTAGCGTTGTGTTTTTGGTATTAAGACATATTTCGATAATTAGGTTTTTGGGATTTTTTCGGAAATTAATGTAAAAATCCAATGATTTAGGATATTTTTTCCGTGTTTTTTTTAAGTATTTTGGGTATTTTCCCATGTGTGGGTGGTATTATCGGTACTTGTCAGATTTGTCTAGTACAGACGGTAATTAAAATAAATAGTTTCTTGGGGGGGGGGGGTCATTTCTCCATGTTTTAGGGGGATATTTGTCTTTGTTTTTTCGGCATTATCGGTACTTTCGAATTTTCTTCGGTATCAAGTACATTCTGTGATCAAAATAAATTGTTTATTAGTTATTTAGATGGGACTATTGTATGTAATTTAACCATTTTTCAATCCATTTAATGTGAACTGAGGAGTTATGTCCCCTTTACTGTCTGCTGGGGAAACACTTAATTCAAATTCACCATAATAATTTGGTTCTGGCATTTTAATACGCAGCCACCTATAAATAAACAATAGTATAAATATATTATATACAAACATTGGTTCTGATATAACACTCATCGAAATGCCAATTTGGGGTTTCGGCACCGATTGGGCTAATGAAGACGGAACATTCGCGGACACGCATCATCCCGATCGGGTAGGGGAGGGAGGGAAGGAACACTTCTACTGGCATGTGTTTTACACCTCTGTGTGGCTGGCCAGGGTGGTTATATTTACATGTAAACATAAAATGCATTGAAAGACGTTGAATCGTTTTTTTACGCTCGAACGCGCCTTGGCCCAAAATTGATCCGACTGTTGATCGGGAGACATACCCGAAATATTCCACTGTAGATTCCCGGACACGCATCATCCCGATCGGGTAGGGGAGGGAGGGAAGGAACACATCTACTGGCATGTGTTTTTCACCTCTGTGTGGCTGGCCAGGGTGGTTATATTTACATGTAAACATAAAATACATTGAAAGACGTTGAATCGGTTTCTTACGCTCGAACGCGCCTTGGCCCAAAATTGATCCGACTGTTGATCGGGAGACATACCCGAAATATTCCACTGTAGATTCCCGTCAGTAGTGCGGATATCGCAGACATAGTGTCTTGTCTTTATTACATTCCAGGTCTTTTCCTGTCGGAGGAAATCGGAGTAATCCATGCTACTGCCTACATACGCTAGAGCTCGGAGTGCAATCTCCTTGCCACATGCGCTCACACCAGGGATGAAAACCACGGTCTACAGTCAGCTCGAAGCGCGATACTATATATCACAAGGAAATCCCATCTCCCAACTCCTTTAAAGTGATTACTTACATCATCAGGCCATCTTGATTTCCCGTAAGATTATTATTGCAATATCACGCCTCCCTAATATTAAATAGTCACACTAGGTCCCCAAGAATACGAGAAAACACACGCCTTGAATTGGTCGGATCTACCGCCGTGCCTATTACAAAATAATGGAATATGACAGCAGGTACTATTACATTCTATGTAAGTTAAGTAATACAGGGAAAATATGGCTAGTACTTGCATCATCAGGCCTTCCCAACTCCCTATGGGTTATTACTTGTTTCATCAGGCCTTCCCAACTCCCTAAGGGTAATTACTTGCATCATCACACCATTCCAACTCCGTTACGGCTATTACTTGCCTTGTCAACCCATCCCAACTTACAGTGATTACTTGCGTTATCAACCCATCCCAACTCCCTTACAGCGATTACTTGCACCATCAGGTCACCCCAACCCAACTTCCACCAGCAGTCCACCTGAACCTGATAAATCTGGACCTGCTCCATTAAATACTTACAGAGCGATCAGTAATCCGAGAACACAGATAACCATCAGCAACATGAAACAAAAGCCGGGATAGAATGAGAGCGAGGCTGGATAGACATAATTAAATATCAAGGTAGCTATGATAGCGGCAATACTTTCTAATGATGCTATTAAACCAAATAATCGTCCTGAAAAAAAAATAATAACATATGTACGACTAAAACAATCAACTTAAAGACATGAAATGACCTGTTGGAAGTTACTATCCAGTTTTGTCGAAATAATAACACTGATGAAAAGAGAAATGGAGTTTAGCATGTTTGTACGTAGTAGTCTTTACCTGCGGAATGAAGCTGGGAAACCCGAAGAGAACAAAGTGGTGAATCGAAACTGTGCTATTTGGCCACCCACACCCATATGATATGCCTGATGTGTCAATCACCGAGGTGGTTCCCCCTTGTCAGTGATACATGACGGACGGTCTGAAAGGAACACTGTCTAGTCGTTCTGATGGGACGAGAAACCGGGATCCCGTGTACATTGACGTGCACGTAAAAAAATCCTTGATTGTTGGAATTCGATATAATAGTAGGCTGTAGTGCCGCTGTCCGGGCAAAATTTCCCTTATAACAGGCTGTATGAAGTATGCCCGTCTTCATTGGCCCAGTTTGAAGCATTTTTTTTTCAATTACCAGGGTTAATACCCCTACTAGAAACTGTTTCACAAATAGTGATGACCCAAAAAGCCATCCTAATTAAAAAAAAATAACTAGAGCATACCATGTTCATCTTTATGTATCTGTTGACTAACACTAGATCTGATACCTGCAGTTGGATAACCACTAAACATTGATACAACACAACCTGTGAATAATATATATATATAGAGGGAGAGAGAGAGAGAGAGTTTAACGTCCACTTAACAAAACTAGGCAATTTCAGGACTAACATATGGTTTAATTTCATTTCAACAATTCGCTTGCGCGTAAGGTCTTTAGCAGTGGGAGGAAACTGGAGTGCCCGGAAGAAACCCACGAGGTTAAGAAGGCGCCGCTATCTCCATGTCACATACGCTCACACTAGGGCTCGAAACCACAACCGCAAGCCAGAGGTGACCCTGTGAATAAGAGTTGGGCTACAATGTGTATAGGAAATTGTAACTTTGATAGTGTTTTTACTCGAAATCCATCTATCAAGGATACATCCAATCAATACCAGATTTTTCTACCTTGCCAGACCCCTGTGTCCCATCTATCAAAGATACACCCAATCAATACCAGATTTTTCTACCTTGCCAGACCCCCAATAGTAACATCAATCCTGATCGTTTAATCAAATGTTTGACATCACAGGTTCAAAAGCAGCTCGTGTGAACTCTGACGAGACCTATCGCTACAACAGGCCAGATGTCCATGTAGTGTAGGCCAACGAAAGTATAAGAAAAACGAAATGAAATATATGTATATAGAGAGAAATGGGGTTTAACGTCCACATAATACTACTAGGTCATTTCGGGACTAGAAATAAAATATATATCTAGTCCCTGTTCCTCGAAATCTTAACTACAGATAAAATCCAATTTTTATCAGATTGTTGCTCCATCAACACTATAATCGAATCGATCAACACTAGTATTGAATCGATCACCTTCTGGTTACTCGTCGTACTCTTTTAGCCTTGAGTTGACATGGAATGCTAAACACATCATGTTTGAATAGCCTTGAAAAAGTATTTTATTTATTAAAAAAATATTTAAACCGTTTATCATAAGACATCACAAATCTCCCAAAATTTCTCATTTAGAGTGACTCAAGTAGTACAACAAAACCTCCACAATGTCTAATTCAAGAAGGATCCAGGTTCTACAAAATGTCTTATCTGTATCTAATTTGGAACCTGACTCTACAGTATTACCCAAGCAACAGAAGCACACCAGGTGAAAATGGCTCAAAGACCAAACAGCCCTTAAACAACCTGAACATGTACGACACATATTCTGTTGCATTTATCTGCCTTCTGAATGACCATCCAGATAAAGGACTGCGTTGTTCCTAAAGAGGTTGTCACCCAAGCAACAGAACCATAACTACAAAAATTGTTTAAAATAAATCTTCTCGGTTAGAAGAAGAAAAAGATGAAAATGGCTCAAAGTGTGTAAGGTTTGCCAGTCAACACGACACATATTCTGTTGAATTTATCTGCCTACTGAATGACCACCTACCAGATGAAGGACTGCGGTGTGCCCAAAGAGGCTGTCACAGCCCTCAGTAATGGTCGACAGAGAGAGAGAGAGAGAGAGATAAAGAGATGGGGTTTAACGTCCTCTCAACACAACTAGGTCATTTCGGGACTAACGTATGGTTCAATTTTATTTCAATAATACACTTGCGAGTAGGGGTCTTTAGCAGTGGGAGGAAACGGGAGTGCCTAGAGGAAACCCACGAGGTTGAGAAGGCGCCCCTGTCTCCATGCCACATACGCTTCCACCAGGGCTCGAAACCTCAGCCGCAAGCCAGAGGTGGCCGGCCAGCTAGAGGTCGAAGCGCGGCACTCTAGACCACTAGGCCATTCCAACCCCCTTAATGGTCGACAGTAATGTTGAAATGAAAAAGCTTTTACCTGTAAACATCGTCCATGTATATCTGAAACTGTACAAAGTAAAACCGACTATTCGTGAACTTATTCCCAGTATAATCAGAGTTGTATCCTTCAAATGAAATTTGTATTTTAATACAGGCAGCACAGCAATTAGAGTTATTCCCCTTAGGCCGTTTTCAAATCCACTTAGATATCCATACATTGTAGTTGACCAGTTTAATGGATGACGTCTGACGTACAAGTACATAATATCTCTTTCACCTATTAAAGAAATACAATTACTCACGTCACATACTAGAAATGCATGTGTTGTTCTATTCCCAATATTAGAGAGAGAGGGAGGAGAGATGGGGTTTAACGTCTACATTTCGGGAATAATATATGGTTCAATTTGTACTTCAACAATTCGCTAGCTCTATGGTGCCTTTAACAGTTGTATGAAAGTGAGAAACCCCACGTGGTAAGACAGACGACCCTTCTCCTTGTCACGTACAACCGTGAAATCGAAACCAGTTGACTCAATGACAGACCTTATGATGCAGACCCTAATCCGCCCCCCATTCAAAAAAATAATTAATTAAAAAAAACAAAAAAACATTGTTACTGTACCTGCTATCACAGTCATCATCAACAAAATTATGGCAATCAGGGACCCAACAAAAAGTTTCACTCCTTCTTCTCTCTTCTTACGAATAAATACGAAAATTCCCGACACTCGACTAGTCATCATCCGCGTGCAACCAACGTCACCATTTGGTAGTTTGTCTGGTTTTACATCCGGTAGCCATATAAGGACATACAGAATTAATACAACAAGAAGCCCGGTCGTGAAACTGAAGGTAAAAACAAAACCCAGCCGATCCACCATCAGTCCAGAACAAAACACACCAATGGTTCCGGCTACAAAGATCATGAATTCCACGAGTGCAATGCGGACTGTTTTATCTTCATCTGTTGAAATGTAGGACGTGTAGCTAAAAATAGTCATTATCATGGCAGTAACCGATCCGCCACACCCACCACTAATCGAACCAATCAACAAGTAGCTTGCATCAATGTCAACGTAAACACTATTTAACAAATAAGCAACGTTCTCAGCTATGCCAAAACCCGCTGTAATCAAAATGGCTGCTTTACGGCTGACATGATCAACCAGTGTACTGAGAAAAAACAAAACAACTAAACACGATGGTACCAAACGGGCGACATTAATCATCAAGATCCAATGTGAAGTCTCAGATTGTACAAAGTCTTCTTCATCTTGATATTCCGACATATTTGCTGAACTGTTTTTCAAATCTTGACAGAACGTTGTATTATATTGCTGGACACAGACTTTACTGTAAATGAGAGCTTGTAGCGCTGTGTAGCAAATTAGTATGCACATCATATACAGGAACATGACGGGTTCCACGGTGACGCGGAAACCATGACAACAAGACACCATCTTGATGTTTGGTGTTTAAACTGTCCCTTACGGTATCCTCTCTGTAAAATTCAACATGAATATTTAAAGTGACATGGGAAACGCTAATTGTAACCCTAACCCCTTTGGATAGACTGAACCTGGGTCTAATTTACTTTTTACCCTTCTTAAAAGAGTTAGGGTTCGGGTTAGTATTCCTCGAAATGTTAATTTGTATAAAGCGGCCATTTTGGACTCCCCAACAGGCCTACAATTAGCATCTAAAAACACGAATAATAATAATTAAAAAAAATAATTTAAGGTATGTCGTTTCGTGTGGACTCCTGGTGCTTTGTGTAGTTTTGTTGACCATTCCCTTGTTAAAAACATAAATAAAGACATCTTCCACGTATTCATCGCGTGATCGATTTTTATCTAATTTTAGCTGTAACCATGCAACCACACCTCTTTTGGACAAGGTGCATCGCCCAAAAAATATCCTAGAGTAACCTACTACTGGCGTCATTACTGGAAATCACCTTAAAAAATATCTTAGCAACCTCTATACTACGAACGCCATTACTAGGGAAAAAAACCGAACGCTTATAAGGGGAGATATCAAAATATCCTACAATCTTATAAGGGGAGAGATCAAATTATCCTACAATCTTATAAGGGGAGATATCATCTATCTAAAATATCCTACAATACTATCTATACTACTGACCATATTACTGGAAATATTCTTTAAATTGACCTTTCCGTCAGAGACCCGTAGCTCCTCCCCCTTTTTATAATGACGTCACCTTAGACAACATTGACGCGCCTTAGACATAAACAAGCATGGCGATGGCAGAACGACGTTCAATCTTGTGCCAATCTTTTGGACCTTTCCGCTAAATTTTTAGAATAAATTTTTGAAAGAGAAGTGTATTGTTAGTTTGAAGTATAAGACAACAATCCTCCGGGTACTATAATGAAGGATATTTTCCTGACATGAACCAACGATCAGTGGATATGTCACGGAAGTCAAAACTGACAAGACATAGATCGAGCGAGAAACCATATTTATTTCGTTTAAATTTGACTTTAAAGGAAGTAACAGACTACCATCGTTGCTGTCAGACTGGGTAAGCAAATTCTCCTTTTTTAATATCACTTATATCGATAATTTTATTGAAATTGTAAGCATGTTGAGTTACTAAACGTTAGTGAAGCGTAGACGTAATGGGATGGGGGTGGGGTACAATACACTTATCAACGTATGACATTCATCGGAGCTGCAACTTTTAAATTAATAAGGTTCATCATAGTTCAGCATAGTCTGGTCTGGATTTGATATAAATTTAGAGAAAACTAAGGTTGGATATAGGCACTTATGTAGATTGCAAGGCCTATAAGGCCTAGTAGGCCACACTAAACACAAAGTTGCGTTAGGCTATTCAATATTGTCGTGACTTGTACTACTACTATTACTAATACTATATAATTTTTTATAGTGGAATATTAAGACTAGGCATCGAAATTACACTTTTTATAACTGGTGCAGTATGTCTATATAGTATATAGTAGGCCAGGCCACCCCTCATGTTCCTTTCAACAAAAAAAATAGAGAAACATGCCGAGATTTTCTTTTTATCACGATGATTTGACTTGTAGGAAGGATGTGTGGCTACTGCTCCCTTGCTGTCAAATGACCCATGCACATTGATCAGTCACTAAAACAACAATGAAGAAAAACCAAGACTAAGAGGTGACAAGATTGATCCTGTTCATAGAGTTATATAACTCTATGATCCTGTTGCAGTAATCCGCACCCACATTATCCATCAACCTAATGTCATTTGGTTTGAGAATACACTTCAAGATTGTAGATACCGGTAAGAAATACTCAAAAGTATTAATAAAATATTATTTATTTAAAAATACATGTACTTGTACAGTAAAGGCTACATCTAAATGACTAGATATAATTATGCAACAGTTTTATAATGTATGTTCTGAAGCAAAAGGTAACAGACTTTGCATAATAGAGTGACATTGTGAAATCACATATTAAATTCCTTTGTAAGAGTTTGAAGAATTAGCTTATATATATGTCACATGTGGTTATCGAAGATTATTAATAATATTAAGCAATACGGTACTAGTAAATAAAATAAAACCAAGTACGAACAATCCAAACCATTAGACAAAATTCGAAGTTCTAAAAAAAAAACGTTTTAGGCAAAATAGTATACATTTTTTGTTAATTGTTTGTATTTTTTTTTCTTCTTCAGGAATGCTGATGTAAAAGAATAAAGAAGTAATAAGCTATAGACTGATATAAAATATACACATACATAAAATGTGATGTGTGTATAAAGGCCTAAATTGAATTTTACATATTTTTGAAACAATTGCAGTATGTATGGTTCCACTTAATTGACACCAGCATCGAAAAAAAAAAACATGCTATTTTATATCAGAGTTTTTCAAATAAACCCAACAAATTTGTGTCGTGAAATTAAATGATTAATATTTACCCTGAATTTCACCGTAATACATGACTAGCAAGACAAAACAACAAATTTCAGTGGAAAATGTATTTGGAAAGAATAGGCCTAGCAACAAGAAAAATGGGAGTAACGCTTTTCTATCTTTGTATGATCTGTATTAATTGTGAACTCTTGATTTGATAATAAAATTATTAGAGTAGTTAAAAAGCTAGTTTATTTACCTGTCAACAATTTGTCTTTTTATTGCTGCAGCTCTTGTTAATTTTGGTTTAATGTTATACTTTCATTTTATGATCAGATGAATATGGTTCTGAAATATTTTCTATTGGTCCAGGCAGCGTCAGAAAGTGCTGAAAATCAGTTGATTTAACATGTCATTTTAAATGCAAAGTATTTAAACATTACATTTAAGACTACTAGAACTAAAACACCAAATAATAATGCCTGTAGGCCTAGAAGACACATCTCGTCTAGCCTAAATTGCCTATCTTGATAAACTATCTTAGAATTAGGCCTAGGCCTCTAGTGTAGCCTTCATTTGGTTGTGGCAATAGAGTTTTAGGCCTATATAAAAGCGTTCATTACATACCGTCTGGTAAGACTGTCTAGGAACAGGAAGGGGAGGGTGAAGAAATTCCCACCTTGTTGCCGAATTCTGCAATACGGAATGGATGAATGTTATGGAATGATGTGAGAAAAACATAAAAGAAGATAGGACAGTATCAGTATCGACAGAAACATAGGCCTACCCTACACCTAGGTTGCTCCCGACGTTTTGACAATGATACTCACAATGGCGACTGAAGTGTTACTTTACAGTCATAGTAAGTAGGCCTACTCATAGTGTTAGCAGACGACGTGTTATACGATAAAGGCGTAGATTACATAATATTTTATTGTTTTTTGGCTAAACGAAAACAAATTTATTAACATTGGAATAGGGTACATAAAATTAAATGTTATTTAGCATTTAAAAAATAATTTACTTACCTCAGAACACACTTGACAGGTTAGAATTGACGTTTGTTTACAGTGACTTCGACAGCTGTCTATCTATTAAAAGACACGTCCCATATTTCTTTCAACTGTTTCGGGAAAGTAATGCACACTACATCACCCTTTAACCTGTCTGTATAGCAGCTATCGCTGTTACGATGTCCGTGTGAGCAATATTTAACTACGATTGACGACGTTTCAACACACGGCAAAATGTCAAAATTCACGTAGTTTGTCTAAGGTGATGAAGCGTGGAAACGCGACGTCATTTCGCGGGAAACGTAATCGAAGCTGATTGGTCAAAGCCTTATTGTGGGCGGAGTCGACGGAAAGGTCAATTATCGATAGAGGTAACACTAATAAGGGGAGATAACCAACCCGGGACGAAACCCAGAGTACACTCTATACTACTGATGCCATTACTAGACATGTTTACAAATTAACGATAACGTAAAGCTAATAAGAGGAGATAACCAACCCCATAAAATATTGCAGTTAAGACTACTAACGTCATTAATGGAAATGGTCTACAACCAATATCAGAAAAAAAATAATAAAAAAAACATACATCGAAATATGAAAATTTGACTAAAATTAAATTCTAGACCGTGAAAATGAGTAATTTATGGATTTCTTTTACAATTTAGGAGTGAATGGGTATATAATAAGATTTGGAATAATGCGTAAAATGTTTCTTTCGTCGTTTTGTTGTGTAAACGGTTTAGTCCAGTCAATTTATGAAAAAAGGGGGTCAACCCTAAAAGAAATAGCAAGAAAAGATTTTTTGGTAGTTTTTGGTAGATGTTGGTCTACTGAATGACATCCTTAAAGTTTTACCAAAATTGGAACATCGGAAAGTCCCAAATTTTGAGGGCAAAGTTTCGGGGTTTTAAGTCATTTTATTTAAAAATAACAACTTCAGACTAACACAAAGTAATCAATTTTTAAGAGAAACGCATAAAACTGACGCCATACTTTTAGATTGTCAGGGTCAAAAATTTTATATGGCATGATTTTTATTTATGTCCGGTGCTCTCTTGAACCATTTTGGGGATTTCCTTAACCCCAAAACATGTTGAGACGAACCCATATTTACGTGTTTTCGTAACTCTGTACTACTTCATAACTTAATGATATATTTGGTATGTTTTGAGGTCCCTACCCTCAATGACCATATCTCCTTGAAGATCGCTAGTCTGGAGGTCGGGTGTTCGATCCCTGCATTGGCCGGGAAAGTTCATCTCGATTTTCCGTGATTTCCCCTTGTCAGTGATGCAGAAGGAGGGCCTGACAAGGACAGCTGCCTAGTCGTTCGGATGGGACGAAAAACCGAGGTCCCGTGTACACATTGGAGTGCACGTAAAAGATCCCTTGGCAGTTGGAATTCGATATAAGAGTAGGCCGTAGCGCCGCTGCCCGTGCAAAATTCCCCTCATAGCACACTGTATGGCGTATGCCCGTCTTCAATTAGCTCAGGTTAAGTGCATAACAGTAGGACGTTAAACCCCATTTCATTCATTCGTTCCTTGAAGATCAAAGAAGCAAGATACGAAAATAAGAAATTATTTCCCAATTGTTCTTCATACTTATATGTCCGAGTTCGTATATTTGTGCGTTACCCTTTTAATGAAGTCAGTCGAGTCCGTTACCAGCGTGTTGTGTTGCTCATACTGGTTCTAGCGAGGTAAGCAAGGTCTTTGTTTCTCACTAAGATGTTCGGGTTTCCATTGCCCAGGCGTTTCCAGGACTGACACGCGACTGTTTAGCAGTGAAAAGCTGTCCAATAAAATTGAATGGGATGCCAAACATTTTCGGTCCCTGAACGTACAGGGCGAGTGTAATGACGACAATATACGATCACATTTCAATGTGAGCGTAAAAAAAATCGCTCACATTGAAGTTGTTACCGATGACCTTATTTCCAACCTACTACATTCAACCTAAAATTACTGTACCTCAATAGTTTTGCACTTGGCTTCGCTCGGCTTCAAAAGGCCTGGTATCCATGTCAACCAACTCTATCAGCCGCTAAATGATGGTTCAATATCTGTGGTTTGATTCAATCAAAAGTCCTGATTGTATTTTAATTGGTACCTATTTACTTATTACTTATCCCAATGAATGATGTTTGTTTATATATGACCGTTATCTTCAGACGTATCAGTGTTATATTGATAGCAATATATATCAATTGCTGTGTTCGGTCATATAATCATTATAAAGGCCGATACAAAACAAAACACCAATATCTCAACCTACTCAAGGACGGCGTTGAAAGTACTTTAGATAGACTTTATCTCCCCTCTCTCTCTCTCTCGTAAGTCATGGCATAACGTTATGTAAACATATTTGGTCCAATGTGGAGCTCTGTTACACAGTTAGCGATTATTTGTTAATGGGACTTTTGACCAATCATCATTTGGAACACGAATGTGCTTTCTTTACAGCAGTGCGAGGTTTTATTAGCTCTATAATTTCACGAAACACTGCGGGGGGGAGTGTGCAATGAAGTATTCTTTGAGTGCTATTTTCACCAAACCGCGGCGCTACGACCCACTTCTTATTTCAAAAAGACGTATACAACTAGAGGAGGAACTGTCTCCACGGTCTATCTCGGGCTCGTATCGAACTCGGGACCCCAAGGTTACCGAACCATCGCAGCTTAACAATTAGGTTATAAATGAGGTCGGGATAACAGTATCGTCCTCAACACGCATTTTGTGCCTGGTCGCTTGCATACGTCACCAGGGCGTGCTATAAAATTTACAATTCTTATCTGTCTCGGATCGAGAAGGGGACCTTATGTGTAACACCAAGAGGGGCATCTGTTAGAGAGGGGTTTAAGCAGTGGGGGTAGGGGAAACTGGGTGGCGCATTAGAATAGACGACCCTAATTAACCCCTGTAACGTGCAAACGGGGATAGTGGAGCTACACCACTTGGCTCAATGAGTTATCCAATGCGCGAGCCCCTCTGGTAGCGAAAAACATTGATAGATTAATCACAGAATCCAGGTAAATAGGTAAATATGTCAATCAGTACAAAAAGTAATTGTATCAATGTCGGTCAGTAAATTTTTTTTCAGTGTAAATTCCAACACTGATTAAAATTAGATAATTCTCCCGTTATCATTTCGGGACAGTACTTGTATATCGTAGTCTAATCAATCGTCTATTCATACCAACCCGTATTACCGACCTCTACTAGACTATTCATACCAACCCGTATTACCGACCTCTACTAGACTATTCATACCAACCCGTATTACCGACCTCTACCAGACTATTCATACAAACCTGTATTACCGACCCCTACTAGACTATTCATACCAACCTGTATTACCGACCCCTTCTTGACTATTCGTACCAACCTGTATTACCGACCACTACTAGACTATTCATACCAACCTGTATTACCGACCTCTACTAGACTATTCATACCAACCCGTATTACCGACCTCTACTAGACTATTCATACCAACCCGTATTACCGACCTCTACTAGACTATTCATACCAACCCGTATTACCGACCTCTACCAGACTATTCATACAAACCTGTATTACCGACCCCTACTAGACTATTCATACCAACCTGTATTACCGACCTCTACTAGACTATTCATACCAACCTGTATTACCGACCCCTACTAGACTATTCATACCAACTCGTATTACCGACCTCTATTAGACTATTCATACCAACCCGTATTACCGACCTCTACTAGACTATTCATACAAACCTGTATTACCGACCCCTACTAGACTATTCATACCAACCTGTATTACCGACCTCTATTAGACTATTCATACCTGTATTACCGACCTCTACTAGACTATTCATACCAACCTGTATTACCGACCCCTACTAGACTATTCATACCAACTCGTATTACCGACCTCTACTAGACTATTCATACCACCCCGTATTACCGACCCCTACTAGACTATTCATACCAACTCGTATTACCGACCACTACTAGACTATTTATACCAACCCGTATTACCGACCTCTACTAGACTATTCATACCAAACCGTATTACCGACCTCTACTAGACTATTCATACCAACCCGTATTACCGACCTCTATTAGACTATTAATACCAACTCTTATTACCAACCACTACTAGACTATTCATACCAACCCGTATAACCGACCTCTACTAGACTATTCATACCAAACCGTATTACCGACCTCTACTAGACTATTCATACCAACCTGTATTACCGACCTCTACTAGACTATTCATACCAACCCGTATTACTGACCTCTACTAGACTATTCATACCAACCTGTATTACCGACCTCTACTAGACTATTCATACCAACCCGTATTACTGACCTCTACTAGACTATTCATACCAACCTGTATTACCGACCACTACTAGACTATTCATACTAAACTGTATTACCGACCCCTACTAGACTATTCATACCAACCCTTATTACCTGTAATACCGTCCTATACTAGACTATTCATACCAACCTGTATTACCGACCTCTACTAGACTATTCATACCAACCCGTATTATGGACAGTTAATTTTGTCCGTCGCCATTTCCTTCCGCCTTGCGTTCTATTCTTCTTGCATCCCTGATTGTGTTATTGAACCAGGGATTATGTGGCTTAATCGCCATGTTTCTTGTGATGATGGGTGGGTGTTGATCCAATGTCGTGGATGTTTCGCTGTTATATATATGGAGCAGTTCATTAAGACCATAAGTTGAAAGTGAAGATATAAACAAACATGATTCTTTTATATCACCTGCGATCTTTGTGTGATAGATGCATATGATCTTTCTGTATTTTATGATAGAATGAGTCGCTGCCTCAGCTGGATCTCATAGAATCATAAAATGAATAGCATAGTGATCACTGAGAAATGGGTCATTTATCCATAAGTTTTGGACATCTAGGTACACGGGTGTCTAAAGGCAAAACCTAGTAACTCACTTTTTTTTCTTATTTTGGGAAAACAAAGGAAAACATAATGAATGAATATTAAAACCAAGCTCACCCACTGATTTCACTAGTGATTTAGTAGGTTTTGATGTGGTATTCTAGGCAAATTAAGGAAGTTGCTTGGTTGTGTCATGGGTGCACCTGCTTACAAGATCAACAGATTGGAATAACTAGTACAAAAACAGGAAGCACATACCCTTGTACCTACAAATTTTGTCCTAACTCAATTTTGATAAAAATGTGAGTTATTATGTTTTGCCTTTTGACGAGACACCTGGGATGGAACGTATGACTTATATTGTGTGCATTGTTATATACAGAGTGCGCTTAAGATCTATGGACCACAGGACTTCGATGCACCTTGACAGCGCTCACGCTGTCGATCGCCATTTCCGCCAATTGCGATAAAAATATAATCTTGGCGATAAAATATTCAATCTGGCGGATTTTTTGGCGATAACTTTTGACCTTGAGTACCAACCCCACTGCAATATATGTGTAACAAACGTTCCTGGTTTACAAATGGATCAAAATTAAATCGTTTGGCTCATTATCCACGTGATCTCGGGTTTTCCAGGGCCTATTTTACGAAATTTGAACTAAAGATAAAATTCAAATTTTAGTAATTTGATTGGATAATATTAGATTGATTTTAGTGTCTAGCCAATCAAAATTTGAAATATCCACTGAACTTATGGATTTTATGTTTAGTTAAGATTTCGAGGAACAGCGCCCTGGTTTTGCCCGAGTGAATTCCTCAGATTCGTTGTTCCTTAGTCAGTGGTACAGGAAAGATGACCCGGGTAGAACAGAAAACGAGTCAGAGTGCACGTAAAAGATACCTTGACAGTTGGAATTCGAAATAACAGTAGACCATAACGCCGCTGCCCCGGCACAATTTCTTCATCGAGTGGTCTCATACTGGGAATACGCTCACATTGGCTAAAAACGGGATTACGCTCACAAGATTTGTTACCGACGTCCTTATTTTTCACCTACCTATTGTCCGATATGAGTCGCGTGTTCGACCTCTGCATTGACTGGGAAATTAATCGTGATTTTACGATGTGCTTTCCTCTTGCAGGTGGTGTCTAGTCGTTCAGATGTGACGAAAAAACTGAGGTCCCGTGTGCACATAACATATTCCTGTGCAATTGAATTCGATATAAGAGTAGGCTGTGGTAACGCTTACCGGGCAAAATTCACCTCATGACCCACTGCAGGACGTATGCCCGTCTTCATTAGTCCGGATGAACCAGAAAAGTAGGACGTTAGACCCCATTTCACTTCCTTTAATAAATTAACACAAACATTAATTAATTACATGTTCTTTTATTTTATTTACATATAAATTAGCTGCGAAAACTTCACACTTTCATTTATGTTCAATCTTATATTCATTATTTTCATTATTTTCATTATTTTCATTATTTTATTTATTTCATATATATATTTATTAGTAAACCCTAACCTAAACTACTCCAACTATATCTACATCCTGTTAAATAACAATTATTTACAATATTTACAAAAGATGAGTACACGGGCCGAAGAGTAACAACTTACAATTGTTTATAGCGACTGGATGCACGGGCCGGGTAAGTACAAATGTTTGCAGAAACTGAGTACGATTGTTTACAAGAAATGGTTATGTGGGACGTGTAAATAGGATTGTTTACAATAGATGAGTGCATGGACCGAGTAAGTACAACCAACTGGGTACACGGGCCGAGTAGGTACATATGACAGCATCTGGGTACGATTGTTTACAAGATATGAATACACGGGCCGAGTAAGTCCAAATGTTTACAGCAACTGGGTACATGGGCCGTGTAAATACAAGTGTTTAAAGCAACTGGGTACACGGACCAGGTAAGTACGATTGTTGACACGAAATGGGTAGAAGGGCCGCGTAAGTGCGATTTTTTTAAACTAAATGGATTTAGGGCCGAGTAAGTACATGTACATGTGTTTATAAACAAAATGGATAAATTGGCCGAGTAATTACAAATGTTTACAAGAAATGAATACACGATTGTTTAATGCAAGGAAGATGGCTTAATCAAATCTTAAACAGTGTTGTAGTCTGTAGCCACATATAAATCAAACATAAGATTTTAATAAATATATAAACACACTCAATATATACATATATACACACTGTACAATAAACAATAGGTGGAAGGGATTACTTCCGTCCGTAGTTTCATTTCTCCAAAACACCGTCTTCATTTAGCCCTGGTTGGGTGCAGAAGCGTAGAACGTTAAACCCCATTGCATTCATTCTCCAAAACATTTTAAATGGATAGAGTTTATATCATCTAGAAGAATGGTGTTGATTTCATTTCGACAGAGAGTGAAGATGGGGTTTAACGTCCACTCAACACAATTAGGTCATTTCGGGACTAACATATGTGGTTGGACAGGCGACCCTACGCCGTGCCGCGTACAACCAGTTAACTCAATGTCAGACGTGCTAACCATTCGCCCCCCCCCCTTCTGATTTCATTTAGGGCAACTAAAACTATTGAATTAGTTTGATTTAATAAATAGCATATTATAAATTTCGCCTGCTGTAAACACCATCTGTAGTCGAGAGGGGGGGGGGGGGGGTCGGTCGTAGGGTTCTACAAGGGTTGGGCAGGGGACCCTACTCATTGTAACGTACAAGCAGAGATACGAATCCTCGGATTTTCACATGCAGACGCTAAACCACTGCCCCCCCCCCCCAATCCCAACTCCCAACCCGAACTACCAGACGGAATCAAAGACTAATGAGTACGTATCTGTAGTTAACCGTTCAAATTGGTTTAACGAACATGGCCGATGAATCCCGAATGGATTATTCGGTATACGAGTTTAGTATATAACATCTCGTTGATATTTTATAGATACAAACATTGATATATCATATTTACAAATATACGCATTGATTATAATTAACAAAAACAATTAAAAAAAGGATTCTAATACATCTCAATTATTATTCTTGAAAAATTTAATTATTTGAATTATTTATAATAATTTTCATTGGCTGGAAGTTAACGAAAACCCTAGTACAAACGTTAGCCCTTACCAAATAAAACCCTAGCAGTATAAACGTTAGCCCTTACCAAATAAAACCCTAGCAGTATAAACGTTAGCCCTTACCAAATAAAACCCTAGCAGTATAAACGTTAGCTACCCCATAAAACCCTAGTACAAACGTTAGCTCTTACCCAATAAAACCCTAGTACAAACGTTAGATTTTACCCAATAAAACCCTAGCAGTACAAACGTTAGCCCTTACCAAATAAAACCCTAGCAGTACAAACGTTAGCTACCCCATAAAACCCTAGTACAAACGTTAGCTCTTACCCAATAAAACCCTAGTACAAACGTTAGCTCTTACCCAATAAAACCCTAGTACAAACGTTAGATTTTACCCAATAAAACCCTAGTAGTACAAACGTTAGCTCTTGCCCCCCCCCCCCAAAAAAAACAGTACAAATATTAGCTTTTACCCAAAAAACTATTGCATTCTGACAAATATTTTAAGGATTTACTCGCTTCATTGGCTGGAAGTAAAAATCTTAGTACAAATGTAGTTCTCAATCAATGAGAGAGAGAGAGGTAGAGAGGGAGAGAGAGGGAAAGAGAGAGAGCGGTGGAGATAGAGAGAGGAAGAGAAAGGGAAGGGGTTTAACGTCCACTCGATACAAACAAGGACGTTTCGGTACTAAAATGGTTTTTAATTTTTTTTCAATAATTCGCTTGCGCGTTTGGGTCTTTTGTAGTGGAAGGAAATTTCTACAGTGGGAAAATATAGCCTTTGAATAATAAAACTAATGCATTCTGAAATAATATGTTAGTTTTAGTTTCCGTGAATAATGCCAATGTACTGATTTGTTTTATTGTGAAATCTTCTAACTAGTTATAACCACAAACCTAATTTTAATGTAAATATACCTTGTCAGCCTCTGCCTATCAGCCTAAGTCGGACTCACAATCCACATTGGGGGTTGGGATGGCCTGGTGGTCTAGAGTGCCGCGCTTCGACCTCTAGCTGGCCGGCCACCTCTGGCTTGCGGCTGTGGTTTCGAGCCCTGGTGTGAGCGTATGTGGCATGGAGATAGGGGCGCCTTCTTAACCTCTTGGGTTTCCTCCGGGCACTCCCATTTCCTCCAACTGCTAAAGACCCCTACGCGCAGGCGAATTATTAAAATAAAATTAAACCGTGTTAGTCCCGAAATGACCTAGTTGTGTTGAGTGGACGTTAAACCCCATTTCTCTCTCTCTTTCTCTCTCTCTCTCTCACACACACAATCCGCAGGGGTCGTAGGGTTTGGTAGCTCGCAAACCAACCGGGTGAAAATGTTGTATGTACAGGACCAAAAGTCTCTACGGTCAGTATATGATCTTCTACCGTGCCAAACGAAACGAAATGAAATGGGGTTTACTGTCCTACTGTTCTGCTGCTTAACTCGGCTGACCGTGCCCAACACACGCAAGTGACACGTAAGTCCATGCACGGGTTAACAAACCTGTCATCCACAGGGTGTTCTTAGTGGCCCGCACGGTGTGTCTTGAGCTAGGCATAAGCTTTCACATCTGATGCCAGACAAAGATATCTTGGGCCTGTTTCACCAAATTTTAACTAAGATAAATATCCACATTTAAGTAATTTGATTGGATAATAGTAGATTGATTTTAGTGCTTAGACAATCAAAATTGAAGTACATGTATTTACTTTAAGCGAGAATTTCATATTTTTTAAGACAGTCAAAACATAATTATCTCTATGTATTTTGCTCAAAAGGTTGTCAACTCACTATTATACGATCAAAGGTACCATTCTTCTACTTACAAATCATTCACACCAGAAATAATAACACAATTACCGCTTAGTTACCTCCCTTGTTTGCTCAAAAGGTTGTCAACTCACTATTATACGATCATAGGTATCATTATCACACTTATAAAATCATTCACACCAGATGTAATAACACAATTACCTATACCTTGTTTAATAGGACTATTCTTTAACAAAGTAGGACTGTTTATAGATACCATCTATTTTGAGGCTTTAATTTAATACATTTTAAAAATATAACTTAAAAATATGAAATTCTCGCTTTAAATGTGGATTTTATCTTCAGTTAAGATTTCGAGAAACAGGGCCCTGGTTTCTACAATTACGTTTCCTTCATTTTATCAGGAACCAAAACAACATCTGATTTGAAAAAAGACTATAAATATTATTGAATATATATACATGTTTACAACAAAACATCAATACTTTATTCCGGGTTGTTATTATCATTCACTTGAGGCCTATCTAATTCAAATATCCTTTATTTCTCATTGTTATTGAGAACTATCTAATTCAAATATCCTTTATTTCTCATTGTTATTGAGAACTATCTAATTCAAATATCCTTTATTTCTCATTGTTATTGAGAACTATCTAATTCAAATATCCTTTATTTCTCATTGTTATTGGGTACTATCTCATTCATATATCCTTTATTTCTAATTGTTATCGGGAACTATTTGATCCAATCATTTTTATTGAGTTCGTCTTGCGAGTAACCACGGACATTTACCGTTTCAGGTAAACTTACTCAATTAGATTCTTTAAATTTTAAAATTAAGATTTAGAAAACATGACTTGGGATGGACAGCTATGAGGTTTTGGCGAGCTACTTCTAAACAAGTTAGTCAAATAAGTATTATAAATTTATAAATCTCATTTCATTCATTTACAGAGAACCATTTGTTAAATTTGAAACATGCCATTAATTTGACTTTCTAAACGTTTCTGCTGCATTTCTAGAAATCAACTAACCGATTACCCAGTACTTGTGTTATATGAAGTCGTGATCAGGCTTAGTAAAAACTTGAAGGCCTGAGCAGTACAAATAACTACACCTCTAAAAACCGAAATAATACGATACTGATGCAGGGTGAGAGTACTGGGTTTAAACGTCCACTCAACACAACTAGGTCATTTCGGGACTAACATATGGTTTAATTTTATTTCAATAATTCGCTCGCGCGTAGGGGTCTTCAGCAGTGGGAGGAAACCGGATTGCCCGGAGGAAACCCACGAGGTTGAGAAGGCGCCCCTATCTCCATGCCACATGCGCTAACACCAGGGCTCGAAATCACAGCCTCTACTTCAAACCAATGCATATCAGATCGAACCCAGGAACTGGATGGATAATCAGCATGTATTCAAAGAATATTCATATTCATCGCATGTATTATTTGTATCTTACGTTCTTAATTTCACGTCGATATAGCAACTCCCATTTCATTCAATCACACGATGTATTAAGTCCGCCATTTTCCTTCTTCCTCTTAGTTCATTATTTATAAATTATGCAAATTCAATTTCACTATTTGCATAAACACGGAAATCACCAGCACTGATTCTCGTTGGGTTTTGTTTTCTATTTTGACACACATTTTACATAAATACAAATCATGGTTATCTCCCTTTGATTACTTATCGTGAAAACTATCACCATGACGACCTGCTAGACTATAGTTATGGCGTTATTAGACCCTCCCGGATCGCCACCAGTCTTATTGATAACTTTATACGTTGTCCCGTCACTCTCTGTTCGTGTGTAGGGTTCATGACCCCGTGAATTACCCGCGGGGACGTACGTATTCCCGCCAGGTCTGTCCCCCGGGTTAAAAGTAGTCAATGGTATATTGTTGTATGGCGGCTCACCATGGGAACGATGTAATGGGGAGGAAGTTTGATTAGGAACTACGGCGTATGAATATCCTAATGAAGGTAGTTGTTTGCCGGGTATTGCTGATTTCGAGTTTGTTTGGGGACTGTGGTGATTGTCTTTCAGGGGGGACTGGTTGCTTGACGGATTAGACATGAGACTTACACTCTCAACACATGCAGCACCGGCGGCTGTTCGATTCTCTTTTTCAATTTTTCGCGATAATTTAACTTCGTCTGGATCCTCCTCGCGATCCTCCTGTTGTTGTCGTCGCTTCATTTTACGGATTCTCTCCCTTTGATAAAAAACGCCCGCGAATATAAGAATATTTAAAAATAAGAGAGAGCACCCGACCGCTACTGTGATGCTTAATGGGACGGAACTTTCAGACGTGTCGGAACTTTGATCAACCGGAGATATAACAGCCGTGGACTGTTCTTCAGGGTTATGCAACGAAAAGGGGTTACTCCCCTTGATGATGGTCGAACCCTCTGGGGGTTGAACCAATGCCCTATTTCTGACATTGTCAGATGTTTCTTCAGGTAGGGTGCTCTCAGTTGACCACTGGCCGCCTTTTGGTATGCTCCATGGTGTAGGGGCTATAGGGGGCATGGCCGGCGGCGACGGGAAGATATTTTCGAATGACGGTATCAGTCGGCTGTAGTCATCGAATGTAGATGAATTATCTGAGTTGTGTAACAAATGCTGACTTGGATCCGAACCATCGGGTTTATCTATTTTAGGAATCAGATCCAACCATAGCGCTAGTTTCTGTCCTCTGTAATGGTGGCGAACTGTTGGTCTTCGAGCTGAAATATAATTGGTATGTACATTAATGAAAAAATATTTCAAATATTTCAAGTACTAAAATTGGAATGTACATTAATAAATACATATTTCAAATACCTACTGTACCATATTGAAATAAATAGCCGATATGATTAAATGTGGTATGTGGTATCATTAGGGATATTAAAAATACAACATGGTCAATTTCTGTTGAATGCATAATACCGAAAGGTTTTCTACATAGGCTGAGCCTGCATTTGACCAAACCCATGACTAAGCTTGTAGCCCAAACCCATCTACTAAGCCTGTTCCGCAATCGCATCGGATAAGTTTATTCCCCAAATCCCTTTCAGACAATCATCGTGACTAAAAAGTAATTACAAAGAAAGTATGTATTGAAAATTTGTCAATATCAGACGTTCACGACAGACGACATAGTGGACATAATCAATATAACTACCGTTTATTACTGGGGTATGTTTCAGACCAATCATCACCCAGTAATATGGAATCGGGATGCGTGTATATATAGTTCAATTGTATTCAACAGTTGCAAAAATGAGAGAGACTAACATATGGTTTAATTTTATTTTAATAATTCACTTGCGCGTATGGGTCTTTAGCAGTGGAGGAAACCGGAGGACCGGAGAACACACACGAGGTTGGACTTGCGACCCAACTGCTTGTCGACACGTACAGTTGGCTAAATGACAGACTTGATAACCATTCTGCCATCCAACTCCCCACAAATGATAGAAAACAGGTCATTTGTATTCTAAGATCAATTTTAAGTCAGTCGTTATACATGCCATGTGGGGGGGGGGGGTGGCCTAGTGGTCTAGAGTGCCGCACTTTGACCTCCAGCTGGCCGGCCACCTCTGGATTGCGGCTGTGATTTCGAGCCCTGGTGTTAGCGTATGTGGCAAGGAGATGGGGGCGCCTTCTCAACCTCGTGGGTTTCCTCCGGGCATTCTGGTATCCTCCCACTGCTACACACCCCTACGCGCAAGCGAATTATTGAAATAAAATTAAACCATATGTTAGTCCTGAAATGACCTAGTTGTGTTGAGTGGACGTTAAACCCCATCCCTCACACGCCATATTGTAATCTTGCTGACGGACCACTTACTGTAACTAAAGATAGGTTGGTAGGCAACGAAACATACGCCCATGTTTAAGTCTCTCGAGTTTCACGATAATCATCGTATTCTTTTGCAGGTAGTTCTTCACATGTGTGAATTTAAATTCAATCGGTGATAACTTTAATGTGTTCACAAGATTTACTCAGCAATTCTATTATCGAGAGAGAGGGAGAGAGAGAGAGGGAGAGAGAGAGAGATAGGGAGAGAGATTTAACGTCAACTCGGATAAACGGGTCAACGCCATATCGTGGGCTACGAGGAACAGTTTGCTAATTCCAGCCCCAAAGGGTTCTTTTACGTGCACGCCAACGTGTAAACGGATTTGTGTCTCTTTTGAACGACTAAACGACGCCTGCACCACTAACAAGGAAACGCATGTAGAAATATACCGACGAACATTCAACACGGGTATCATCGAACAAGGAAACCACCAGGTTGTCGGGGCACCGCTTTACCAACTGAGCCAGCATGTCGCCTTAAAGGCCCAATACCACTCTTGTTGTAACTGAATAATATGTTCCAATCTTTATTCTGGTCAAAAACTTGTACTATTTTACAATATTCTAATTAATTGGTGATACAAATTTCATCTTAACACACCAAAGTTAAAAAATTGGAAAATTCAACGTAAACACTTTCAAATGTAACTTGGATTTAAACATATTTCCGAACGTTTTGGACAAGTAAAATAGGATGTAATGGAAAATTTACACAATAGGTATGACACTTTAACATCTCGTAGTTAGAATAAGGATATTTTTTTACTGGACCTGCCAAGCCAGCAAGAGTGTTTTTGTCCCTTTAATACAAAATGATGGCTGTGGTATTTACTGCCGAGAGTTAACAAAACAACTACATGTACTTGAGTTGAACCTACAATATCTGTGAACTCAGTTAAAAACGACCAAACAGAACATTCGTTTTATAACTGATTCAGTTGAAATCTAAAATATCAATTTTCTCAAGACAATAAATAGTCTGGTGTTCACAAAACAACCATGTCGATAACATTAATCGAAAATTGTTTTGAAGACCGGAAAAATAACATGTGCGTGAGTAGGTGATTCGCGTGTTTCTACAATAAATATCATGAAAGGCGCTAACAGATATTCTGTTAAAGAAAAGCACGCCCTGTCGAGTGTACGACAGCTAGTACCATTTTAAACAAGGTGATATTTAGTGAAATGAATTCGTGTTTAACATCCTATTGTTTTGCTCTAACTAGGCTAATAAAGACGGATATACACCATACATTGTGCTATGAGGAAAATGTTGCCCAGACAGCGGCGCTACGATCTACTCTTCTTTCGAATGCCAACCGTGGGAGGTTCTTTTATTTGCAGAGGATATCGTTGTTTCGTTGTTAAATAGGCTCTATCCCCCCCCTCTCTCTCTCTCCATGTCTCTCGCTCTCTCTCCTGTATCCCTGACAAGGAGAAACCAGATGAACTAACTCGGATAACACTGGGAGTGAACCCGCGACCCCCGGGCTATCCCCAGTGGCTCCGGTGATATTTAGTAATCAGTCATACGTATCAGTACATGTCATGTCCGATTTATTATTTAATTTCGAACTAAGGGTGTATAGGCTGTATCATGGCGTATGTCCGCATTTATATACGTGCTTGGTGCAGAAAATAACGAAAAGTTTAAACTGCATTTAACTTTATTTGGTATTCAAGATATATCAAATTACATCGTTCACTCGACATAACCCAGGTCTATTTGAGACTAACATATGTTAATTCAATAATTCGCTTGCGCGTAGGAGTCATTCGCAGTGGTAGAAAGCCTGGTGACTCGGAAACAAGCCACGAGGTTGAACAGGCGACACTACTCCTTATCATGTACAAACTTAACTTAGGATCGAAACCATGCCACCTGACTGACTCAATGACAGACCTTATGGTATACATCGCACACGTTATGACACTCGACACCCCACCTCCAAATTTACCAGTCTATATCATCGCTAAACTAGAACAAATTATGAAACATCTAGTCGTTGATGTGGGACGAAAAACCGAGTTCCCCTGTACACATTGACGTGCACATAAAATATCCCTAGGCAGAAAGAATTCGATATAAGAGTAGACCGTAGAACCGCTGCCCGGGAAAATTTTCCTCATAGCATATCGTATGGCGTATGCCCGTCTTCATTAGCCTAGTTTAGGAGCGGAAGAGTAGAACGTTAAACCCCTTTTCATTTCATTTCATTTCATAGACGTATTTATTGAATAAAAGTACAGTATGTCTGGATCGAAATTAAACCCAGAACGAAAATAAATCAAACATGTATCCACTATTTAAACACAATGTTTAATCTTATACACAGTTCATCTTCCTTTCGCGCGATTTCCGATCCTTAATCTACATATGATCGGTAGACTAAAGATTTGGCCGAATGGAAAATTCATTTCTCAACCAGAAACGAAATATAAATTACATCAATAAAGTATACATGTTGGTGAAAAAAAAACATTCGCGATTTTGACACAGTCGTTTATTTTTGTCTGTTTAAAATAAAACCAACCAGCGAAATAATAGAATAGATTTATTGGAAGAATGTACTGTCGACCTTTTGTTTAATCTGTCTAACACTTTAAAATATATCATTTTAAAAAAACACACACCAAAAAAGAATATATCCTTTCGTACACCCTCATCTATTTTTGTCTGTCTAAATAAAGGAAGTCTCGAATGAATAAGAAAAAAGCGCGTTAGGGGAAAATTGGAACACATTCGTTTACTTTTGCCTGTCCTATACTCCAATGTATATGAGTTACAAAAACACATCATACAAATAGAGAGAGAGCGAGAGAAATGGGGTTTAACGTCCACTCAACACAAACTAGGTCATTTCGGGATTAACATGGTTTATTTTATTTCAATAATTCGCTTGCGCGTAGGGGTCTTTAGCAGTGGGGGCAAACCGCAGTGCCCGGTGGAACCCACGAGCTTGAAAAGGCGCCCCTATTTTCATGCCACATACGCTCCCACCAGGGTTCGAAAAGCCAGAGGTGGCCGGCCAGCTAGAGGTCGGAGCGCGGCACTCTAGACCACTAGGCCATTCCAACTCCACATAATACAAATAAGACAATGGAAACATTCGTACATATTCCGTAATATCCAACTGTCCAAATATCCCACCCCACCGCTTCCCAACCTAAAACAGAGTATAGAACTATAAGAAGATCTGGCCTCGAGTTAATAAAGCATCCTCAGACTTAAGTTACTTAAACTTGTTCACCTTATTTTCAGTCAAATATAGCCAATATGAAGCTTTTGTTGTTTTAATATATCAACTACATCACTTCGAAGCTATGTGCAAAGTGTTGCATTTCTGGATCAAAGATATTTCTCATAAACAGTCTGAGAATGCTTTGTGAACTTGGGGCCGGATCACATTCGTTTACTTGTCTCCGTCCAGTATTCTCAATCCGAACCTTTGTCATGAAGAAAATCCCACCATGATAGTCAGAATTCTAGTTTGATTGAAAGAAATCGAGACAATCACGCCTCGTTTATCTTGTTCTTTAGAATCCTGGGAATCTCTCAGACACATTTTCTTGGACAAACGAGGGGATTATCCAACGGGTCACCGAAAATGCTTAAAATCTGTTTGTATTAGAAAACGGATTACTAAAAGGTCTAAATGTCTCGCGAACAGTCATTTTGGAGCTAATACGTAGTTCTTCCAGACAATAGGGTTTCTAGACAGGCATTGTTAAGGACTCAGATTATAAAAATAAACAACCAACGAGGTCGTGATATTAAGCAATGATAGATTCTCGAAGGTGCTTTGAATATGAACTCCACGTTTTTTTAATTAAAAAAAGTACCAGTCACTTTTAATGTTCAAAGACTAGACTTCGCTAATATCATTCGTAACTGAATATAAATGCATGAGGAGGGGGGGGGTCACGGTGGCTAAATCGATGGCTTTCTAGTCTGGGTCGGTTGTTCGATTCCTGCATTGGCCGAGAAAGTTCATCGAAAAATTTCCGGCGTGGTTTCCTCTTGTCAGTGATGCAGTTCCGACGGCCAGACAAGGACAGCTGTCTAGTCGTTCGGATAGTATGAAAAACGGAAGCCCCGTGTACACATTGGCTTGCACGTAAAATATTCCTGGGCATATGGAATTCGATATAAGAGTAAACCGTAGTGCCACTGTCCGTACAAAATTTTCCCCATTGCACCCTGTCTGCATTAGCCCAGTTTAGGAACAGAACTGTAGGACGTTAACCCCTATTTCATGAATGCATGAATGTTTTTTTCCCAAACCTTTCGATTGAACAATCGTATTACATTATATTTGGACTCTAGTGGAACAGACAGAACCAGGTGTTTCATTTCGTCATGAGATAAAACATTCCTCTGCTACAACATACGGTAACCATACCACCGCTAGCGGTAACAGATTCTTAGTTTTGGCGGGAATTCTTCTGGTACTAATAGAACCAGAAATATGTATAAACAAACATCAACATGTGGTTACCATAGGGATGGAATTAGAAAACATTTGTTAAGGAAACAATTTAAGACAAGGGCGTGTTTTCTCGCTATTAGCAATTCTTGCTGTTCTTAGAATAACTATAGAGTTCTTGGATAGGAGCAATCGGTAAAGCTCGGTAAATTCCCAAATTTCAGGAAAATATTTTCGTATGTCAGCTTTATTTTGAATACCTATCTACCTATTTTAGCGTTCTATCTTCCTTCCAGAGCCAACAACTTCTGGCAGTAATAAGTAGCAGATCTATATATCGTTTTATTTTTGTTTTTCTTTCAGTGTATTTCAAAGTGTTCATACATTCTCATAAATTTGATGTTTTTCAAGTAGGATTTGTTGTCTTCGAGTAACTATGATATTTTCGGGTTAATTTCGACGGGTTGGAATATTGACACTGTGGGAATCTTAAATCAACGGTAATAAAAACTGTATATATGTGCATGACGTGGAATATACGACTTTGGCTTGGTCGAATTGATCTCAGTTCGTTTTATTGTTAATAGACGCTTGTTAAAATATTTAGTCTGCTGTCTTAGTATACTCAAGGGGGTTTGGGAAGACCTAGTGGTCTAGAGTGCCGCGCTTCGACATCTAGCTGGCCGGTCACCTCTGGCTTGCAGCTGTGGTTCCGAGCCCTGGTGTGAGCGTATGTGACATGGAGATGGGGTCTATAGGCTTCTGCCTGTTCTCTAATCCAGTTTCTTTAAATAAATATTGTTTACAAAAAAATATGGGGGCGCCTTCTCAATCTCCTTGGTTTCCTCCGGACACTCCGGTTTCCTCATATGGCTAAAGACCCCTACGCAAAAGCGAAGTATTGAAATAAAATAAACCGTATGTTAGTCCCGAAATGACCTAGTTGCGTCGAGGGGACGTTATACCTTCTCTCTCTGTCTTTCTATGTCTCTCTCTCCCTACCCCTCTCTCTCTCTCTCTCTAATACTCAACTGTGTTTTGATACATTGATAATATGCAGACTATAACTTAATTGCCTCTCCCACGGCTGAAATTCGATGAAGAGTATTGGGATTTTCAAGGTTAGACAATTACCAACTTTATGACGGAAATGTTATTTTAACACGGTAATTAAGGACAAAGAATTGGGAAAGAATTTAAACTGAAGTCATAGCTGCTGCAATTTGATTAACATGAAAGTAAATCCTGACTTTAAAACGCACCTGCTTAATCCAGTCCTGCCGTATCATAGGACTCGCATCTACTTAATCCAGTCCTGCCGTGAGGTGTCATAGGGCTCGCACCTATACTTAATCCAGCCCTGAAGTGTCATAGGGCTCGCACCTACTTAATCCAGCCCTGAGGTGTCATAGGGCTCGCACCTACTTAATCCAGCCCTGAGGTGTCACAGGGCTCGCACCGGCTTAATCCGGTCCTCCCGTGTCATATGACTTGCACCTACTTAATCCAGTCCTGCAGCTGCGAAGTACAACACCCTGACAATGATTGAAGTTGTTTACAATATGAAACGCGTGGATTAGTGTTTAACGTCCACTCGACACAAACTAGGTCATTTCGAGACAAATGGTTTAATTTTAAATCTAAAATTTACTTGCGCGTCGGGGTGTTTAGCAGTGGGAGGAAACCTAAAGACCGCGAAAAACCCCACAGGCGACTATATGGGATTGGAGAAAGTTTATGCTAATGATTGACCTAAGTAACAAGAAAACTGGAATAATATTTGTTATAAGAAGTTCAAACACATATCCGTACAATGATATACCGAGAATGTACATGTACCAAAATAATTATACGTAAACGTAAACTATGTACATGGTATCTATACTATTTCTAATCTAAAAAATAAAAGTACATATTTTAATAATATTTTCGAAATAAATTCAAAAGCCATGCCTTAACTATTTTTATCACCCCACCCCAGTCCTTGACTTACTTCACCCTATTCACCTTAGTCCTTACCGTATCCATGTGCCTCTCCACCGTAGTCCCTACCCTATCCATGTGCCTCCCCACCGTAGTCCCTACCGTATCCATGTGCCTCCCCACCGTAGTCCCTACCGTATCCATGTGCCTCCCCACCTCAGTCCTTACCCTATCCACATGCCTCTCCACGCCAGTTCTTCATTTACCCTCATAACACCCTACCCCAGTCCCACATACCTCTACACACTAGTCGGTTACTTATTCCCATAACACCCAACCAACTACTTAACGTTCCCCGGTAACACCCAACCAACTCCTTATTGTACCCCGGCAAAACCCCACATAAGTCCTTAACTTATCTACATAACACCGCAACCCAGTCCTTAACTTACTCACATAATACCCCACGCCATCCATTTCAACCCATCCCAGTCCTTAACTAAAACCCATTACAACCCACCCTGGTCCTTAACCTTCACCCATTACACCCATCCAAGTCCTTAACTTACACCCATTACAACCCATCCCAGTCCTTAACTTACACCCATTACAACCCATCCCAGTTCTTAACTTACACCTATTACAACCCACCATGGTCCTTAACCTACACCCACTACAACCCATCCCAGTCCTTAACTTACACCCATTACAACCCATCCCAGTCCTTAACTTACACCCATTACAACCCATCCCAGTCCTTAACTTACACCCATTACAACCCACCCTGGTCCTTAACCTTCACCCATTACAACCCACCCCAGTCCTTAACTTACACCCATTACAACCATCCCAGTCCTTAACTTACACCCATTACAACCCATCCCAGTCCTTAACTAAAACCCATTACAACCCACCCTGGTCCTTAACCTACACCCATTACAACCCATCCCAGTCCTTAACTTACACCCATTACAACCCATCCCAGTCCTTAACTTACACCTATTACAACCCATCCCAGTCTTTAACTTACACCCATTACAACCCACCCTTGTCCTTAACCTACACCCATTACAACCCATCCCAGTCCTTAACTTACACCCATTACAACCCATCCCAGTCCTTAACTTACACCCATTACAACCCATCCCAGTCCTTAACTAAAACCCATTACAACCCACCCTGGTCCTTAACCTTCACCAATTACACCCACCCTGGTCCTTAACCTACACCCATTACAACCCACCCCATTCCTTAACTAAAACCCATTACAACCAATCCCAGTCCTTAACTAAAACCCATCACAACCCATCCCAGTCCTTAACTTACACCTATTACAACCCATCCCAGTCCTTAACTTACACCTATTACAACCCACCCTGGTCTTTAACTAAAACCCATCACACCCCACCCTCACATAACACCTCCACCTCAGTCCTTTAGTTACTCCAATTGCACCCACCACCCCAGTCCTAAACTTACACCAACATCACCCTACCCCAGACCCGAACTTGTTTAAAAACGATGGAAGGCGAGAATAAGGGTTTCAACATCCAGGCAACACCCCCAGGGATCCCAGTCCTGTGCACTTACATTTTTGGAATAGAAACCGAATTTGGTGACCGCAAAGTGTATGTGGACACGATCCGAAAGGCGTCAAAACTGGATTCAATATTTATGTGCGAGGAAGAGAATTGAACCCAGCAGTTTCCCTAATATTCTTATCGATTTTTAACTGTCAAGTGTTCTTTTATCAGCATGGAAATGTGTATACGGGTGGAGCTCGGTTTTTGGTTCCTCCCGAGCGACTGGGTTACCACCTAGTTTGGTTTTTTTCCCATCAAAACCTTGGGCAACAAAGTTTTTAAGTTTATTACTGGCAATACCGTAAATAAATAAAAAATCCACTAATTAGTGATTTAGAATTTCACGAGTTTTCAAGAATTGATATTAGTTAAATGTCATTTAAATGCAAACTAAAACCATTTCAAAAACTCAAAAAAAACAAAAAAAATAAATATTTTAGAAAGCTTTTCATGCTTGTACTGGTTGTAGAGTTCGGCTAGCCATGCTGAATTGAAACAGCTAACCATGCTGGGTTTAAATGGGCATGGGGGTAGGGGGTTTTAGGACTGGGGCTGGTACCTGTCATATTGTTGGATGGGCCACACCCTGGACAGGGCGGCGCATCAGACCCACCTATTAACAGAAACTGTTGGTTCTCCAGATCAAACTTTGGCCAGTCGATGTTGACGAATCTGTTTTTCACTCGGCCTCCATGAAGTGATGTCTGATTTCGTGGTAGGTTAGGATCACTGGAAGAAAAAGACAGAGAAAGACGAACTATAAGTATTTTTTTTTGTTGTTGTTAAAGATGATTGATTCAGACATTTTTATTGATTTATTTGAACCACCGACCTGTCGTAAAATCAATTTAGACAGATAAAAATACATGGCTTAACAGAACCATTCCAACAACCAAAGCCAACTCAGTATAGGAAGAACGGTTGAGCATTTAGTTGGTTCACTACCGTAGTTTAACCAAGTGGAGAGTCGGATAAGGAATACGGCCTATCGGATGACAAGGAATGAAACGGGGTTTAACGTCCTACTGTTCTGCTCCTAAACTAGGCTAATGTAGACGGACATACGCCACACAGTGTGCTACGAGGGGAATTTTGCCCAGGCGGTGGCGCTACGATCCACTCTTATATCGCATTGCAACTGCCAAGGAATCTTTTACGCATACGCCAATATGTATACGGAACCTGGGTCTTACGTCCCATCCGAACGACTAGACAGCTGTCCTTGTCAGGCCTTCCATCCTGCATTACTGACAAGGGGAAACCACGCCGGAAAATATGAATGGACTTTGTCGTCAATGCAGGGATCGAACACCCGACCCCCACGGTTGACAAGGAAGTGAACGCGCAAACCATTGGTAGTATGTTGACGTTTCGCTTACTTGTAGGTTGGATTCGGGGCAAAAATGTTCCAAGTTTGATGGCGAATTCCGTTGGTTCATAGCCCGTTTGGGAAAGGAAACTTATACGTTAAGCCCATTTCCGCTGCCTTTCCAACTTATGGTTTAGCCTTACCAGTGTGGCGCGCCAGACAGGGTAAGCTTACTCTTCCGCACACCTGTTACCACTGTTTGTCGTGTATTTTGAACACGATAAACAGTCCATATGCTGATTTACACTATTTTGGATGATTACACTATTTTGCCCATACCGTTTTTTAGGCTTCGAATTTTGTCTAATGGCTTGGATTGTTCGTACTTGGTTTTATTTTATTTCACAACATTCTGACGCTAAACCTTTTCAATGATTCGATCTATACCCAGAAGATAAATGGTCTTCTTATTGACATAAATCTAACCCTGGTTCCTTTAAAATATGCACATAGATACCAAAATACAGGATTGAAAGAATCTTGCCTGCAACGTAAAGGAGGGAGACGTTATTAATCAAGATTGAAGCAATGCGCCAATAGGCCAGTGTCAACTACAAGCCATGAAAAGCGAGCGATTGCATTCAAGATGCCGATTGAAGCAATGCGCCAATAGGCCAGTATATTGAATACAAACGGCCATGAAAAGCGAACGGTTGCTGCATTCATTGTGTTCTAGTGAACGAACGACTCGAGGGTTTCTGTGTTATTCACACCAGTAAACGATATCGAGGCTGAGGTAAAAAAAAAGCGGCGTGGTCGTGTCTATACTCCATTGATCTCCACCAAATAAATTCCCGCCATTATAAATATTTGTGGCAGTAAGAACCAGGAATGACAGAAGATCGAATTATTTCATCAGATTAAAGCTGACCGTTCTGACCCGCGAGGAATAAACATGAAAATTATCCTGTTTTTCGTCCTCTAGTCTGAGCAGATTGATTGCTTTTTGTACTCCTCTAAATTGATTCTGGGTGAAATGGAACTTCTAACAGCCCCGACGAAATTATTTATTTCTAATTCAACTTGAATTTATCGGAGAGATTTAAAACCATTTTACCCGTTTCCAGTTTACATCTTTGATAGATTTCGTTTATAAATCGTGATCAAATTCAATTTGTCATAAGATTTGATGTTAAATCTAACTTAAGTTATTACAGTCAATATATAAGGGAGTTATTTTTATGGATCAAACGGTGCATTTATGGTTTTATGCCTTCATATCTATATATCAGTTGGGATTTTAAATTCTACTTAATACAGTCAGACGAATTTATGACCCAAGAAATGGAATCTATCAAGTGTCGGGGAGGGGGGAATGAATGAAATGAAATGGGATTTAGCGTCCTACGCTTAAGCACCTAACCTGGGCTAATTGAAGACGGGGGGGGGGGTAACAGGAGAGAGAGAGAGAGAGAGAGAGAGATGGGTTTAACATCCACACGACACAATCTAGGTCATTTTGGGACTTCCGTAAGGTTTTCAATTTTTATTTCAATAAGTCGTTTGCGCGTATGGGTCTTTAACAGGGGAAGGAAATCAGAATACAGGGGGGGGGGGACGAAAGTTCTGTGCGTATGCTGCCGACTCATACGCCGCGGTGTTGTAACAGAGGGGTTAAAGCTCGGCGAAAAGAATAAGACGTGCACTTTAGATCGTAAGATCTGTCATTGAGTCAAATGGCGTGGTAACTATCCAACACGTGTACGGCCGTCTATCTAACCGCGTGAATTACTTACGTCCCCATCTCTGTCTTTATCACACCCCCACCTTTCTCTTTCTCTCTCTCTCTAACCTCTATCACCCTTTTATTCCCATCCCTCCGCCTATCGCACTCTCTTGTAAGATGATCTACTTGCAAGTAACTACAATTCACACCCTTCCTCTCTCTTTCTCGCTCTCTCTATCCTCCATCACCCTTGTACCCTTGTATCCCCCACCCCTCTCCCCCTCACGCACTTTCTTGTAAGATGACATACTTGCAAGTAACTACAAATCACACCCTACCTCTCTATTTCACTCTCTCTCTACCCTCCATCACCCTTGTATCCCCACCCCTCTCCCCTCTCGCACGACGACCTACTTGCAAGTTACTACAAATCATCTGCTGTATTGTGTTTTCGACTCATAATGACCGCCATCGATTCAATAGAATTAAAACCAAACCCATACTACCAGACACAGCAGACGATCACCAGAAAATAATTCGATAAAATAGTTCTTAAAATAAAGCAGCAACCGGCTCACCGTTATTAGAACCCACTTGACCCGCGTGATTTCAATTCACCGTTTTACTGAATCCCTTTTCTCTCCAATCTAAATCTTTGAATTTATGAAAAAAATGGTCGAAGAAAATGAAATGAGGGGTGATATTAATTTAACCGCCAAATATCAACTAGGTTTATATTTGCGCCAGACATTGATATTTTTTTCTTTTCTCCAGGATTTCGTTTTAAAATAAGAATGGTGTTTTATGGTGGTGTGATGAATAGTGTTATATACGGTGGCATGCTGACAGTTCTATTATAGATAGAGATGTAAAGAAATACAGATTGAAGATTGGGGTTAAACTTGTCACAGAAAACATCTATTATATAGCTAGAGATGTAAGAGAGAGAGAGAGGGAGAGAGGGGTAGAGGGGGGGGGGGATCGGGTTTAACGTCCACTCGACACAAACTAACATATGGTTCAATTTTATTTCAATAATTCGCTTGCGCGTAGCGGTCTTTAGCAATGGGAGGAAACCGGAGCTACCGGAGAAAACCAAACGCCGTTGGACAGGCGACCGGGGATTTGACACCAAGCCAGTTAACTCAAAGACAGGCTTTATGACACAGCGCGCACGTGCTAACCATTCGGCCACACGACCCCTCGCTAGAGATTAACTAACTACAGATTAAAGATTGGGGTTAAACTTTTTATAGAACAACATTATAGTCATAACCATCTTATAATTACAAAACAGAAGTCGCGTTGGCGCAGTTAGTAAGACACTGTCTCGTTAACCAGTGGATGTGGGTGGTGGGGGTGGGGGGTACATTAATATCGTCTTATTAACGCCTGTTCAATCAAAGTTTCTATAATATCTAATAGACGCTGACCCTAACCCTTGCTAGCCTGAACGTCGTGGGTTCGATCCCGTTGTTGGCTACTGGCCGAGAAATTTCATAGAAATTTTCCAGCGCTGTTTCTCCTTGTCAGTAGCGCAAGACGGAGTGCCTGGCAAGGATAGTGTCTAGTCTTCCTAATGGGACACACGTACAAGACCCTTGATACTTGGGATTCGAATTAAGAGTAGGCCGAAGTGTCGCTATCCATGCATTATCCCACTCGGAACAGAAAAGTAGGATGTTAGACCCAAATTTAATTTTATTCTTCTTTGAGTTATATTCTGGCGACCGAAGAACTACTAATGACAATGATACTTAAAGGAGCTAAGTCACTAACATCTGGGACCTAAAAATTCACAAAAGTGGGTCGCAACGCATATAATACTGTTTTATTCTGGCGACCGGAGAGCTACTGATGACAATGCTACTTAAATGAAATGCTAGTTTGTGACACCAGTTGGCAATGTGGATACGGTCAGGCTTCTTGAACCACAGATATTCTTATTAATCAGATATATGATACCTGAGTAACTCTACAACTAACCTTGAGGACCCGGTATCGACGAAGGTGTTGTCCGAGGAAGTAGCCAAGGATTGCCCTCGGGGGATCCCCTTGGTCTGTGAAGCCTGACAACGTTGGGGACGCATGGTTTATGTCCATCGTCATTAGCCCGGTTGGTGAAAAAGAAGTGGGATGTTAAACCCCATTCCATTACGATCTTACCACGATGCTTGTGGCTTTCCTGTTATAAATAAAGAGGTGGACTTTTTTAATCAGAACTTACCCTGTTTTAGCAAAATTTGTCCAGTACGTCATCACGGCTTCACTGATCATCCTTTCAGCATTTGTGTAAGTCGCCGGAAACGGTGAGATACCACCAACTAGAGGAGCACCAAAAACGTAAGGTAGTTCATCACCATGGATACCATGCACATTTTCAGTTAAACTTTCTTCAGTTTGGGTCGAATAACTGAAGGCGTAGAGATACGTTTCTGCAGTCTCCGCGTGATACTGTGCCGCTTTGATCAGCGGAGCAACATACTGCCCATCACTAAGTAGTTCCAATATATTATTGCGCTTACTGAGTTTATCCGACATTCGGTTCCAATCCGTGTAATGGTGGTCTAAAATTTCGTATATTTTTTGTCTGTGATATTTGAAGACATTTTGAACGTAAGTTCTAATCATTTGGGATTTTCTGAATTCCGAAATCCCTTTCGTAATCTCGTGCTGTTTAAGGTAAGAATAGGCTTCGTTTTTCGTAATTCCAAACATCACTTTGGCTTCTGCGAATTTGGACTGTTTCTTTTTCATAAGTTCCTCCACCTTTTTGGGTAAAACACTCCACCCATCCACAGAGGGTGCAAAACACGAATAGTACTTAGGCGGAAGTGGCACCGCATTCACTAGTTCCGACCAGGAACGTTCTCGTAAACATTTCACTAAAGCACGAGAGTTTGAAATATGGCGGGAACAATTCACGTTCACTGCTAACTTCTGTGTGCACCATACTGGATCGTAGGAGACTGCCCACGTGCTGAGAGCCGATCCACTCTGGACGATGGCGTTCTGGAACAGTGGTCCGTGGCCTTCTAGAAAAAATGGCATACGAGTTATCCCGTTACAAATACTTTGTCTTAGGGCTTAAAGGTGTTAGTAGGTGTTAGTAGCCCAACCTCATCTTGACGAATCAAGTCAAGAATTTCCATCTTGTTATATATTATCGGTTAGGATGCATTATGTAAGAGCTAAAGCTGCCTATTACAGGAGTTTCTGTTTTAAATTTTATATAAATTATTAGTTTAACATTTTTGGACTTCACATAATCAACTCAAAAGATCAACGCCAAGCGTCACCCGGAATAAAGTAATTTGAATGGAATTTCCAAAATATTCATTTTTATTTTCCCCTTTCTTTCTATTATAGCAAGAACGAGCATCCCTTACGTATACATAATGCACCTGTAATTGAAACTATATTATATTATTAAACCTTTTTTTTAAAGTTTTATTTATAAGTTCAAAATATTGCCAGTGCAAAAATTAGATATTATGTTTGCTTAAATCTATATTCTGATTAAAACTGTATGTTATTATTAACGCCTAACAATGTGAAGTAATATTTATACAGTTTAAATTATAAATTTATGCGTAGAAAAACCACACACTATCTTTTTGTTTAAACTAGATTCTATTTTCCTAATACTTTCGTTTTTTGTTCTTTTTGTGTGTCATTATATATTGATAGGTCCCTAAGGTTTCTATTATAAATTATGCTCAGAAACACTAGTCACTAATTTCTTTGTTTAAACGTACTTCTATTTGCATCGTCTCTTCGATTATTTTGTTGTGTTATTATACATTGATAGTTTACTAATTCAAGTACCCATTTAAAGAGTAGGTTTTAACATCTAAACATTTTACTTACGTATCATTGTTTACTAAACTTTTTGAATTTTATCCATAAATCTGTCTGTTATTTTATAAATTTCGAGCTATTAATCGTAGCTAAAATTCATGTGTATTTAAATTTATTTACCAATTTCCACTGTGTTTTAAATGTTCATAATCTATAGACATCATAACGCACAATTATATTCATTGATTATGCAATAAGTTCATATTTTATTTATACGATAACGCCCATTCATCGTCATTAGTTATTGATTCCCAATTACCTATACTTATACTATAAAGCGCATTTATATTCATTTATCATGTATTATTTATGAGTTTTAAATATTGATGAGAGGTTAGATAAATCATAATTTACAGTTTAATTTCATCTTTAAAATTTCAAAATTAGTATCATTTAATCCCATTGAATAGTTATTATGTATTATTTACGAGTTTTAAATGTTGATGAGAGGTTGGATAAATCATAATTTTACAGTTTAATTTCATCTTTAAAATTTCAAAATTAGTATCATTTTAATCCCATTGAATAGTTATTTGTGAAATGCTATAACACGAATAATGAATACAAACATATAATAAACATTAAAAACAATACTAAACACCGAGTGACATAAGAAACCCCCCATTCACTGAATAAATAAACCTAACCCCAACTAAAAAAAACTGAGAACAGAAGCTATAAATTACATTAAATTTTAAAAAAAACCACATAAATAAAACTAAAATAAAAAAAGTGATTTGAAAAAAACATACACAATAAAAGAATAAAATGAATCCACAAGTGTATTAAATCATATTTCCCATTTACTCACCCTGGACAAACGGTGATAACAAAATAAGATTAACAATGGCGGCACCGTGGCCATGACCAAATAAGGTAACACGACCCGGATCACCATTAAAACTGACTATGTTTTCCTTCAACCAATGAAGAGCTTGGATTATATCTAGTTGTGCATAGTTACCCATTGCGGAGTTATCTCCCGTGGCAAGAAAACCTAAAAATAAAGGCAACCAAGGTTAAAACATGCGCTCATTTAAAGAGTGTAAGATACAGGATGAAACTGAATCGTCAGTCCGTCAGACCTGGTACTAAAACACTGTCATATTCAGTCAATGGGAGTACTACCATACCATCAACAGTCCATATGCTGATTGTACTATCTTGCCTATACCGTTTTTTTAGGACTTCGAATTTTGTCTAATGGTTTGGATTGTTCGTACTTGGTCAGTCAACATGGACACCATAAACCCCCGGCATACCTGATGCTGAAGCACCCGGAATCCCCCGACAACAATTTACCCGAGCAATCTATACGTTCGTTTGAATCCCAAGACATATTTTTGTTATATAAATCCCATTCAATCCGTCTGAATTGAATATAAACATCTACCAGAAATCTTGGCACATTTAACAAAATAGACCAAAGTGTTCCACACAATCATTTCTACTCAGAATTAGCAAGAAGCTCGCGCGACGAATTTTTCTTTCTTTGCGTTAAAAGGTTAGATAACCTTCGACAATGTGTGATAAAAAGATACGCCCTTTTCTATTCGAGCAAATTTAGGACTTGAATTGTCTAAGATAGTGGCAATTCTGCCTGGAAACCTCTTGTCCAACTTATTCAGACTAGCCGAGTGGGATAATTCAATCGGTAAGCTACGGCATTGATTTTTCCCAGGCGCCAATCGAAGGAAAAATATTTTTATTGGTTCGCAAAATGGCTGTATTTAGCCCAGAGCTGCTTTTAACTATTGTATAGAAAAAGTTAATAGTAGCGGTGACGATGAATGGCATTCCCCAGATAAAATTGTCCACCGAGCGCGCTAAATTACACGCCACAGATCAAAGACTGAATAGCCTCTTACAGACTTTTAAAAGCTTTTAAAATTTTGGTTTTTATCTTTGATAACATAAAAACAGAATTCCAGGAACGGCCACGGGACAAACAAAATGATGCGAATGAAAGAAGAAATGCGATCAGATTTAAGGATAATGAAAAAAAATCGTCAAAATCAAAAAAATGTAAATGGCAGAGATTATATGTTCGTAAAGCGAAAGCGAGAGAGAGAGAGAAATGGGGTTTAACGTAGTGTTCGGCACGAATATTCGAATATTCGCTCGTCAAATATACTATTCGAATATTCGAATAGCAATCACCATATTCGAATAATTTCGAATACCTGATCAAAGACCATAACTCTGGCAGTATTTATGGGAAATCGCTGAAAATCATTAGTATTCTTTGTCTCATGACCTTAAACAATGTGTATAAATTTAAAGTCAATCGGATATTAAGAGCGTGCAGCGGATTTTTTGAAGTGATCAAGAGCCATAACTCTGACAGTAATTATCTCTACGTCTTTCGCTATGGCTTTTTATGTTAAATGTGTGGCGCCCGCCGTTCCCTGCAATTACTAGGCCATGTCTGCGTGTAAGGAGTAGCTATATAAGGTTCATTCTCACCCAGCTAAACACTTAAATAATCATGTTAGTGTGACTAAGAAGGATTAGCCTGTTTCACATTGGGCTATGTTTATTTCATTAGGTTAAACCTAACAGTAAAACAAAATCACTTGTTGTACGTGACAAGGAGAGTAAGAATGCCCGTGCAACATCGTCGGTTTTCTCCGGGTCCTACTGTTTATTCCCACTGCTATAGACCCCTACGCGCAAGCCAATTTTTGAAATAATATTGAACCATGTTACTCCCAAAATGACCTGGTTTGTGTCTAGTGGACGTTAACCCCCCCCCCTCTCTCTGTCGGCTTTTAAGGGTGCCACCCCTTCAGAGACAGTTATTCGGTAACTATATAACCAGGGAGCTCGATGTTCTCCCTCTCTGATGAATTTGTTTGGATTCTTCATGAAGAAACAGCTGGGTGACTAGACCACAATGATTTCCGTGAAATGAGGCAGTGATAGACCCACGAATGAACGAGATGCCCTTTTTTCGGATGCATCGCGGAAGAATTCCTATACATTGGTGATTGAAAATCTTGTTCTGACGTCGTGGAAGGCCGAGTACTTGTGTACAAATTGGCAGTTTACGTAAAAGATCCACTGGCAATTTCAAAAATATTTTCTTGTGTGTTGTTCACAGAGATTTCACGTATTTAATAATTGATTGGGTATTATAATACATTGAAAATTAACCACTTTAAATACTAATTTTAAGACACGTCGAATATTTGAATAGTGTTCGTGTTCGAATATCCGAACACTAGTTCAACGTCCACTCGACACAAAATAGGTCATTACTGGACTAACATGGTTCAATTTTATTTCAATAATTCGCGTAGATGTCTTAAGAAGTGGGAGGAAACTTATCTCCATGCCACATACGCTCACACTGGGGCTCGAAACCACAGCCGCAAGCTAGGGGTGGCCGGTCAGCTAGAGGTCGAAGCGTGGCTCTCTAGACCACTAGGCCACCCCAACCTCCCTGTTCGTAAAGCAATGGTTAGGAACATTAGCAGCGCTTAAAGCTACAATTTCATATTAATCCTTTAATTCACTATTGCCAGCTTAGAAATTGGCAAAAATATCATTTTTAATTTCAAACTCCAACGTTCGAAGGTAGATAATGCATGGGGGCAATAGAGAACGAGGGAGACAATTGTGTTATTGTTTCCTGTGTCAATGATTTTTAAGGGTGTGAAATAATGCCCATGGTCGTATAATAGTGAGTTGATAACCTATTGGTCCCGAAATGACCTAGTTGTGTTTGAGTGGACGTTAAACCCCATTTTCTCTCTCTCTCTCTAATAACCTGTTGACCAAAAGACAGAAATAACCATTGCGAAACCTGACCGCAAAAAGAAAAGTCAGTAATAACTCGCGACTATTTATAAAGCAGTGTTGGGGACATTGCCAGCGCCAGAACCACTGTCACACCTTGGGAACTGGAAGTGACGTCAACGATAGGAACATTGTTTTCATTTATCACGATGATCTACATGTACCAGCGAAGGCGTTCTCAACATGTAAGATAAGATAAAGACCTGACAGTTCTCGATAATACATGTAGTTTAAAATAGATAACATCTAAAGTTGGTTATGGTCTTGTTTCTTTTTTAATACATGTCTAATTAATAGTTTATATAACATTTCAGGCCTACAGAAAGACCTCCAATAGGCTTATTTGGCGCTTGCATAATGTAGTAGTAATAATAATAATAATAATCATCTTATATGGCGCTTGAATCCCAACCAAAAGGCTGCTCATTGGCGCAAATTACAATGTCGTTAAAGTCATTAACTGAATGACTGTCAGAAATGTTCTGTTTTAATATGAATGTATATTGTCACTGTTTTTTACACTTTGTGGTAAAGAGTTCCAAACCATGGAACAGTAGAGGAGAAAGCACGATCAGCACGATTGACTTTGTTAAAGGTACCATTAGTAAATTCTTATCACGTGATCTTAATGTAGTAAGACTTGAATCATTCGTATTCGTGACGCGCCGTCTTCTACATTGTTCAAACAAACTACCCTTAACACTGTTTCATGTAAGTGTCTTTAACGGAAAGTCGAGAATATAATCCGAGCATTTGGATGATTTTATGGGACTCAAAACTTTCTGTACTGCAACCGTTGCGTGCACTGGTCCGGCAGTTGGACCACGGTCTACTTCTCGTGGAGGTACAACTCTCGAGAGCTCCGGTTGTCTGCCCGAACAACTAAACACTGAACTCTGTTACCCGATCGGTACACAGAGAGAGAGAGAGATTGAGTTTAACGTCCAATCGACACAACTAGGTCATTTTGGGACTAACATATGGTTTAATTTTATTTCAATAATTTGTGGGAGGAAACTGGAGTGCCGGGAGGAAACCCACGAGGTTGAAAAGGCGCCCCTATCTCCATGCCACATACGCTCACACCGGGGCTCGAAACCACAGCCGTAAGCCAGAGGTGGCCGGCCACTTAGAGGTCGAAGCGCGGCACTCTAGTCCACTAGCCATCGATCGGTAAAGACAATTTTATCTAGTGCCGGGGGGGGGGGGGCTCTTCCCCGGTTGTGCTTAGCCCAGACAAGGTCAAAAGGCATTGTTATAAAATAACAAGCCTGCTTCTACCGGTAAAATAAAATAACAAGTCTGCCTCTACCGGTAACAAAAAAAGACTTACCTAACACCCCAACTCTGTAGTTCAATGTTACTACTATCACATTACCATAACTGGCAAGAACACTTCCGTCATACGCGTTTCCGGTTCCGGTGTCGTATGATTCACCATGAACGAACACCATTACAGCAAACGGAGATGTTTCGTTCCATTCTGAAAAATACAAGATGATAAGGTGAAAACGTTAGTAACTCATTTACACATATCATTTAACAGTGGAGTTGTATATGTCAGCATTGTGAAACGCGACTCGTTGTGAAATTTCAATTCATGGTAAGAATGGTGTGGGTGTGGGGGGTAATGTTTTATTTGCTGCTTCTATTGAGCAAATGACAACAGGTATACGCTATACAGAGTGCGGTTCCACGACCTACTCTGCTACTCACACCGAATTCCAACCGCCAATAGTGACCTCGGCAATCCCCCCTGCATTACATATTAATAAATGAATATCCCAAAAATAATTCGCTCCATCAATTTGTCTTTCAACATTCTCTGAGAAGAGTGAACAAATATCATCTTTTCTGAGGGCTGATATGAATTAGATACCAATAGTTCCTCTGCGTTCGTCAATCATATTTAAAAAAAATGGCGTGAAAGAAAGAAACTGTCTCTATTAACAAATTTTTGCCAATGTCATGTTTAACAATTTTCTTTTTAAAAATTGTTTTTTGTCCATTTCTATCAGTTTCTATGACAAAAAAATGGCCGTCGTTACCCAATGTGATAAACAAGTATTTTAACTGCTTGACGCGAAGTTTTTCCAACTAAATTAGATGGACTCAGTACATGAAAGGTGGAATTGAGTTAAATCCAGCCTTAAGTGGAAGTTAATACTACGACAGCGAAATCATTTATAAAAGCAATAGCAAAACGTTGTTAACATTCTGAACTTCCACAAATTGGAAAAATTCAAATCGAGATGTCCGCAAATTACCAAATGTCATGTCGGGCTTTTAGCGCCGAACGGCACGTGGAGTGCAATCTCGATTCGAGGCAATCATGGTCAATTTTTAACGGGAATTCTTACAGCTCGTTGTCTTGTATACTTTATGCACGGCGTGTAGTCACGCGATCTACAGAGTCTGAACTTTAATATAATTAACAGAACGGCTAAGTGTTTGATTTTCAGCAAAACGTGTTAGAGACCACTAAACGTCACGTTATGGTAGAATATGTAGCAGGTTCGCCTCCCGTCGCCATTATAATTACAGACTAGGTCTTGATTAATAACTGCATTATAAGTGTTCCCTTAATAACTGGTCTTATAATTCTTACATCACATATGATATAATATTACACCGAGTTCGTGATTCTTAATAATACACTTCATGTACATGATCAACGACTCCAGGTCGACCAACAGACAAAATTCCGTTTTCCTTTACCAGATAAGTAGCATGCTCGTTCTATTCTTTACTCGACCCTTTTAACTTTTTGTTTCATTTGTATTTATTTATTGTACAACAGTAAAAATGATATAATCTTTAAGTGGCATTTAGTGATTGTGGAACACAATAACAGAACACAATTTTTATGTGAAACAATCACTGGTTTTGTTTTAGAAGCACAACGTTTCAACAGGTATCCTCTTGTCGTTATTGGAGATCACGGTGGCTAAGTGGATAAAGCGCTGGTTCGCTAGCCTGGAGGTCGGGTGTTCGATCCCTGCATTGGTCGAGAAAGTTCATCTCGATTTTCCGACGTAATTTCCCCTTGTCAGTGATGCAGAAGGAGGGCCTGACAAGGACAGCTGCCTAGTCGTTCGGACTGGACGAAAAACCGAGGTCCCGTGTACACAATGGAGTGCACGTAAAATATCCCTTGGCAGTTGGAATTCGATATAAGAGTAGGCCGTAGCGCCGCTGCCCGGGCAAAATTTCCCTCATAGCACACTGTATGGCGTATTCCCGTCTTCAATTAGCTCAGGTTAAGTGCATAACAGTAGGACGTTAAACCCCATTTCATTCATTTATTCCTCTTGTCGTCAAGCACAATGTTGTTGGCGCTTTTTCAATTATCCGTATAATCCTGTCGACGTCATATCTAGACTCATTCGTCCGTAGTCAGGGGCGTGGTGACTTAATTGCACGTGGAACGGGATCCCCGGAAACAATATTTATATGTGTCGTGGTGGGGTTGGGACGGGGGTGGGGACGGCTAATATGCTAGAGTCGACTTATAACATATCTGACCATAATATTATGTTTGACACTGGTTAAGCGTTGTGATTATTATAATTATAATGTTGAATACCGCATTAAAAATACCGTGTTTTTTCCCATTTGCGAGAGGGCAAAATTACTCCACTACAATGCCAAAGGGCTCATCATTTCGCTACTCTCGCTTAGTCCCTGTTCGTAGCTGAATAATACATTTAATGCGGAATTATTCCTTTGTGAATAAAACAAGATTCAAAATTGCCTTATCAACACCTAATGATTGAAATGTCAGATTAACATGTTTCTCAAGAGGTTTGTCAAGCTTCTTGAGAATCACTCAACAGTTTCTACAACTAAAACAGTTTTATCCCAGTATTTTCTCTGTGACACACTTTGTGATATAAAGAGGATGTATAAGGCCATTCGCCTTCCGCTTCCCGTCCAAGCTTTCCTACCCACACAAATACAAGCCTTGATCCCAGGAATTTCTCTGTGACCTTCCGCTTCCCGTCCACGCTTTCCAACCCACACACAAACAAGCCTAGATCCCAGGAATTTCTCTGTGACCTTCCGCTTCCCTTCCACGCTTTCCAACCCCACATAAATACAAGCCTAGATTCCCATTCCGCATCACCTCCACGCTTTCCAACCCACATAAATACAAGTCTAGATCAAGGACCGTGTCTAGCGGGGGTGCAGGGGGTGCCCCAAACCCTCCACAACTAAATTAGACAGTCATTCAATTATCAAATGACAAACTTGATTATGATCAATATCAGAAACCTGGGCATTATATTGGCGTCCCACCAATTTGCTTCACCCAACTTTTAAAATCCTACATACGGCCCAGGCATGGGATTCTTACTGTAGATTACTTTGAAGACAGATCGACCACCCTTAATTTCCCCATTGACCTCAATGTTAATTGTGTCCTCTTTGTCCGCCGGCTCCAACTTTTCCCCAAATTTTTGTTGGGCTGAATGCTTTTCACCACAGACAGAGAAACATCACAATTTTGAGATATACAAACTAAAACATGTAACTATTCGCTCTACAACCTGGTAACTCTGTTCTACGTAGGGGGGGGGGGGGGGGCTGAATGGTTAGCACGTTCGCTCTATCATAACGCCTGTTTTTGAGTCATCTGACGTGGTTGTGATTCCCCGGTTGTACGGTAGAGGGAATAGGGTCGCCATTGTAACCTCGTGGGTTTTCTCTGGGTCCTCCGGTTTCCTCCCACTGCTAAAGACCCATATGCGCCTGCGAATTATTAAATTAAAATTCAACCATATGTTCGTCCATAAATGACCTAGCTTGTGTCGAGTGGACGTTACCCCAAATTTAATGGTGAACTCCTATCATTTAAACTGCACTACGGCATTTTCAGCAGTTTTGGTATGGTAGACTGGGAATGAGAAACTTTTATTTAATGATAAAACAATTTGAGATGCACCACGGCATGCTGTATTTCTTCACGAGTTATCCGCCCTTGGCAAGATCTTGATTAGGTATCCCCACGGGGATCATCCCATCATTATAGAGTCGAGTAGGAAGGATAAGAAACTCGGTCTGAGTTTAAATAGCAGTGACATGACGTTAGAATAACTTGAACGACTTGAAGTGACCATCATCGTATAATTAAAGCTGCCGACAAGTCTTCTTCATTACTAACAATTCTCTACATAACACATGGGGCTCTCATTGACTCGGTAGTTAAAACTCACTTCTAAATTGAATCAAATTTAAAGGGAGAGAGAGATAGAGAGAGGGAGAGAGAGAGAGAGTGTGAGAGAAATGGGGTTTAACATCCACTCGACACAAACTATGTCATTTCGGGATTAACACTAGATTATTTGTTTTTTTTCAACAATTCGCTTGCGCGTTAGGGGTCTTTAGCAGTAGGAGGAAACACGGAGGACCCGGAGAAAACCCACACGGTTGGACAGGCGATTGTTTATGGATTGGATAAGGTTTATGTTAATGGTTGACCTAACTACTACGAAATGGTAAACACGAGCGCGCTGTATCATAACGTCTGTCATTGAGTCAAATGACGTGGTTTTGATTCCCCGGTTGTACCTGCAAAGTTGTAGGGTGGCCTGTCTGGTTTCTCCCCAATGCTAAAAAAAAACACACGCGCATGCGTATTATTGAAAAACATTGAACCATGGGTTAGTCCCGAAATGACCTAGTCAGTATCCACTGGAAATCACCCTCTCCCAGCCCCCTCTCTCTCTCTCTCTCTCTCTCTTTCTAAATTAAAAACGGGAAAAAAATTGGTGAATTTGGTTGGTGTGGAATATCGAAAAGGTCTGAGACCGCTATAATTTAGGAGAGTTTATATCTGGGTTAAACGTCATAATTTAACTGCACCAAACTCACTTTCAAATTGAATTAATTTCAGATCGAATAAACTTAAGAGGAGCTACTTTGTTAAAATGGCTGAATTAGTTTCGAGGTTATTTTAAGTCTGATATCTTTGATTGAAGTCAATTTAACATGTTGAATTAGGTTGAGATGATGTGTTGGCTTAATGTTTGCCAACAGCGGAATCCGTACTAACCATGTAACGTATAAACGCTGGAAATGGTGCAATGCTCTGCTTGGCCAGATTTTTAACTCGCAAAACAAATTATACTTTTAAAATCATGAGGTATTTCAATTTAGATAATTTACAGTTTTAACACAAGCATCTTTAAAGCCCCAATACCACTCTTGTTGTAACTGAAAAATATGCCTTAATCATTATTCTGGCCAACAAATTGTACAATTTTACAATATTCCAATTAATAGATGATTCAAATTTCATCTTAACACACCAAATTTAAAAAATTGGAAAAATTCAACTACATGTTTTGAAAAGCTTAACGTAAACACTTGGATTTAAACATGTTTTCGAACCCTCTGGACAGGTAGGACACTTAAACATCAAGTAGTTAACATAAGGGTATTTTTTTTCTGGACCTGTCAAGCCAGCAAGAGTGGTATTGTCCCTTTAAAATCGAACAAAATGTAAGACATGAGCCGTTTGGTTGTAACTTAAAAATACTGACATAAAACATATTAAAACTTCAGACCCAGGAGTTATACGTTCCTTTGCTAAATTGCCAGTAATTATTTTTGCCATTTAATTTAGTTTAAACATAATCTCCATATCAAGATTGGTCGCATTATTTTTGTTACGTCTTTTTTTGTAAATCATTTTAGTGAAGCCTGTACCACAACAGGCCCGGGATTGTTCAGCGCATGGGACGCTTACGGCTGGCCACCGGATCCATTCACTTGATTTGATAATTGTTTATTTTTTACAATGTCTGTTTTCTGTCTTGTCCGCGGGTTTATCTTGTATATTTTTGTTTTGCGTGTAGTGCGGTCCTCCTGCATTGACTAGTAGAATAGTTCGTAAAAGATTTGGGGCAGTTGTTGTTCTGTGGTTACGAAATATCAATTCAAATCCGAGTTTGAATCGCGGCATGGGTTCCGGCCAATGTCCCTCAATTGGGCTTTCACTACCACCCGGTGGGCTTTCGCTACCCCCCGGTCAAAAGAGGATGGATATATGCCCGGATAACGGTTTATTCTTATTTCCGATTTCAACTGACAAAAGAACGAGGTTTGCCATTTTTCTCTACACATTGCCGTGTACGTAAAAGATCCCCTTTCGGTTGGAATTTGACTTACGCAGACCGTAGTGCGCTCTCCCCACAAGTTTCTCTCCTAGCATACTGTATGGTGTAATACCCGTCTACCCCTCAAGATATTAATTTGAGTAGTGATGATGATAAGATAAAAGCTGGTTGTATCAGAGATTTTATTTCGATGCGATTTAGCCAATATCACAAAAAACAAGATATTTTACAAAAACCAAAATGTATATAAACTTAATGAAATTATACACTTTATGTGCACAGAATAATTATTATATGATCATTGTTCACTGTACATTTATATATTCCTCTTTAAATCTTTGTAAGTGTTCTTATTTATGTACGAATAAACGAATTATCATTATTATTAGTCCAGTCGGAACAGAACTATGAGACGTTAAATTTCATGTTATTCCATTGCCCGTGATCCGAATGAACGTAGAACAGTGGGACGTTAAACCCAATTTGAATTCATTTCAAAAGCTTTCCCTTAAGAATAAAGAAAATGATTAAGTTCCTGGTTCAAAAATATATGTTAGAAAATGTAAACATTAAACGTTTAATCCCATTTGAATTCATTAAATATCTCAAGAGTGTTACCCTAAGAATAAGAAGATTATTAAGTTCTTGGTTCAAAAATATAATATGTTAGAAAATGTAAACATTAATCACAAAAAAGGTCGGAATTCTCAGACGGATAATAACAGTTCTACAAACACAAGCCAAATATCGGAGGCCATCTTGATTAAGTAGCCATTAACTCAGAGTGTTTTCCACTTTCTCAACAAGAATACAATATTATCTCTTGTAAAAAGGCCAAAAAACAATATTACAAATTGATATGTGGCCACTTACTGCGGTTAAAAGTCAGATTAAATACAGGACCGCAGTAAAGATCGATATGAACAATGATTGGTGCACGCGATTGGCGCGAGAGTAATAATTTATATTGATCGTTTAATGAAGCGAGAACATGGCGGGAATAAGCTCGCGAGACGCCGCTCTGGGCTTTCTGGTTGAACAATTAGAGAAAACAAGATGAATTTGATTTAATTCAGCGGAAGAAAAGCAGAAATGGTTCGTGACGTAACAGGGATGATGTTATAAATCAAGGTTCGCTTCCGCTGTTGGTGGGGGGGGGGGATAAAATCCCCCGCAGATTTGCCGACGGTTTCCGCATGTAAGTGGTACAGGGTAAGGGGTCTATAATGGGAAATGGGGTTTAACGTCCACTCGGCACAAACTAGGTCATTTAGCAGTGGGAGGTAACTGGAGAGTACCCACGAGATTTGACGGGCTTTATGATACAGCACGCACGTGCTAACCATTCGGCGATCAAGCCCCCCCCCCTCCAGCTATCATGGACAGTGTCTTGTCGCGTGGGTGGCACGAAAAACGAAGGTCCCATGTACACACTGGCGTACACGTAATATAACCCATGGCAGTTGGAATTCGAGTATCCGAGCCAAATTCCACTCATAGTACACTTTGTGACGTATGTCCGTCTTAATTCAGTAGCCAAGTCGATGCAGAAAAGTAGACATAAACAGTTTACACTTATATTTTAGAGAGAGAACGAGAGAGAGAGAGAGAGACAGAGAGATAAAAAGAGAGAGAGAGAAAGAGATGGGGCCGTCCACTCGACACAAACCAGGTAATTTCGGGCCTAACACATGGTTCTATTTTTTTTACAATAATTTGTTTGCGCGTAGGGGTCTTTAGCAGTGGGAGGAAACTGGTGAAAACCCACGAGGTTTGACAGGCGATCCTACTCCTTGTCAAGTACAACCAGGGAATCGAAACCACACCAGTTGACTCAATGACAGGCTTTATGATACAGCTCGCACATTCTAACCATCCAACTCCCTTATATTTTAGAAAAGGGGGATTGTCTGAATACTGAATAATTAGAATATTATTTAATAAGTGGTTTATTACTAATAACAGAAACACGCGCAATGTAAAATTTAAGGATATCATGACGAAAGAGATTTTATCTGATATTGCTGAAATTAATTATTCAGGATTCCATGTTTTTTTATTGCTGATATTAAAGTCGAGAGATGGTCCTATCAATCTATTACAATACTAAAACACGTGACTCCAAGGTTACACTGTGGATACGAAACCTGTAAAATATTGCCAAGATGTCTGAAACGCTGACCTTGGGGAATTTAATAGGATGATTAATGGTATATAATTCTGTGATTAGTGTGACCCGGCCCTGATTAACGTATATAATTCAGTGTTTAGTGTGGCGCCGCCCTGATAAGGAGCAAGTTAAAGCAAGGAGTTGGGGTTGATCTACAGATATGATGATGAACAATGATAGATTTACGTCAAGTTATGGTCGAATTAACAATAACTATTGACGTTAACGATAACCGTCTCGCTTTAATGGTTTTCTTATCCCGTTAGGTGTCGCCTTATTGCATTACACCAACCACAAATCAGAACTAATGAACCGGTTTATTGCATTATTATCCCAGCATTCACCGCACCGGATATCTTCTGCTGGTCGCACTTGCGCCAAAAAAGCAATCAGACAAGTTTTACGTTGGGCATTAGTTGCTTCGAATGCGTTTTAATGAATTTATCGAAGACTGTCGAGTGAGAGAGTGATATTTATGGCGGTTAAATAAACGGCACGGTACTAGCCGACGGTGTTATATAAACATTTCATGAGTGAAAAGAGTCTAATTAATTCAACTCGCTCTCCCCAGACACGATTAGAAACTTATTCATTGGTTTAATTGACGAGTTTTTACCGACTTCCCCTCCAATGCATTCCCAGACACGCGCTCTCTACTTACCACCAACAACTAACCCACGAGCTTGAATATACGTCATTAAAGAGGGGATAACTACCATTAAAGCAACATGGCTGATCCCAGATTCAAATTGTTTCTAAAGAAACTCTGCATGGGGTGGATTCAGGATCATCACGATCACAACCCTTTATAAATTGATTGTCTGTGGTAAATGAACTCTGCTGTGAATTTGGATATGTACTCGACTAAATTAGAAAATCAACCCGCCATTCACACACTACAGTGGTAAATACCATTGGTAAAACATGAATATTTGTTCGCATCAAAAGACATATTTGTTTCTAAATGTAAAATATTCGAGTACACTTCAATTCAATTACAATTAGGCCCTACTTCGGATCGTTCGCTGGCGGAGCGTCACGTCGACTGCCAACACAGACTAGACCATACCTTAATTTCTGTTCGGCAATGGAGGGGCAAGCCACTCGAAACAAACTAGGTCATTTCGGGATTAACATGGTTCAATTTTATTTCAATAATTCGCTTGCCCACGAGGCTGGACAGGCGACCCTACTCTTTGTCACGTACAAACGGGGATTGGAAACCTAGCCAGGTGACTCAATGGCAGGCTTTATGATACGCTAGCCATTCAGCCATCCAAACCCCACGGCCCGGCAAATGACGACATTAAGGACAATGAATGAAACCGAAAATCACGTTACATTAATGTCCAGACTGTGTGAAGACATTCCTCCTACTTGAAACTGACTTGAAATTTAATTGTATTTTGTGTTTGGTACACGAGACAATGGTTGATGCATTATTCTCCAATTCTTGGGTTGAAGACAATCGATGGTGATTTGATTTCAATATAAATCAGAATTGTCTCAATATCCGAGCATTGAACTACAGACAGTGGCCGTGAGTTATAGATGTTCCTCATTCCAACTAGCTAGACTACAGCCGTTCATGGACAAATACGACAACCCTACGTCATACAATAATACAATCATAGCATTGTCTTTAGTATATATATATAGAGAAATGGGGTTTAATGTCCGCTCAACACAACTAGGTCATTTCGGGATTAAAATATGGTTTAATTTTATTTCAATAATTCGCTTGTGCGTAGGGGTCTTTAGCAGTCGGAGGAAACCGGAGGAAACCCACATACGCTCACAATAGGGCTCGAAACCACAGCCGCAAACCAGAGGTGGCCGGCCAGCGAGAGGTTGAAGCGTGGCACTCTAGACCACTATGCCATCCCAGTATAACACATTATATAATTACCGAAATGAAAATTAATGGGGTTTAACGTCCTACTGTTCTGCTCCGAACTATGCCTATGACGACGAGCCCATACAGTGTGCTATGAGGGAACTGTTGCCCGGACAATTGTCAGGGGATCTTTTACGGGCACGCCAATGTGAAAACCGGAGCTCAATTTTCCGTCCAATCTGAACGACTAGACTTCTTGACTGCTTATTGTATTCTGGTTATGATATACTGGGACGGCTATACCGTCATATTGTACATTATAGAGCTTCAGAATGGCGCTATATATCGCGATATCTCGTCACATATATACAAGGCTGCATATTGTATACGATAGCATTGCATGTACGTATCTGTATGGTTATAATATAATATGTCGAAATACCGCAATGTAACGTTACATGCATGATTTATGTATACTCTCTAATATGGTGTTCTATCAACGCTGTAACGTTACATGTATAATGTGTGTATACACTCTAATATGGTGTTCTATCAACGCTGTAACGTTACATGTATAATGTGTGTATACACTCTAATATGGTGTTCTATCAACGCTATAACGTTACATGTATAATGTGTGTATACACTCTAATATGGTGTTCTATCAACGCTGTAACGTTACATGTATAATGTGTGTATACAGTCTAATATGGTGTTCTATTAACGCTGTAACGTTACATGTATAATGTGTGTATACACTCTAATATGGTGTTCTATCAACGCTATAACGTTACATGTATAATGTGTGTATACTCTCTAATATGGTGTTCTATCAACGCTGTAACGTTACATGTATAATGTGTGTATACACTCTAGTATGGTGTTCTATCAACGCTGTAACGTTACATGTATGATTTATGTATACTCTCTAATATGGTGTTCTATCAACGCTGTAACGTTACATGTATAATGTGTGTATACTCTCTAATATGGTGTTCTATCAACGCTGTAGCGTTATACATGTATTTGTACTGACTATTCTTCTCCAAAATCACCCAAACGACCCAAACCTTTAAAGACCCAATAACACTCTTGTGGTAGCTGAATAATATGCCCCAATCTTTATTCTGGTCAAAAATTGGTACTATTTTACAATATTCCAATTAATAAATGATACAAAGTTCACCTTAACACACCGAATTAAAAAAAAAAGAAGGGTAAATTCAACTACATGCTAACAACTTGGATTTAAACATATATTCGAACCCTCTGGACAAGTAAAATATGATGTAATGGATAATTTACACAACAGGTGGGACACTTAAACATGTAGTAGTTAGAATAGGCCATTTTTTTCTGAACCTGCCAAGCCAGCACGAGATTAATGGGATACAAGTGTTACTACATACCCGACCTGATTAAAATAATAGATACAATTGGAATGACATATTACTTAATCCAGCAAATGAAATTATAACAGCACAGACCAATATATCAGTGATTACTGAAAACAACTCACATATCTGTACTAAGGTCTATCTGATATTAAGATAAATGGAAGAAGGAATCCCCATAGGGGGCATTCAATTATACACAAATGTTCGAACTTGGTTTTATTTTATTTTATTTTTATCTAACTTAAAATCCTTATACGGCATTTAATAACTGAACATATGATAAGAAAACACAAATTATATGGAAAACAATCACTGAGTTTATTCCACACTACGTTTCATCAAGTTCCTCTTGTCGTTCTCAAGCACGTTATGACAGTATAAAGGCAAAATATCAGTGATTGTTTTTCATATAATTTGTGCTTTTTTATTATCTAACTTATTTTTGAATTTGAAACCAATATAAGGTCGCGGTCTTGGTGTTGTTAAAGTTTTTCTTAAATAAAAAGCGCTTAGATTGGCGTGTATAGAGAGTTTTTCCTAAATAAAAGGGGGCTTAGATGGGTGGTAATAGATTAAAGATACTGTCATGTTGTGCAGTTATTTATTAGGTGTTAAGTACTTAATAAGATCTGTACACCATCTTCTTATCGACATGCCATCACCCGCTTATATCAGCTAATATTACTTCTTCAACAACAAAAACATCGTTCTCGGCTTCAACTTCAAATAATCCCTATCTGGCACATTTATCTCATTTTCAAGATGGATCAAGAAGAATTTTGGTTTTTTAAAAAAATATGTTTATCTGTTTTTCATTTGAAAGATGTAGATGACAATCTTCCCATCATTGCCGATTACACTATTTTTCTAGATTACACTTTTTTGTCTATACCGATTTATTAAGACTTTGAATTTTGTGTAATGATTTGGATTGTTCGTACTTGGTTTTTATTTTATTTAATTTCAATTTCACTGCACAATAAGGATGCCAGGCAATTTTCTTCGAACAAATCCTTTTTTTCACCTCGACATGCAAGGGTTATTAGTTCCCTGTACTTTACACACGCCGGAAATATTAATTCCGCTTTAAAGACCACTTTAGTCTAATTAAAATTATACTTCCTCGTCGGCTTAGTGCCCAGATGCATAACCTATAATAAGAGATAGAGAAAGAGGGACTTGACAGCCAGAGTGTGTTAGTAAGTGTACTCTAGAAGAAATTGATTCCACCTAGTTTTTGATAATATTGACATGCTTGTACTCTATATAGTTCTGTTTCGTCAGGCTCTAAATAAAACAGGTAATTTTAAAATCCCATATATCATTTAAAAACTCTGCATGACTTAAAAGGATTAAGACTGGTCAGTAATCATATCACGACGTGACAAGATCACAATTCAATATAATGTATGTTCATTAAATAACCAGGCCCCGACTTCACAATGCATTCTCAAGCTTAAGTTGAGAATTTGCTCAACTTTCAATCACTGTTTATAAGAAAATTACTTTGATCCAGAAACACGAAACTTTGCATATAGTTTCTTATTAATGTATATGATATATTAAAACAACAAAAGTTTTATAAAGGGCTACATTTTAGTTAAGGTGAACAAATGTAAGTAATTTCTCAACTTAAGTCTATAATAAAAATAATAATCTCGTCATTTTACAAGGGTAGCAAATTAGGCCTGAGGCTTGTTTTCGATTTGGCCCTTGGCACAGATCGTGCGAATGATTTCGATCATTACTGCAAGAAGAAACCGAAGAACCCGGGGGAAACCTGCCTGATCGAACGGGAGATCGAATGTCTCTTTTACTTACAACGATAAAGTTCTTGCCCTGAGCTGGGATTGAACCCTCGATGCATTGATGATAAGCTAACAATGCTTTGTGAACCCATTTGACTGAGTAGCAGAGAATGGATTTTACTTGTAATATTTTAAAAAGAAAAAATATTATATATGACACAATGGGAGTGGAGTTGTTATTAAAGGATTTCTTACTGGCCCGACAAATCGCTGCACTGTCTAGCTATAAAAAAATTGGTTTGCAATGTCCTAGGTTGTATGAGGGAACATATCCTTACAAACTGAAACATTTCATTCTTCGTGATAGCCTATGAATGTTTAAATTTGTTAAAATGTTTAGGATTTCTTTTGGTTTAGAAACCACGGTGATCAATGATATTACATTCAAATCTTCAGGGGGCCGTATTTTATCAAATATGCAAATAACAGCCATACTAATTCTTTTACGTGGTTTATTGGCGACATGCTGCAATGAAATGGCACCAATCGAACTAACAAAGATTGTTATGGGAAACAAGATGCATTAAAATTGGGTTTAATGTTCTATATCTCTGCACGCACCAATTGGGCTTATGGAAACGGTATTTTGCCGGAACAAGATGTAATGAAATGCGAGTTAAGGTCCTAGCTTCTTTTCGTCAGCACCCGTTGGGTAAGTGCGATGGTTATTGGGAACAAGAAAAGTACAGTTGTAGACCCAATCGTTGATATTTAAGGATTCGGTAAGGCACACATTATGTTTTTCCTGGTCATTTTCAATTTTGAGTGAAGTCTGTTGTGTTACTTCAGACCCGGGACTGTACAGCGCAGTGGACGCTTACGGCTAGCCCCCGGATCCATTCACTCTTTTTTGAATTGTTTATTTGTTTGTTGTTTCGGAGTATGATGTCTTGTCGTTATTTTTGTCCTTTATGTAAATCATATGTGGTGCATCCCCCCCTGCACTTACTATTAAACAATGTAAGTGTTTAGTAGGGGTTCAATTACTTAAAAATCACCCGGAAGGGGTGGGGGCGCTCGTTTAGGCAAGTGTTCGCTGATTAGGATTGCACGCCCGAGCAAGTTCTACTGTATTTGTATTAAATAGAACCAAGCTTAATCTTTATATCTCCGTCTTTCTTCAGTCGACTGTTCTCTATCGGGGCCATGGTGACTACGCGGGTAAGACGCTGGCTCGCTAGCCCGTAGGTCGTTGGTTCGCTCCCGAGAACGTTCGTCGGTATTTTCCTGTGTCGCTTTCCCGTGTCAGTGGTTTAGAATGGGAGGGCTAACAAGGACAGCTATCAAGTCATTCGGATGTCACGAAATATCGAGGTCCAATGTGTATATTGACGTGCACGTAAAAGATCCCTTTGCAGTTCGTGAACAATTTCCTTCATAGTAAACTATATAGCGTATGTGCGTCTTCATTAGCCCAGTCGTTGCATTTCGTTTCATTTTCATTTAATTTATGTTTTCTGTCAAAGATAAAATCGGCTAAATATGCTGCACGTTTATGATTTGATAATTGCAACCGCCAAGGACTTTATTTGTTTTAATGGTCTGTATTAATTGAACTGGAATACAAAGGTCACAATTCTACGGCATACCATTAAATTAATATTTATCAGTGACTGACATCTCTACTAAACTTCCCTAGTTGTTGGGGGGGTTGGGATGGCCTAGTGGTCTATAGTGTCGCACTTCGACCTCTAGCTGGCCGGTCATCTCTGGCTTGCGGCTGTGGTTTCGAGCCCTGGTGTGAGCGTATGTGGCATGGCGATAGGGGTGCCTTCTCAAACTCGTGGGTTAGGGTTTCCTCTGGGTACTCCGGTTTCCTCCCACTGCTAAAGACCCCTACGCGCAAGCGAATTATTGAAATAAAATTAAACCATATGTTAGTCCTGAAATGACCTAGTTGTGTTGCGTGGACGTTAAAGCCCGTTTCTCTCTCCCTGGTTGTTGTTGTTGTCGAAACGCCGCTTGCAGTAACACGCAGTAATTGTATTCCATAGAATTGTAACCCTGTTTTCTCCAAAGACTTGTGATTATCGATAAATTGCCATTGAAGAGAATTGTTTCTGCTCAAGGGATATGGGTTAAATATAGCACTAATAACATAATAACTTAATAACATAATAGGAAGGAACAACGAGAGTGATCTCCCTTGAGAACTCCAGCCAATGGCCGTAAAGAACAATGGTTTGATTTGATGCTCAACGTATGTCGGTTCTTGGCATATCATAATTGATTTCCTGGTTCCAAAACGACTTGGGTGTTTAGGAAAACATCTTGGAATAAATAAGATACCAGAACAGCTTTCAATAATACAGAAATATATGATATGATAAATAAGGTTGTTATTTCTCATGGGTGCAAGCTAATTATGGACTCGGGCTTGCTGGTTTTTATCGCTTTTGATAATTCATTGACATACGAGTAAGAAAGAGAGAGAGAGAGAAATGGGGTTTAACGTCCACTCGACACAAAATAGGTAGGGTTCTTTAGCAGTGGGAGCAAACTGGAGGACCCGGCGAAAACCCACGTACAGCCAGGAAATCGAAACCATGCTAGTTGACTCAATGACAGGATTTATGATACAGCGCGCGCATGCTAACCATTCAGACATCCAACCCCCAATCTTGATAGTTCATTTACACACAGCAGCATCTGAGTAAGAAGAAACCGAGAGTAGTACATAATTTGATGTGATTTGATTTGACTGGATTGGAAGAACAGTTGTGGGTATTGTTAATTAAAGTCAGAAAGAGAGAGAGCAGGGAGAAATGGGGTTTAACGTTCACCCAACACAAGCTATGGGAAAATACCGGACTCAGCGGGACTGGACAGGCGACCCTAGTCATTGTAACGTACGAGCGGAAAATCAAAACCAGGTCACTCTACTCAATTTAAGTCCGTTACTCTGTCCTTTGGGGTTGGTGGCTACACTTCGTCTGAAATATGAAATGTACGGACAGCTCATTTCGGGGAGTGCCATAGGCCTGCTATGCTACTTCCGGTTCGTGGTTCTACCCATGCGACATCGCTACTAAGCCGCTAGTTTTTTTACTAATTACAAACAATTGGCACGTGCTGATCATTCGGCCACCCAACTCCAGCTTGTGGTAACGGATTTACCTCAGTCCGATGTTTTGTAGAACTATCCGTCGGTCGGTCAGATGTGGAAAGCAAACCTGACAAAAGTTTACCACATCCGACGTGTGACATCTTAGCTACACATCTTACGCTAACCATTCACCATCCTTCAACCATTAGATATGCACTTGATATTAAATACCACCCGTATTCCAGATGTTTTAATCGAACCCCATCTCGACGTCGTTTTCGTCTTCTCAAACTATTCGGTTATCCAACCCCTTATTACTGATTACAAGCAATTAGATATATGCACTTGATATTAAATACCACCCGTATTCCAGATATTTTAATCGAACCACATCTCGACGGTTTCTTCTTCTCAAACTTTACTACAGCCGACAACCATCTAAATAAAGCCGCCATTATTTCATTTCACGTCTGTCGATTTATGTCCGTGAGTTCACCAACAAACGTTGATTAAAGACGATTAATCGTACTAAGATGGCGGTCAAGTATGTTTCCCTGTAGATTACATCTTGACCACAGCTTTATGTTCCCGGCAAACTGACCGATAAAAATAGAAAATCAAATCAAATCGCCATTAAAGCTACCGTTCGTTTGATAAAAGATGCAGACAACGGTAAATGTGCTATTCCAGGAACTAATGATGAAGAAGTGACCGCAGTGCCACCGTTCGGTTGATAAGGGAACCAGACAACGGTAAATGTGCTATTCCAGGAACTAATGAAGAAATAGTGACCGCGGTGCCACGTTTGTCCGTAAAACGATAAAATAATGGAGGATAAATCAGTCTTAAATCAAATATGGCGAACGGATAAATCTCGATTACTATCGATAAATCACGTAATGAAGGGAGATAATTTGATTCAAAAGAAATACTTATCAGTGATTGGCTGACATGTATTTGATAAAAATGGCGTTGAGTTTCAGCAGATGAGCAGACGTGCAACTGTTTATTAACCTTTTATCAACAGTCACGTGATTTAACAGTTGTCTTCCACGTCAATTATAAAGATAAAAGGTGGAGTACCGCATAACTTAGTCTATCCAAATCACCTCGAAGGTCCAGGCGTTCGATTTACTATTAACGGTATTCTAATAGACAAAGTGTGTGGGGGGTTAATGGGTAGCGTATGTGCGTTGTATAATAAGGTTTGTCATTGAGTCAACTGACGTGAATTCGATTCCCCGGATGTGCGTGACAAGGAGTAAAGTCATCTGTCCAACGTCGTCGATTTCATCCGGGTCCTCCAGTTTCCTTCCCACTGCTAAATTATTGAAATACAATTTAACCATATGTTAGTCCAGAATCGGTCTAGTTTGTCTCGAGTGGACATTAAACCCCATCTATCCCTCACTCGCCCCACCCCCTCTCTATCTCCAATACACAATTATGTTACCAAATCTGATTTAGTCCCGCTGGCTAATTTACGGAATTTACGGTCTAAGAGGTCTACCTTTCCTAAATCTGGATGTTTCAATTTACTCTAGAACTAAGCAACAGACAATTCAATAAACCTTAAATTACTAATAAACCTGCTTTTCTCTCCGGATGCTTGATTTAAAAATACAATATTCCAACAAATACAAATGTGCACTCTAGTTCGAAATATAATGAATATTTACTACAAGAACTGAGCAACAGACAATTCAAAAAACCATACTAATACACCTGCTGCTATTTCCGGATGCTTAAAATGGATTAAAAGCAATACAATATTCCCACAAATAATATGAAAATTTACTGCAAGATATAACATCCCCGATATTCAAATAACTCCGGTTTCCTCCCAATCCTAAAGACCCTACGCGTAAGCGAATTATTGAAATAAAAAATTACACCATATGTTAGTTCCGAAATTACCTAGTTGTGTTTAGTGGACGTTAAACCCCACTTCTCTCTCTCTCTCTCTCTCTCATTTCAGTTCTGTTTCTAGACGACCTGACACAATGACCTACTAGTAGCCAAAGTCACAAGTTGGTTTCATCATGGATCATGAGGTCGGTAAGAGATCAGCACACAGACAAATCAAGTGACTGTTTTAGGCATGTTCATATTCTTGAATTAGTCAAATTCAAAGGAAGTTTTAGTCAGTTTGCATTTTCTTGAAGGCGTCTCACCATTCTCTCTCTCTCTCTCTATAATTATATGCCAGTCAGACCGTTGCATGTTCTCACAATTTAAACCCACCCCAGACAGATAAACGGTCGTTTAGCTTCCAATTGAACGAAAACAGATTTCATTATTTAAACGAAGAGTCGAACCAGATTCAAAATAGCTCTGCCATATTATTTAAATTTGATAAATCGTCTTTCAATTCCGTCTCGATAAAAATAAAGGACAGGACGGTCCATATCTGTTTCATATCATGATATATTCTGACTCGTAGATAAAAGATGGATAGAGTCTGTCTGTGTTCATGTACGTCTTAGTCTCTAGTTTATAAATATTCATGTATTTGATACAATTATTTTATCCCTTTATGGAATAATATGTCATTAACTTGTCGTATGGTGGAACAACCTGTTTTATTAATGTATTTTGGAATTAGCAATATCTATCCGTTTGTCTAGAATAGCTTATAAAATATGAGAGTGTCATTTGGCTTGTCATATTACCGAGTGTCTGTTTGATCTTTCTGTCGAGGGTATAGAGCGAATTACCATAGTCGCATCTACCAACACGTCAACCCTACGTCTACCGTGTCACCAGTAAGCAGGACGTCAACAGGACGTCATTCCTACGTCAACCTTGTCGCCAGTAAGCAGGACGTCAACTCTACGTCTACCGTGTCACCGCAGTATGCTACCTCAACTCTGCATCTGGTGTCACCAGCACGTGGACAGTCTGGTCTAGGCTACGTCTATTGTGTCGCCAGCAGGTCAACGCTACGTCTAGCACGCCAGTTATACACACATCGTGTTACCAGCACATAACCCACGTCAACCGTTTTACCAGTACGTCAATGCATTTATCTAGCACACCAACGTTACACGTACGTACATCTATCGTGTCAGCAGGACGCCAACTCTACGTCTAACGTGACACAAGGACGCCAACGCCAATCTTCGAAATGGTTCATGATTTTTTAAATAAATTTTCATAATCCTTTGTAAATTATTAGCAATTAAATATTTTAAAACTAAACTAAACTAAACCAACACATCAACTGAACGTATATCGTGTCAACAACACGTCACCCAGTACGCCTACACATGCGCGCACCTAAGAATTACTGGAGATTTAAACTTTGTTATTTAGCTGAAAGTTTTGTCTATTTTACAAAGTAATCTTGCTTAAAACCAGTTTAACTTATGATTACAGGTTTGTCAAGTACATAGTACGTCCGGTATTCAATATATTTCTTAGACTGGTGGCCAGTCTCCTCCACACACCAAAAATTGGCCAGTCCTCTTCAAAAAAAAAAAGCGAAAAAAAAAGCGTAATCTCTAGAGACTGGGCAAATAGAGCTTCATTCTCATCTAGTAGGTCAACCTGCATTAAGTAGGTCGTGTGACGCCGTGCACGTGATCACGACATATCTAACAACAACGTGACGTCAACAGTCAGACGGTCTAAGCATGACTGCTTTGCACTCCAGCCGAGACGCATGATTCATTTCACGTGACTCGGGACTTGCTTGATAACTGTCAATCATTCCAAATAAGGAACAACGTAAAACATGACAGGAACGCCCATTTTATTGTGAAGCTCGCAAATTGTCCAGTCTCTGGTGCTGGTTACAGGTTTACTCAAATTTTTTTTTTATACAAATGGAAACGAAAGTGTTGGTTTACTAAAAATTAATACTTTTATATAAATCGAAATGTAAAATAAATAGAAGAGACTGGGCCAGTCTATATATTTCTGAATATGGACATTAGCCTGTTTGCCCGTACCGAAAGGAAGTGTACACTTCCTCTGAAGCGTTGATTTCTAACACTCTTCTGGGACGCTTCCCCTGAAGTGGATAAAAAAAACTTCCTCCAAGCGTTCATTTCTAACGCACTTCTAGGACGCTTCCCCTGGAGTGGATAAAGAAAACTACACCGACGTGCTCATTTCATTGACACTGCCAAAAGATTGACTTATTCCACAGCATGCCATATCACACTGAGTCTGTCTAATCGTATGGCCAACTGCTAATATTTGTAAATGTTTGTATAGATGAACCATAAGTCAACACACACAGGGGACTAGGGTCGCTTCTAATCAACTGTAAAACATTTGATCCGGGACACAGGGATAAATCCGCTACTTATAAACTATGAAAACCTGATCCGGTAATGAGACCTGATAATCTTAAGTAAAGCCTCGGTTGTTGAGAATTTATTAAAGACCCTAACGATCTGTGAAGCCGGGTTTTTATCAACTGTCCTGTTCTACATCATCCAGACTTATAAATCAATACCAACTCTAATGGATGCTAAGACTGGATAATCCACAACTATAGTTGTTAAAGAAAGTAGATTAAGTCTCGCTAATTCTCGGTGTCATGTGACGGATGACGAGTAATAAAGAGATGATATTGTTGTAGTCGATTGATAACGATGTAAATTAAGAGACGTTTATTGAGCACGTATGGTGTTAACGATCGCATGTATTATTTACAATTCACACACAGAGAGGGGGTCATTTTTAAAGTACCATCGATTAGTTTGTAGCTGCAAGTCAAAAGAAAGCCACCGTGGCTAAGTGAGTAAAACGCTGGTTCGCTAGCCTGGAGGTCGCAGGTTAGATCACGGTGTTGGCCGATATAGCGTATAGTTGCAAGTCACAATTGAGCCATCGCGGCGAAGTGGGTAAAACGCTGGCTAGCTAGCCTGGATGTCGTGGGTTCGATCCACATGTTAGCCGAGATAGTTCTTCGTGATTTTCCGGCGTGGGTCTCTGTTTCAGGGGTACAGGACGGTGGGCCTGGCAACGACAGTTGCGAATGGAACGAAAGACGTAGGTCCCGTGTACACTAGGTCAATCCGGGACTAACATATGGTTTAATTCTATTTCAATAACTTGCTTGCGCGTAGGGGTCTATGGCAGTTGGAGGAAACCGTAGGTCCAGGAGAAAACCCACGAAGTTGGACCCTTCTCCTTGTCACGTACAACCGTGGATTCGAAACCATGCAAGTTGACTCAATGACAGGCTTTTTGATACAGCGCAACCACTCGGCTATCAACCCCGCATCTATATTCATAGTTAATACAGAAATTCTCACGATACGGATAACATCTATCCCGGGGCCATGGATACAAATTCAACGCTCTGTGAGTTTTGGTTGGTTCATTATTTTGGATATATCAAACGATGGTTTATTAAATGATGGCATCAAAAAAAACAACGGCAAACAAATTGCACAATAATCCGTCAATTTATCTATTTTTAAAACCAATAGAACAATTCCTATTTTCCGGATAACATCAGCTTTAGGCGAAACTTCCTCCACGGTCTATCAGGTTATAGTGTTATTTATTGTTGTATATCAGGTAACATCACGTGTTTAAATCATATCGTATTGTCGGATCACAGTTTATACACTCGATTAATAACAAGTTTGTGTTGATATTATATCGTGTAATAACAAAACCATCACATAAAACATAACTATTGCATTAAGTACCTTTATACGACAAAAGAAACGCCTTTCAGTCACAGAGAGAGTGGGATGGCACAACCGTCATTCAGATAGGCAGAGAGACAGAGCGAGAATGCGAGAGAGGGAGTGACATGGGGCTGAATGTTAGGCCAGTGCGAATCAGACGCATAAGATGGCATCGAGATTTGATTAAGATATTTCATATAAATAAATGTCTAATTAATAGTAGGTATAGAAAACAGGCTACCGATAGTCAAGAAATAGTCCAGAGTATCTTAAATACAATTATCAAACAAACTACCCATATGACTATAAGACAACCAATAAGCCCAGACTGTCACCCTCCGTGTTCTCACTACAGGTACTGGGGGGGGGGGGGAAACGTCTATTCTAATTACCAGGCTTTAGTATTATTGAGTATATTGCTATATAGACGGAACAATCCACCGGGCCTACTATATGTATTCAGTGCCAGGAATTCTAACTTAATTCCAATTAGTAAGTTTTGCCTAAATTAGATTACTCACTCATACATGTAACAGGAAACAGTTTCGAAAAAACTCGTATTTAGTTATGTCACATTAGAAGAATAAACAAAAATTTTGGTTTAATAGGTGAATTTATATCCTTGGTTAATTTGTCGCCGAGGTGATCACGTCACACAATTTGTTGCCGACGACATGAGCGATTATATCGCTTGCGATTAAGTACGCACACGGGGCGAATTTAGATTTGTCATCGTCGAAATCGCCAATGTCGTCGCGTATTGTGCGCCAGGCTTTAATAAAAAAAATGAATAGTTTAAATAGCATTTTAGGTCTAAAGAAAGACCTGAAACACGCAGATTTAGCTCTTGCATAATGTATGTTTAATACGATGACATCATCATTAATGTGACGTCATAATGTATGTTTAATTAGGACCAAAGACAGTTCAACATACATTATGCAAGAGCTAAGCAACTCTCATCATTGAAATAATTTATTGACACTTGGTACTTTGATGGTTATAACGTCTATTTCCGTACTGTTAAAACACGTTTCGTGTCGTAAATTGATTTTTAAACGTGCTAACGGACACGACCACTGTCTGGGCAATTTTGTCACATGTATGAAAGATCCTGACAGGGCTCACACTGGCTTTACATTTTTTCCCGACGGTTTTAAAAAAGAATCGCCAGTATTGCAAAATTTTAATCGCCACTTACATACTTTTATCGCTAATTGCGATTTTGATCCAGATTAACTGACACTTAAAAGTTTCGTGTAATAATACAAATTAACATCTTTTGAGCATAGAATACAGCAACTGACTGAGGAGCGACATGTTAGAACAGTAAAACGGCCCAGTATCCATATGTTGGTTCAAAAAGAAACCCAAGTGAAGTAATGCTTTTACCAATTTGAAACCTATTCTTTGAATGACATTTAGCGACTGAACATAATTTAACAATACTCAGTTCTATGGATAACAATCACTATATTATAAACACACGACGTTTCGACAAGAAACGACCAGTGAATTCTTGTCGAAACGTCGTGTGTTTATAATATAGTGATTGTTATCCATAGAACTGTGTTGTGTTATAATTTGAAACCTATTAAAGCAAGAATTTAATATTTTCTAAGAAAGTCAAAACATAATTATTTATATGTCTTTTGCTCAACAGGTTGTTTGTCAACTCGCTATTATACTATCATAGGTATCATTCTCACAGTTATAAATCACTCACACCGGAAATAATAACAAATTACCTCCCAGTTACCTTCCTTGTTTTTCTGTTCCCCACCATTGAATCGATATCTTCAAACGTTTGAATTTGAAGTTGAAAATGATATTTTTCCAATTTCTCAACTGTTTATGGATACCATCTATTTTAAGGCTTTATTTTAATACATTTTAAAAATATAACTTAAGAATATGAAATTCTCGCTTTAAGTGTAAATAGTTTAATTAAATCAACCTGTCCATAATATTTAATAAACAACAACAAGTAAAATGAAATTAGGTTTAACCTTTTTTCCACCTAAATATTTGCACAGTGCCGGCTGATGAACATAATCCCCGAGGGACTTTTAGCGATTGGGACGAAGAGAACACAGGTTTTATTGAAAACCATCGCTAGTTTAATGCTAAAAGCTCGATGTTTTGACAAGTTTCCGGCTATCGATATCAGGCTTTTAACCGGCTAATGAAGACGACGAACACAATCTTAGTTTCTTTTGTCCTTGCATACAATAATCGATATGATCGATAATTCGTGCAGGTATTGTTGACTACAATAACACACTCCAGTGAATAAACATCGTGATAATATCGATATTAAATATCCACAATATAAATCATTATAATACAAACACACCATACAGTAATACCGGAAATACAAAACTATTCATCATAAACGTGCACATTTCGTTTTACTTGTTTTATTATAAATAGGATAACATCGCTTTACTCCCGATTAAAATAAAATGTAACGGCGAATTGAAACCACGCCAGTTGACTCAATGACAGATCTTGTTTTGCTTTTTGTTTTTAAAGTTAGCTGCCTAATCGTTCGGATGGGACGAAAAACCGAGGTCCGCTGTACACATTGGAGTGCACGTAAAAGATCCCTTGGCAGTTGGAATTCGATATAAGAGTAGGCCGTAGCGCCGCTGCCCGGGCAAAATGTCCCTCATAGCACACTGTATGGTGTATGCCCGTCTTCCATTAGCCCAGGTTAAGTGCATAATAGTAGGACGTTAAACCCCATTATGTCCATTCATTCATTTTAAAGTTAGCACGCGCTAGCCCCACCCCCCATGAAATAAGAGCTATACAAGGGATATTGTACGTGCACGTTGACGTAAGGAACCGTTAAGCTACATTGTAATACAATTTCGATTATAACCACAGATTCGTGGATTTTTTTATAAATATCGGTAAAGGTCATTAACAGAAAGTATTAAATTACGAAACGAAATAAGATCTTTGTTCTAATCGGTTGGCCGGAAATGACGTATGGAAGTTAAAACACCGCGCGCTACAAATTACAGTATCGTTGCCACATCTAAATGCTTTCAGGAATCCGACTAAAAGGTTAAACGTTTTTAAACAATTAAAAACAATGCAGAATTCTGAAACGTCGAAAGTTATATTATGATAATGATAAATCTTGAATATGGTTGGTGATGCATTTTTGATAGGATTTTTTAATTTTTAATTTTCTGCCCACAAATAAATTGCACAATCACATCGGTTTCTCCTTGCAGACAGAAATGAAATGGGTCAGACCTTTTATTTTTTTCAGTTGCACGTGACAAGGAGTATGGTCGCCTGTCCAAACTATTGGTTTTCTACCGTTGCTCACGTTTCCCCCACTGCCAAAACCCCCCTTGCAAGTTTATTATTGAAAACAAGGTCATTTTGGGACTAACATATGGTTTTCAATTTTTATTTCAATAATTCGCTTGCGCGTATGGGTCCTTAGCAGTGGAAGGAAACCGGAGTGCCCGGTGGAAACTCACGAGGTTGAGAAGTTGGCCCTATCTCCATGTCACATACGCTCACATTAGGGGTCGAGACCACAGCCGCAGGGCAGAGGTGGCCGGCCAGCTAGAGGTCCAAGCGCGACACTCTAGACTCGTGGGCCATCCCAACCCTCCTTATTATTGAAATATCTCCCTTTCCAACCCTTGTGCACCACTGGAAATAATTATCTTCAACACTTAGATCGAACTAGGGATTTCCTAGTCAATGTATTCTGTCCGAAGGTCTTGATCCATCTCCCTTTCCAGTCTAGCTTGCATCGGCAGAACAGTAGGACGTTTAACCCCATATCACTTTATTTCATGTTTGCTCTGTACCACGAAAAACACTGTTTCCTTTCCCGGGCTGGGAATTATTAGTGTAAACTAGGTCATTTCCATGCATGTCTTAAATGGTATTTGTTGCCTGCTGCTCATAAATGGTTTCCATCCACTGCTAAAGACCCCTACGCGCAAGCGAATTATTGAAATACAATTAAACCATGTTAGTCCTCAAATGACCTAGTTTGTGTCGATTGGACGTTAAACCCATTTCTTTCTTTCTCGCCCTCTCTCTCTCTATTTCTCTCTATCTCCCCCAATCTCTCTCTCTCTCTCTCTCAAGTAGCCTGGTCGAGGTACATATTTAGTGAGAAAAAATTCCTACCCAAGCGATTATTATTTCATATGAACAAGTAGGGCGAGTAGCCTTCCAGAAAAATTTTCCCCGTTGATCGGCCTTGGGGAAAATTTTTAGAGGGCTTTTTTGTTTGGATCCCCAAAATCGCCCTAAAATCCGTTAATGGCTATGATAACTCGCTTATTATTGATATTTGGGATTAATAATGTATTAGGAGCCTATAGGAAATCGATACCAAGGAATTCAAAAATGGCGTCAAAAATGGCCTATGACGTCACAATTGAAAATGGCGTCAAAAATATGTGAAAATGGCGCCAAAAATTTGAAAATTTTCCCATTCTTGAAGTTTATCATAATTCACAATAAATGAATTAATATTTACTAATAAAACAAAACTGATATAAACAAATATTGATTTTATAGGTAAATGATAATATAGTCAGATTTCATAGAATGATCATTGATCGTCATCTTCTAGGTCAACGTCCTCAGAATTCCTTCAAGATTCACCATGACAGCCCCGATGCGCGCTGACGCATTTCAGACCATTCTTCCTTAAGCTGCATATCATGGTACCGCACTGATTTTTCAGCGACTTGCACTTAATCTCACAAAGTTTAAAACGCATTCAGGGGCCTCACGAAGGTCTGTCATGGTGTCTTTTTCCGCCCCACTCGCCAGCATTCAGCTCGCTTTCATTTAATTTTAACCAAACGACGACCTGTAGATAAACGCTGGGCGCATGGGAATGTTTCTCCTCGCTGATGGCTCTCAAATTAGCATGTGAATGAATACAAACGGTAGAATATGAAGGAGCCCGGATCGGTGGTGCCAATCTTGTACTTTATCCAACAAGAACAAGGGTATTCAGGGAAACTTGTATACTTTCGCCAGGTTTTCATTGTAGAGCTTTTGACCGAGATGCTACTGGTACTGCGCAGTGGGCGAAAAAGTGAGGTGTATCTATTATTTATGGAGTATTGACAGGCTTTGCATCAAACAGTGTTGGACATGCAAATGGTATTACTGCGCCTTCTTCTACTTCACAGAAACAAGTAATCAAATCGGCATTAAAATTGAGTAAAATGACGGCATCTGACATTTCATTTATTGAGACCCACAGGAATGGCACTAAACTTGGGTACAAAATAGAATTATCCGCATTGTCTTCGGTTTCTTCCCAAAAGCTGGTGTCAAAGACGAACCAATTGGTGCAGCAAAGAGCATATTTGGACATTTGGATTCCGCTGCTGGGATAATTGGAGTCTTAAAAGTTCTAGCTTCAATGATGTTCAAGAAGATACCACCGACCGCAAACTTTGAGAATCAGCATCCTGAACTTGTTAATTCGTTATTAACAGTTCCAGCGAAGACAACTGTCTGCGCATCTAATGTGAATCGGTCACTTTGGCTTGACTGGCACCAACTGTCACGCCATTATCACGCAAAATAAACCTTTGGAACTGATCAATGACAATAATATCACAGCGCCGCTCCTTTTGACAGGAAATGATCATAACCAGATACAGAATCAGATCAGGCGCCACAACCATTGTCCGTGTATGTGATTAATAAGACTAATACCGAGATCATCGTCTCCTTCATTTTAATATTTGTTTCTAATATTGACATAACTCGGGTATAGTATTGAAATTCAATTCATTTGCACAGCATTTTTCTTATTTGTACCGATACAACTCAATATATGCATGATGTAATAGTTATTTGCTTCTCAATCGAAGGAAGTTAATGTCGTTAGGCACGTGTCTTTCTTGGTGAGGCAAAAGCAATTAAATGGTTGGTTTTGCGGGACATGATAAGGAAATTGCCACCCAGGTTTCTAGGTGGTTAACTATAATTTTAAGTGCAGGGGGACAAAAACAAATCTACGGACAAAACACAAAACGCAGATATCACAAACGAATACATCGGGTGACGGGGCTAGTCGTAAGAGTCCACTGTGCTGTGCAGTAATACATGCTTTACTCACGCTAGCCTGCATGCCGCGGGTTCGATTTTCATTCTTGACGTTAAGTAATTGAAATTTAGTATTTATTTCGTTTTTATTTTATTTTTTCCTTCGGAAATAGGAAGCAATATGTTTAATAGGTTTTCTTGAAGAATTAATTGTCCAATTGGTGTGTCCCTAATCTCGAGGAGAACAAATGGAATATCATACAGTTTTATAATCTAGTGTTCCCACGTTCTATATTTTTATTATTTCCAATAATCTAAAACTTCTGATCTATAACACAGAATGAATGTGAGCGATTTTGTTTTCTGACAAATTGCAGAATCTGTAAATTTTTTTGTATGGAATAGTTTAAGTAATTTGCGAGCTATATTTGTGCATCGTATTGGTTTCAAGAGATCTTGTATGTATTGACCGTACTTTCATCTGGTATGTATACAGATCGTGCCAAATGTAATCCTAATTTTAAAATCGATGTCTTGTCGTTTTTTTTGTTCCCTGTAGCTTAGCAATGCAGGAGACATATTACTATATATTAACCCGTCTGTTGGGTGTAGATTTGTAAACTTTGAAAATTCAAGACAATAAAATTTCGAGTTCTTTCAAATCCCGCTTGTTTCTGCAATGCTATATACGTTGTAGACTTTTCACTCACTAAGAACAAAACAATTTTCTCTTTGCGCTTTTGGGGTGGATATGGCGCTCTATATTATTTACTACAAGAGATAGAACGGAATTTCACATATATTTACATTGGTTAGAGCGTTGGAAATATTGTAGAACTAATACATTGTGTAATTTGCTGATATATTCCTCACTAAAAACCTTTCCTGTGTAAACAGTCGTTTTTGTAGGATCATATGAAAAGTCTAGATTAAATTTTGAACACAATCTAATACAATATCACCAGATTGAAAAGATTGTTGTCGATGGAAGTTGCACACAGCCACACGTTGATAGATCGCAATCGCACGTCATCGGTCATTTGGAAATACCTAGTACGTCAAATAGTGGTGAAAATTGTGTTAGACCCAAATTTGGACTTAGTATAATTATAATAAAGGTTTTTCTCCTTCATCGAGAAGGCTTTTAATTATCTTCAATAACTTAATCCTGAAACACACCAGTATCTCTTTCGATCAAATTCGCTTTCAACAGTACTTGTTTTTTTTTTCTTCAGGATACTAGAGACATACATTTATGGTGTGTACGCAAGTCTAATTACGTCACTCGATCTTCCAAAATGGCGACACTTATCATTCCGCCATGTTGTAGATTCGATTATCAAATGTGGACGGTAAAAGAACCAAATGACTATTTCGTCAGTTCGTCAGTCCGCTGGGTTCAACGTCCGCCTCCACCCAGGGTGACATCGCAGACAAGTGGTTCGTTTCGCTGGTCGATAAAAAACGATCGCGAATGAATGAATGAATACAATGGGGTTTAACGTCCTACTGTTCTGCTCCTAACTGGGCTAATGAGGACAGGGGCGATCGCTTAAGTGCATGTTTCTCCTTAAATAGTAGCTGATTGCTGTACTTTAACAATTTAAATATCCTGCCATTGGCTGTTCACTCGACACGATTTCCGTCCTCTTTGTTAGTGCAACATCCTGTACAAACCTCCGTGTTTATACATGGCATGAAGCAACATGTAATGACATTCACATAAAAACCGAATTTCTAAGAATCAGAAAAGGTTTTGGTATAATCACAATTTTTTTAGGACTTATAAACGAAATTAACGAAACCAAAGAATTCTGATTTTATGTAGTTCATAAAAACAGATACTCATCAGAAATCATCGTGAACATATTTCTAACCGTAATAAAAAACACAACTGATAAGAAACACAAATTTCTCCGCTGGCCTTTTCACTCATCAATCAATCTGTTCCAAGATCCATCTTAGATCAGTTTTTATTCCTACTTCGTTTCGTTTGATTTGATTTATTGGGTGATTCGCAATTTGACAAGATGGCGTCAGTTTTTTCCACGTGGTTTCAACGTGGTTTGACATTCGCCTGCCGTTTGACTGATTTTAGCTCTGATATAGTTTAGCACTATCATTGATTTTGTATTTTTGATATCGATGTTGGGTGTTTTTATTTGTCGTTCGGTTATTTTTTTGTTCAGTCTGAGTTTGATATGACGATTTGTCTTGTCTTTCGGGGACTTGTACTTCCTATTGGTGTACATCGTTTGCTATAAGAAGTACGGATTGACTTGACTTGCATCGATGGTGTCCAGTAATCGTTCCATTCAACGATTAAGTGGAGTATACGAGAGGGGTCCACTAGTCCGCCGCTATTAAAAATACTATTAGACCGGGGGCTCAGTGCGAAAGTTTTTTTGCGTAGCATACGATGTTGAGGTGTAGTACGGGTGTGTGTGTGGGGGGGGGGGGGGGTTGTTCCAGTGATCGTTCCATCCAGTGAATAAATGAAGTATACGAGAGGGGTACACTAGTCCGCCGCTATTAGAAATACTATTAGACCTGTAAGTCAGTGCGAAAGTTTTTTTGCGTAGAATACGATGTTGAGGTGTAGTACGGGTGTGTGTGTGTGTGTGGGGGGGGGGGGGGGTTGTTCCAGTAATCGTTCCATCCAGTGAATAAATGAAGTATACGAGAGGGGTCCACTAGCCCGCCGCTATTAGAAACACCATTAGACCTGTAAGTCAGTGCGAAAGTTTTTTTGCGTAGAATACGATGCCGAGGTGTAGGACATGGGGTGTGTGTGTGACAAAGACAGCTGTCTAGTCGTTCGGTGGAGCGAAAAACCAAGATCCCGTGTACACATTAGCGTGCACGTAAAATATCTTTTAGCATTGGATAAAAGAGCAGGTTAACTGCCCGGGTAAATTTTCCTTCATAGCACACCGTATTGCGCATGACTTCGTTAGCCCAGTCGGAGCAGAACAGTAGGATGATCAACCCCCATTTCATTCCATTTCTCTTGGAATTGGATAGAGGACAACATTTCTTTAATAACACCCACTAAATGATACCTAAATATTGAATTCACAATCTAGACTGGATAAATGAAATAGTCAAAAATAAATGCAGGCGGACTGCACTACACCCAAAACAAACAAAAAAAATCTACAAGATAAACCTGCGGAAAAGACATAAAATAGACATTGCAAAAACTAAACAATTATCAAATCAAGTGAATGGATCTTAAGATATAATTTCATTTCTTATCGACAGAAAGCCATACAAACTAGGAATGTTTGTTTTAACATAAGTTCGTTCATTAGATACACAGTGTTAAACAAATACGACATAATTCTATAGAATATCCATTCGACAGCTCTGAACTCTTTTCTCTTGATGGAGGGTTTTATTTTGACTGAAACAGTCGACAATTTGACGGTTTACGTCTTTCAGTATTTCAATGGCATCACGTCTGAGTATACAGACTGTTTACATGTCACATTTGGTGAATGTTACCAGAAGAATTACTGGGATATAGTTGATAGAACTAGTGAATTACTTGATGGGGAGGTTTTCAAAGATACAAACAATACTCCAACTCGGGGGATGGATGGATGGCCGAATGGTTAGAACGTGCTTGCTGTATCATTAAGCCTGTCATTGAGTCAACTGGGGTGGTTTCGAATTCCCTGTCTTACCTCCTGGGTGTTCTCTTGGTCCTCCGGTTTCCTCCCAATGCTAAATTATTGGGATAAAACTAAACCATATTATCTTAGTTCCGAAATGACCTAGTTTGTGTTGAGTGGACGTTGAACCCCATTTCTCTTTCTATATATATATATACTCCAACTTGCTCGACTTCAGGACAAATTAAATCAATTCAGAACTTGATTCATAGAGACAGTAACGTAATTTACAATTTTCGGGACATTTTGCTAATTTTGTTTGTGAATGATGACGTACAATGAATGAATGCAACGAGGTTTAACGTCCTACTTTTCTGCACTGGGTACTGACCAAGTTTGGGAGCCTATCAGCTAAACTGTGTTAATCGAGCTGCACACTGCAAGGTTTGTTCAATGTTAAGGTTTCCGTGGTGGTCGCCATGTTTTATTTGCGTCTGTTTGTGCCACAGCTAGGGCATTTCGGTGGACTTCACCTTCGATGTATAATAAGAGAAAGAGAGAGAGAGAGAGAGAGAGAGATAACTTGGTGTTAACGTCCACTCGACACAAACTCGGTGATATCGGGACTAACACATGGTTCAATTTTATTTCATTAATTCGCTTGCGCGTAGGGTCTTTTGCTGTGGGAAGAAACCGAAGGGCCCAAAGAAAACCCACGAGTTCAGCATACTTAGATTAGACAGATATCTTACCTTACACTAATTATTCATTGGGTCGTAGGCTATTTAATCTTTCTTTTACTAAGTTTCTAAGTATGTTGTAAATATGATATTACTTAGGTAAAAGTACGCTGTCTATAATGAATGAATGAATGATTGAAATGAGGTTTAAGGTCCTACTATTATGCACCTAACCTGGGCTAATGGAAGACGGGCATACGCCATACAGTGTGCTATGGGTGTAATTTTGCCCGGGCAGCGGCGCTACGGCCTACTCTTATATCGAATGCCAACTGTCAAGGGATCTTTTCCAATGTGTACACGGAACCTTGGGTTTTCGTCCCATCCGAACGACTAGGCAGCTGTCCTTGTTGTCTATAATGAGGTGAATCTAATTACTTTACATTTTATTGCTATAAAGCATTCAATTTGAGATTGTATTGGAGGAACATGCTAGATCTAATTTATTTTTTGCTGGGTGTGGTAATATGGCTCTAAAATATATTAAGGAGTATTACTATTGACCGTGGAATCTAGTTGTTACTGTTATAATCCATATTTTATCAAATTTGGGGAACATGCTAGACCTTATTTATTTTCGTTCGTGTTGAGTGTGGTAATATCGCTTTAAAATATATTCAGGAATATTAACCTTGACCGTGGACGTTTGTATTTGGGGACAATGCTAGACCTTATTTATTTTCATGCTGAGTGTGGTAATATCGCTTTAAAATATATTCAGCGATATTAACATTGACCGTGGACGTTTCTAGAATTCTGATTTGAAAAGATGACAAAATGTCACCGTAGATTAGGATAATACTCTGACCTATACCATCGATCTTAACATCGAGATATCTCTCTGCTTGCTCGAGATAAAGCCAATTCGTTCCGCTTCTTATCAGTACGCTCAGATTATGAATTATCAATATCTGGACCGAATAGATGGCGATTTAAATATCCTTCATTTGCGGTTGTCGTTATTCGTCCATCAGTCATTAAACGGTATTGATTTGCAGTATCGGTCTTCATATCACAAAAACTCTTAAAATCACGTTACCATCTCGTTAAGTACTTCCGGAAATTGGCTAAATTAGCGTTGTTCAAGCAGCGTTCTAGTGCGATAAAACCTCGCTAACTGGCATGCGTCGAACACGAGTAACTCAGATTACACGAAGACGTGAAAAAAAGGGTCGACTGCGGTAAAGAAGAGAAGAGAAGAACAGAATGACATTAATCATTATAACAAGACGTGACAAGACGTGACAGCACAGACTCTAAATAAACTTGATCGTGATTTACATTGATCCACAAACCTATTAGCAGAATCCGAAAAGATCATAGGGCGAGTGAGCTGTATACAAATATTATCACAGAAGAAATGACATATATTTCGGGGGCCTTGTGTGTGCGAGAGAAAGGGAGAGATAGAGGGAGAGATAGAAAGGGGTTATGGGGGGAGCAGACCAAACGCAAACCCACACGGTAAGGTAAGGCAGGCTTTCAAACTCCATGCATTTTGATCCGAAAAGTTCATAGAGCTGTATACAAATATTATCACAGAAGAAATGACATATATTTCTTGGGCCTTGTGAGAAAGAGAGTGAGAGAGAGTGAGGGAGAGAGAGAGGGAGAAAGGGGGCTATGGGGGGAGACCGGGGGACGCAAAGCAAACGCAAACCCACACTGTAAGGTAAGGCAGTCTTTCAAACCCCATGCATGGGATCGGGACCATGCCAATTGCCAGTAAGATAAGAGAGAGAGATGGATGGGCTATTGGAGGAGACCGGGGGACGCAGAGCAAACGCAAACCCACACGGTAAGGTAAGGCAGGCTTTCGAACTTTATGCATGGGATCGAGACCATGCCAATTGCCAGTAAAACAGATCTTATGCCCCTTCGAACAAAACCGTCCACGTCAGGCCGTCCGTCCTGCACAACGGACACAACTCGATTAAAGCCGAATCTGTTAGCCTTTGATAACCTGCACTTATCAATAAAATAAAACAAAGTACGAACAATCCAAACCATTGGACAAAATTCGAAGTCCTAAAAAAACGGTATATATAGGCCAAATAGTGTAATCTGTCAAAATAATGTAATCAGGCAAAATAATGTAATCAGCCAAAATAATGTAATCAGCATATGGACTGTTCACCGTGTACAAAATACACGACAAACAGTGGTAACAGGTGTCCGGAAGAGTAAGTTTACCCTGCCTGGCGCGTCACGCCCGTCATAGGCGCATCCAATCTATTAGGCGAAATCACGGTAAAAGAGCGAGAGAAGTGATACCAAGTGTTCAGGAAAAGTAACTTTTTCCGTGTCCGTGTGGTGAATACATTTCACCATAATAAGCCCTTTTCTTAGATCGCAAGTCAGGGCGTTCACAACATCCATACATATCATTTCAACATTTGCATCGTGTGCAGACTGGTGACAACATTGCCTTAGATTGCAGGTCATAGCGTTCACAAAATCCATACAGCCATTTCAACATTTGCATCGTGTGCAGGCTGTTAGAAACTTATTAATAATTGCTCATTGCCTTAGATCGCGAGTCAGAGCGTCCACAACACCCATACATTCATTTCAACATGTGGATCGTACACAGACGAATGCAAATAGTAATATCATGCTATAGAAAGCGTAATTGCATGGACACAACAAAGAACGTCGACTCAAACGCCGGAGTTCTGTTTATACAAATCGTTAGTTCCATCCAGGAAAGAAAACGGCTAAAGCCAACTCGGTAAATTGTGCACATTCAAAGATCGACCGTAATGCAATATCCAAACTTTTTTATGTGAGGAATTTCTTTACTAATTGTGGACATTTCCTCAGCTCATGTTCCAAATTATCGTCGTGTAGATACAACAGGCTCACTGATTGGCCGATTCCTGACTCGACTGATGAAAGTCATGACCCGGCATCAAAATCAGTGAACTAAATTTGCAACCTTGATGAAAAACGAAACGAACAAATATTTATCCAATTTGCGTCTCAAGAAAATTCAATATGCAAAATGACGAATCAGTTTGTAAAGTTCGTGATCAGTCGATTTCAAAACCCAAGAAAAAAAACATCCACCACTTTGAACGAAACTTTAATAGTTTTTCCGTCTATAAAATAAATATGATCCTAAATTATGGCAGCTCGGTTTAATGTCACTAAATTGAATCTAGGTTCTGAAAAGCCCTTTTGTGTGGATATCAGATAGGATTTGTTTTTACTGGTTTTGTTATCCTTAAATCTAATACATAGGATAAAACATCTTAATGTCGTGCGAAAAACAGGAAAATGCACAGCAATAATAGATAGGAAAAGGTCAAACAAAGAGATTTATTGAATTGCTCCTCCGATGTAATTACATTTTCAGATGATGACATATTCCGACATGGATTAATCTACTCCCAAGTTTTTATGTGTACGAGAATTCTCAAGTTGAAGATTGTTCTGGTAAATGGATGAATGGAGTTTAATGTCTTATGTTTCCGCAGGAGCTGCTATATAATGGACGCGGACATGTTCCATGCGATGTGCCGTAAGGGTACTGTTACTAAGGAAGTGGCGCTACGGTCTACCTTTATTCCGGATTCCAACCGCCAAGGGTTATCAACGATCCTACTCCTTGCCATCTCGATCGTGGAATCAAACCCATGCAACGTATATGAGCAAAAATGCCTGATTCTACCCGGTGTGTATCGTGCACGAGTCAAATCAGGCTTACCGGAACTACTCTGCCAGGGGATGTCAAAATTATAAAACATTGTGGGTATGTATGTGTGAGGTGATGTGGTTTTTTAGTTTTGAAAGACTTTGAGATTAATTTCCCCTTTCAAAATCAGTTTCAATTTAACAAAGATCAAGAATTGGCCATATTGCTGCTTTTGTAAATAATTCCTGAGTGCCGAGAAGTAGGAAATATAAGTAAATACACGAACTACTTAGTAGTATTTATAGTAGATTTATAAATATTATCTGGCGGGTGAGGAGAAGATATCCATAAAAACACACAAATGCCATTATATCTTACGATTATTAAAGGCACCACAACCTAGAGGGTTATTAAAGGGACAGCATACCAGACTGTTTATATACAGCTAACAAATGCCATTATATATTACGATTATTAAAGGAATCACAACCTAGAGGGTTATTAAAGGGACAACAACCTAGAGGGCTATTAAAGGCACCACAACCTAGAAATGTAAATCTAGTCGTCTAACTTTTCAATGCTTGTTATTGTATCCATATATAGTATGCTGTATAAATCTGACTCACTAATGAAATAAAATATTGTTTAAACACCACAACCTAGAGGGTTATTAAAGGCACCAAAACCTAGAGGGTTATTAAAGGCACCACAACCTAGAGGGTTATTAAAGGCACCACAACCTAGAGGGTTATTAAAGGCACCACAACCTAGAGGGTTATTAAAGGCACCACAACCTAGAGGGTTATTAAAGGGACGACATTCCAGATTGTTTACAAATATATATTACGGTTAATAAAGGTAACATCGAGTCTGTTTACATATATATTATTAAAGGCGCAACTCGTCTGATTTTCATCACGTGCATTTTGCATACCGATATTTCATTGGCCAATCACGCTATTTTACCTAGATTTCGCCTAATAGTTTGGATGCAGCTATGGCGGGTGTGGCTAGCCAGGCAGGGTAAGCTTACTCTTCCGGACACCTGTTACCACTGTTTGTCGTGTATTTTGTACACGGGGAGCAGTCCATTTGCTGATTACACTATTTTGCTTGAATATACTATTTTGCCTATAACGTCTTTTAGGACTTCGAATTTCGTCTTACGGTTTGGATTGTTCGTACTTGGTTTTTATTTTATTTATACATATATTTTACGGTCATTATATACGCCAATAGTACAAAGTCGTATACTATTCTAATGTAGAGTTTTAATTATAAGGCATGGCTACTCTTTTTGGAAAATCTGATGTCACCTCCAGATAATTAAGTATTATTTGCGATGTTTCCACTGGCTTTGCGCTAGTGATTATAGTGTTATATTATTAATAAATGGCTTATAAATCATGAATGGTATCGGGGTTTCATTATCGCTAGTAGAAGCTGGATATCTTCTTGGTGTCGTTATATCGCATGGTGTCAATATCGTGACGACGATATCAGATAAGGGATCAGAAATAAGAGAATTGTGCCACTATCAGTTGTAACTTGACGCTTATCGTATGTACCATCGTGGATAGAGGTGTCCAGCGTCTTCCCTAAAGTCTTATTATTATTTCAGGCATCACGCAATATTCCCATACTGACATCCATGGCAACTTGTCAACAACATAAATATACAGTCATCTTCGCTAAATACAAAAGTTTCTTAAAGATTCATTATGTAAGATTTAGATAGAAAACTATCCATTCTTGCTATAATAGTTCAAAGATTTTATCCTCTAAAGGTTTGACAGCAATAATTTCAACCAAGGTCCTGATTGATCGAAGCGAAGTATCGGTCCGTCTGGGTCCGCCATATTTGATTAAATCAAAGTATCGCTGAACTGTTTTAATCTATTTAATATCGGAGATATCTATAATGCCATCGAGAGTTGGTCAAGGCCTGGATCAGTTAATGAATGTCTAATTAATACTTTAGAAAACCCTAGCTCACTACATTTTTTTTTTAGCGTTTTCCGAGTTTCTGTCCGGATTATCGCCCTTATTGTTAAAATTATTTGACGTTCTAACACCTGACGTCAATTGGCTGACTATCGCCATTGAAGCGACGACCACTTACAAGATCGGTCGCATTTTTTTGTTACGTCTTTTATGTAAATCATTTAAGTGAAGCCTGTACCAAGACAGGCCCGGGACTGTACAAGGCAGTGGACGCTTACGGCTGGCCCCCGGATCCATTCACTTGATTTGATAATTGTTTAGTTTTTGCAATGTCTATTTTCTGTCTTGTCCGCAGGTTTATCTTGTAGATTTTTTGTTTTGCGTGTAGTGCAGTCCTCCTGCATTTACTATTAAGTCCTAAACAAAGACCGGCAATAGGCAGATTTAGATCTTGCATAATGCATGTTTAAGCATTAAACTTTTAAAACTTTTCATTGGACTAAACAGGAGTCAGCGCTTTTGAGCTAATCCGTTCAGACCACGAATGTACACCAACTTTTAAAAAGCCTTCTCAGAGACCAGTTGAGAGCTGGGTTGTTTGCACATCTATGTCTTGTCTACGATATCACTTCGGGTACTCGGTAGAAGTGGACGTAACACACAGTTTTAATCTGGTTCAAAGGTCAGAAGTTTTAAAACCAGATTAACTTAAACGTTTACGGCGATAAATACAATATACAGGTACGAACAATCCAAACCATAAGACAGAGTTCGAAGTCCTAAAAACTTTATAGGCAAAACAGCGTATTCAAGGAAAATAGTGTAATCATACAATACCACGGAATCCGGCCCACAAGTCTGCAACAACTGGGCTAATGAAGACCGAACGGTCTAACATCAACGAGATACTGCGACCACTCAACATACCACAACGCGTGACATCATAGTGTCAGCTTTGGCATCATAGAGCCAGCTAATTAACGCAAGGCGTAGGTAAGAGTTATCGACCTTTCATTCAGCACCAGGATAAAAGATAAGTCATCCCTGTCTTCCATCTGCAGCAAACTGTTTAATCTAACGTCAGCTATAAATAGCAAGTCTAACCCTCGTTCCCACAGCAGACAATGGAAGTTAATGATCCGTGATCGAAGCTGAACGCAAATCAAAACAAAACAATATCAACAGAGACGAAGCGTTAATCAGTATTTTTGTTGGAATTCCCGGGTTGATGATAAAAACATCCATCTTGTTTTATTTGTGTTTTATTTGCCGGTGCCCATGGTTGATTAATTGGGACTAGGGAATAACTCGAGTAAGATAAATCTATGACAATTTTCCACTTTCTCGTTTTTATTCCGATTCCTGCAAAAAAACAATCTTTTCGTTTTTCTTAAGACAAATAGAAGTGCAGTTTTTATTTGGAACGGATTTTGGTCTAGATGAAATAACACCATCATTTGTCTTTGTCATTATAAACCATGCCTCAATACATGGACAAGGAGCGGTGTCGTCTGTCCAACCTCGGGCGTTTTCTCCTGGTCCTCCGGTTTATTCCCACTCCTAAAGATCACTACGCGAAAGCGAATCATTGATATAAAGTGACCTAGTTTGTGTCGAGTGGACGTTAATCCTCATTCCTCTCCCTTTTGATAGGTTGTAAAACAATATCGTCATCAAACTGCGATGAAATATATTGAAGCTTTTCCCGTTTAATTTTATCTCATTTCCTTCAACTTCGTCTTTAAGATTAAATCATTTATTTCCCCTTGCTTTATAACATCAAATGTCGCTATTCACTATTAAAATAAATCTAGAATTGGCTGAAATGGATGAATCTCTTCGTGTGAAGCTGAGTGCAATACGGGAACGGCAGATGATGGATCAGCGTGGTTCGTTATTGGTGTAAGTTCTTCATCTTCTAGATTCTATGTTTTATTGAACTATGGTGGCTTTGGGAATGATACATCTCCCTCTATGACATGTCAACTAGGGTCGCGCTGGAAATAGAAATGATACATCTCCGTTCGTGACATGTTATAAATAGATTCTTCATATGTTCAGGATTAATGCTAAAAAAAACATGTTTGAACCAGTAACCGAGCCCTACTCATACTCAAATAATGCATGAGACTCCCGTTATGGCTGTTCCTTGGACAAGTGTGCATTTGGCTCTATACTCGGATTATGCCCCCGGTACGTTCGTATCTGTATAAAATGCAGTAGCCTACTAGACAGGACTGCGATATCACCTCGGTAGACGCGAACGTTAAATACAGCTATTTCACATTTCATCGAGATTTTCCGGCGTGGTGTCCCCTTGTTAGTGGTGCAGTTAGTGGAGGACAGCTGTCTATTCGTTCGGATGGGACTAATAACCGAAGTATCGTGTACCTTATGGCGTGCACGTAAAATATTTCTTGGCAGATGGAATTCAATATAAGAGTAGGTGGCCAAAATTTAACTCATAGCACACGGTATGGCATAAGCCTGTCTTCATAAGCCCAGTCGGAGTAGAACAGTAAGACGTTAAACCCCATGCCAGTTTGTTTCACACACAGGGCTGGCACAAAACGTGATGACGCATGCAGGGTCTCCGTTAATAATTGTATGGCAATTATAATAAAATAAAACCAAGTACGAACAATCCAAACCATTAGACACAATTCTAAACCCTACAAAAACGGTATAGGCAAAATACACCACAAACAGTGGTAACAGGTGTCCGGGAGAGCTTGTTTTATCACGTCCATTATCATGTTCTGAAATAGCCTACTTGTAATGTCGGACCGGATAACGTCCATTCGATTCAAATAAGTTTTTTTTTGTAACTATAGCAAATGATAATGCGTGGCGGACTCTACTGAGATCGGACTAGCCACCATGCATCTTGTGAAAAAAACAAAAATATCAGATTGAAAACAAGCAGTCAATAGGACTTTTAAACACCATTTAGTTCAGTGTTGGGGGGTGATGATTTTTCAGCGTGGTTTCCACTTGTCAGTGATGCAGAATGGAGGGCCTTACCAGAACAGCGGTCTAGTCGTGCGTGTACGTAAAAGATCCCTTGGCAGGTTGAATTCGATATTAGAGTAGGCCCATAGCACACTGTATGGCGTATGTCCATCTTCATTAGCCCAGTTTAGGAGCAGAACAGTAGGACATTAAACCCCATTTCATTCCATTACCTTTCCCCTTTTAAGAACAGTAGGACATGAAACTCCAGTTCATTTTATTTAGTTCAGTGTATCCTACTTAAAGACTTGACGGGATAATCGCTGGACGTATTCCCTGCTGACATGATTATTTAAACCTTATATCTATAATAATATATTGTATATCTTAAGGACGCTAAACTCCATTTCTCTATTTCTCTCTCTTTCTCTCTCTCTCTCTAACTCGTTTTAGGTTTCCCATTGTTAGTTACGATGCACGATCGATGTATTCCCCACTGACATGATATTTAAACCTTATCTCAATAAATTGTATATCTTTAGACTTTCCATTGTTTGTAACGATGCACTAACGAGCGTCTAATCTTATTCCACAGCCTTTCCAACTCACAAGGGAGATAATTAACGATAAAAAAATAATGGCCGAGAAATTTGATTGAAGAGGTATAAGTACAGATTATAATAGCATGCTAACAGCATACTTATCCTCATATAAAACAGTTAAAGCCTATAGTTTGTCGACAGTTAAAGGTTTAAACATAGAAATATTTTATTGATAAAACGGAAACTTGTAGTTTGTCGACAGTGAGAGGTTTGAACATGGAAATATTTTATTCATAATGGATGATATTTACATATATCGTTCTATAATCTCCGTCTTCAAACTCTGAATTTAAGACCGTCGCCGACACGTAAGAGGCGAAGTTTCGTTTTATTTCATTTCCTTTTTGTATTTACAAGCAGTACATATGCCAGTAACTGGGCATACGCGATCGAAAAAGCATAACCGGACCCCTCCAGTTGGAAATCGTTTAATGATTTGATCTTCAACGCCATCAAAAAACAACAATGGAACCCTTACCATTTGGAATGAATGAAGGAATGAAATGGGGTTTAACGTCCTACTCTTCCCAGTTGGAAATCTCGGTAGTCGGAAACGTTGATGATTTGATATAAAACGGGAAATGGCAATCGGTTTCCCTGAGGTATTGCCAAACCCTTCTGCTATCAATGTATACGATGATTGACCTTTATAAGTTCAAATGCCTTCTACATGTGACGTCACTTCGGAAGGCGTTGATAATTGGTGCAATGGCGGGTGCATTGTGGTTCAGGGCGGAGGGTCTGACAAGGATAGCTGTCAAGTCGTTCGGTGACATGAAACACCAAGGTCGCGTTTACACATCGCATCTGTATTCAATTAGCCCAGGTTAGATGCAGAAGCGTATGACATTAAACCCCATTTCATTCATTCGTTTTCACATCGACGTGAATGTAAAATTTGGAATTGGATAGACGATTAGACCGAGGACAATGTCCCTCATGTCACACTGTATAGTGTATGTCTGTCTTCATTTGGTGGAGCAGAACAGTAGGACGTTAAACCCCGTTTTATTTATTTGGTATTACAAGTGGCCTATTGTCACTAGTCGATTATCCGATGGTGTATGCATGTCTTCATTAGTTGGGGCACAACACCAGAGCGTTAAACTCTGTTCCGTTTGGTATTAAAGGTGGCCTATAGTAGCTAGTCAATTATCCGATGGTGTATGCATGTCTTCTTTAGTTGGGGAACAATACCAGAGCGTTAAACTCTGTTTCGTTTGGTATTAAAAGTGACCTATTGTAACTAGTCTATTATCCAATGAATACACAAAAAGGCTAAAAAAGATTAAAGAGTAATTCACACCAACAGAAAGGTGGAAGAGATTCATCAAAGGAAGGGAAAAAACAGATACAACGTAAAATAAAGCTAATCTGTATTCAGAGTGTCTGCCAGTATATTCCCTATAAACCGTAAAAAAACATCCTCGTGAATTACGTCCCCTTCACTGGACATAATCTCATCCACAACCACTTCCCCGGAAGTAATTAATGATCTGTCAGTCTCCCACCATGCCTCTGCTTGTCACTTTCCGCATGGCATGCTGACGTTCTCTAGGTCTTTCATGATCAGAGAGTAGAGATCACAACTCTTATGTTTGCTAAATTTCTCAGTCGTGATGATCATTCGAGTCAACGGATTTTTTGACATTTGAAAGTCTTTCCCTTTGAATTAAAAAAAAAATAGATTAACTTAGAAAACGACAAAGTTCTTGCACTTGTTTTAACGCCAACTCGACATAAACAATATTTTGAATGCCTAATATGGATATCAGTTTGCACAAAACTTTTTACATAGTTTCTTTTTGGCGAATTAAAATAATGAGATACAAATTTCAGAGAAACATAAAATGACATCACTTGCTGGTCTTTTATCTCCCTCTCTGGTTTTGGATTTTCAGTTTTCGCTATCAATCGACAATATAACAATTTTCTTTCAAATCAAATAATTGTATCAAGGACATAGATGACAATCTGCTGCCTCCCTTGTGAATTATATCTATAAACCTGCATATTCCATGATACTCAGTTATGACTCACGTTTGTCAAGCAGTGGAGAGGAAGGGAGTTTATAAAAAAGCAGCCTTTAATAATCCCGACTACAAATATTATTTTTCCAGTTACAATACAGATTTTTAGTGAATTATAATCATTCGAACATGTTGTAGAAACGTCGTGCTATGCCTTTAAACCAGTGATTGTATTTCCATATAAACTGTATTTTATCGTAAATGATGGATGGTTCTCATTTAAAACTATTGAGATAATTAGATTTAAATGTTACACAGTTGTTAATAAATCTACATCTTGCGTTTATTATTCTATAATCAACATGGGCTCATTAAACATTAATTACGCACGTGCGCTGACCTAATGGCTAGCATTATTAAAATACAAGGGTGGTTTTAATTGGTGGATACAGAATCAGTTCTTTCATGTTAACTACTTATTTAAAAACAAACTGCTTGTTTTCATTTTAAAAGTTTATTCAAAGATATTTTTAATGTATTGGTAGAAATGGAATATATTTGATGGTCTATTTTAAACAACATGAAATAACATGGGGTTTGACGTCTTGCGGTTTAGCACCAACTAGGCTAATGAAGATGGGGTTTTAATCAAAATCGAAATACAATCAAGATGTTAAGTAATGGCGTTGCTAATTTTTTAAATATTTGTTTTTTTAATTAACATACATTAGAAAGAAAGAGAGAGAGAGATAGAGAGAGAGAGAGAGAGGAGAAGAGAGAGAAATGAGGTGTAACGTCCAACTCGATAAAAACTAGGACTAACACATGATTCAGTTATATTTCAATAATTAGCAAGCTCCTAGGGATCTTTAGCGGTCCTACTTGACAGTACAACCAGTGAATTAAAAGCACGCAAGTGGAATCAATGACAGACCTTATGATACAACGCACACGCACTAACAATTCGGGTTTCTCTGCTACCAATAAAAATTGACAGCGTTTTGTTACGCTCGATTAGCATGGATCAATGAAAATACGCGTGATCATAACTTTGTAATTGAACAGAATTGTACCGTTTTTGGACGGATACTCAAATTAGGGTTCAGCTGTAATTATTAGGTAGTTTGCAGGGTGAACAATCGGGTCTGTAAGCTGTGAAATTGTACGAAACGAAATATATAAAGAAAACAACGGACAGTGCATCATCTTTTAAGATGGGTAAGTTAAGATTTGGGCTAGGGGTTAGGGTTATCGAGAGGTGAAAGATCTTTAGAGAATCCCCAACAGAAAGCACGGGGAGAGAGAGAGAAATGAGGTTTAAAGTCCACTCAACACAACTAGGTCATTTCGGGACTAACATAATAAGAATATGTTTTTTTAAAAATTGTATTTCAATAATTCGCTTGCGCGTAGGTGTCTTTTGTGGTGGGAGGAAACCGGAGTGCCCGGAAAAAACCAAGAGGTTGAGAAGGCGCCCCTTTCTCCATGTCACATACGCTCACACCAGGGCTCGAAACAACAGCCCGTGGGTCTAACGTTGCATAACCCCTACGGAAATCGAACCCACGGTGGCGCCAATTCGTCTCGCAGTTGTTTGTCCAACGTTCTACCTCTAAGTCATTGCACAACCATAGGAATAACCCTATTTAAAAATAGAGTTAAGACCATCATTTTTTTTTATAATCGAAGACCTATTAATCAATCGAGATAAAGGATTTCTCAATTTTATTGATGAACATCGATGATTCGCGATTTTAAAACACAATCAAATATCAAGATTATTCTTCGAGAACATTTTATCATTCTTAAAGTCTAAACGGACCTCACCGGAAAAGAACGCCATTTTTAAAAAAAAAAAACATGATTAGAATCTTAGCCAATGGTATAAAATGAAATTTGCTTTGATGAAAAACAGAATACAGTCGACATTTTAAAACCAATAAGTGGAGAGAAATTATGGAGAAGGTTTTTTTTCTCTCTTTCTTCTTTTAAATCTTAAATCGCGATCAAAGCCGCTCGCGTCACTGCGAAGTTAAACAATCATTCAAGCAACGCAGTAAATTTAATTCACGTTTTTTAAGTTGGTTTAAAATCAAATTGAAGTCTCTTATTATTCTTCTGAAATATTTCTCTAAGGACTGGAAGTAAATTGAAATTTTGGCGAACAATAGATGGATATGAAAAATACACAAGATAAGTAAACAGGAAAAATAAAATACAATAATCAATATAGAGGTTATGAAAGACCATGGCTATAAACTATTTTAATAGTCTTTAGGTGAACGAACCCTTAAAGTTACATTATTCAAGATTTAGATAAGAACTAGCCATTCTTGCTATAATAGTTCGAAAGTAGATAATGTAAAATGACTAATTTGAAAATGTCATTCAAATTATTCTATTTCAAGCAAAGAGAAAGGCATATGAAGGTTTGGCAGACGTGTGCAATAATTTCAACCACAGTCCTGGTTGTTCGAAGCTTAGTCTCGAACTTTCTGGAACCCGGCATATTGATCAAATCAAAGTATTGCTGAAACGTTTTAATCTGTTTAATATCGGAGAAATTTGATGCCATCCAGAGTTGATTAAGGCCTGGATCAGTTAATTAATGTCTAATTAATACTTTAGAAAACAAAGAAAGGCCTGCTATAGGCAGATTTGGCTCTTAACTAATGTATCTTTAATGGCCTCAATACTTATGTCAATAATCATGGAGGGGGGGGGGGGTCTGTAGGTTGCTGCCTGATTACCAATCCAGCTTCTGTGACCAAATATTGTTTAGAAAAAAAAATGATTCGCTTGTGCCTAGGGGCAACCGGAAGACCCGGAGAAAACCCATGACCCTATTCCTTGGCACGTACAACCAACCAAATTTAAACGAGGACTTATGATACAACGTTGGGGCCGTAACCATTCGGTCATCCAGCCCCCACTAAATGGCAGACCGTATTGTCTAAAGCACAGGCGATACACCATTCGGTCACACACGCCCATTGATAACAGTCGACGTTAAACCCCACTTCTCTCTCTTCCCCTACCTCCAAGTCCATCCAACAAGGCATCCTGAACACAAGAATCAATCTAGCTTGAACCGAACGGTTTTTATAAAAGCAAAAATAGATACCCGTTAACGATAATGTTATCAAAATGCTAAAACCATGTTTTTACTCCAATAAAATGACTTGCTCCAAATTCTGTCTGTGGTTCCATTAAGGCCAAGATTTACGACGCGGACTTTTTTTTTCTCTCTCTCTCTCTCCTTCTTTCATTTCCAGAATCAATATAACGGCTAGTCTAATATAACACATAAGCCTGGATAAACCAGACAATCGATACTCAGTGTTTGACTACTGAAAAATACGAGATGGATACGCTGGATGATAGACGCTACCACGATTTAACACGATTAATCAAAGCGCTTAGAGGTCGTTTCGTGTTTTGGGGATGAAATAAAAAATAATTTAATTCCAGACACGGGGTATGAATGGCAGATATTTTTAATATATTTCCCTGTCGTGCCTCTCTCTATTCAGCTAGTTATAACAAGGGGGAGATGAAATATGACTTTTAGCAAGTCACTAGATTTATTGGGTGTTTATGACATATGAGAAAGAGTGAGTGAGAGAGAGAGAGAGAGAGATCGGGAGAGACAGGTGGAAGGATAAATGGGGTTTAACATTTACTCGACACAAACGAGGTCATTTCGGGACTAATATATTTAGTTCAATATACGCCTGCGCGTAGGGGTCTTTAACAGTGGGAGGAAACCGGGAGAGAGGTCGTGAGGGAGGGGGGTATATTTCAACACGAACGCAACGTATCACGTATACGATAAGGATACGTGATACGGATGGTAAAAATCCCGCTTGCCAAAAGTCTCTATTTACAATGCAACTTACGATCGTCCCCATATGACATGGTCTGAAATCCATTTGTACAATTTACAACTTTTGACCCTCCACTTATCGCTTGGTCTGAATCAAACTGTACAATATACAACTTGTGACAGTCACCTGAACATTTTGCAGCTTGCGACCGTCCCTACAGCACCGAAATCGTTACAGTTTATCTCCCTCCCCCCGCACCTAAGTGATTGTACTGAACTCTATCGGTACAATCTATACTATGTTCACCCCACCCCTAAGTAATTATACTCAACTCAATCTGTACAAATTAGTAGTACGTGAAATAAATAACACAGCTCGCGCAGCAGCTAATTACAGGCTCGGTAATCGAATCACGTGAACAAGAATATACGATGCGCCGATAACTAATTCCTGGAAATTATCCAAATTTAAAAGAATTTGAGGAGGACTTTTGGTCTTGGAATCGGATTTGTTTGGCCATTCATAGAATAAGAACTGACGTTCATTATCGGCAAATCCACTTAGAAGAAGAAAGGACCGGAGTCCAGAATAACAGATAAATCAATACGCGGCGGAAAATAGTTCGTGATGCTGTTTTTAAGATCAGTCACGCGCGTGATGACGAAGTAATATTGCACGGTTCTCTTGGGAATCTCGAGCTTGTATCCTGATTATTTGGTCACTATCTCGAGACACGGTCATTATCAATTAAAACGTGTAGCTTAGTGATACAGATAGGACATCACGTGCGACTACTTGACATAAACAGAATTCTCATAATAACATTGTTAACACCAATGATTACCCCCCTCCCACAACCAATAACCTTTACGCACTGTCCATATTTCCATGCATTTACAGAAATGGTTCAGTTCTGGCTGTATTGACAATATAAAAAAGTCAGTGTCATGCCAACCTATAAGTATTAGCTGATGAATGAATGAATAAAATGGGGTTTAACGTCCTACGCTTCTGCACCTAACCTGGGCGGTATTAGCTGATGAAAGCCAAGTCCCGACTTTCAAGCGTGGTTTCCCATGTAAGTAGTTAAAGGTGGGGGGGGGGGGCTGAAAAGAAGCAGCGTCCAGTCGTGCGGATGGGTCGTTTTTACCGGTACGCCAAAGCACACATGACAGCAAGAAAAGAATTTAATGCAGGTTTGACGTCCAATGTTGTGCTTTGAACTGGGCTAATGAAATGAAATGGGGTTTAGCGTCCTACTGTTTTGCTCCGAACTGGGCTAATGAAATGAAATGGGTTTAACGTCCTATTGTTTTGCTTCGAACTGGACTAATGAAGACGGGCATATGCCATACAGTGTGTTATAAGGAATATTTTGCCTGACCAGCAGCGCCACGGCCCACTCTTATATTGTCAAGGGATATCTAACGTGCGCGGCAATGCGTACACGGGGCTTCGCTTCGCAGAACACGCAGGAAACCGTAGCACACTACTTGACGTATGCAAATCTTTAATTAACCCGCTTTCAACAACAATGTACGACGCTAAACTCAATTTAAAATAAAGCGATGGCGTGAAATATATGCAGTAATACCATTTTGACCCGAAACCGCATGAAGTCGACGCATTTTATTTTATTCAATTGTATTCCATTACTTAAATCGAGGAGCTAAAATTTGTACCCTTTAACGAACTGAGCATCACTAACTGGTCATATTCCCACAATGTTCAACAACCTATATTTTAATGTCTCTAAACATAATGTATTATTCACAAAGGGTTATTATTTTCCGGTGTTTATTTGCCCACATTTTGGGTATTTAGACTCAACGAAAATTGATCGGTGTTATTTTGCGAAAGAGTGCTTTATCAATTACATTCAAAATGGCCTTACTGATAATACCCATTTCTATTATTGAAATTGAGTTCAGCAGATTCCTGTCTCCATAACCCGAATATTGGATTGTTATGTAAATCGTTGTTAAAAAAATAAATGACTGGCTTCAAACCGAGATGATATTACAGGCCACCGGGATATGTCACAGACAGAATGACACAAGGAAGTAATTTCACGTCAGAATAAAAAGATTGTGTTCTGTGTGAGTCTAATCTGAATCAGATGAGGGTTTGTGTTCTCTGTGTGTCTAATCTGACTCAGATGAGGGTTTGTGTTTTGTTAGTCTAATCTGACTCAGATGAGGGTTTGTGTTCTCTGTGAGTTTAATCTGAATAAGATGGGTGTTTTAGTTTGTAATATTATTTAATATGAATGTTTAAAGTTTTATATTTGATTATTTTAGTATTTTTGGTTTTGATTTTCCATTTGTAATCGACCTTTAGAGAATTTAAATCAAATTAACGTCCTTCTGTTCTACTTTGACTAGGCTAATGAGTAATGACAACGGGCTATGCAGTGTGCTATGGGACCAATGTTGCCTGGACAGCGGTGTTACGGCACACTCTTAACTCGAAAAGCAACCATCAAGGGATCTTTTACGTGCATGCCAATGTATACACGGGAACTCGGTGAAGGTCGTCGGTCCAAAGCTCGTGTATAACCTCGTTAATAATTATATCGGGTAGTCCACCAAATCACTTTAATGCACTCTTACACAAAATCAGTGTCAAACTCGTGCTTCAAATGTTTCGAGACCTTTGTCATTTCACCTCTACACCAGTCTGACAAAACGGTGTGTGAGAGAGAGAGAGAGAGAGAGAGAGAGAGAGAGAGGGGGAGGGGGTGTATCAAGAACTTGGTGATTTTACCTCTACCCCAGTCGGGCAAAACAGTGAGAGAGAGAGAGAGAGAGAGAGAGAGAGAGAGAGAGAAGAGAGAGAGAGAGAGAGAGAGAGGGGGGGATGTATCAAGAACTTGGTGATTTTACCTCTACCCCAGTCGGGCAAAACGGTGAGAGAGACAGAAAGAGAAAGAAAGAGATAGAGAGAGAGAGATGTATCAAGACCTTTGTGATTTCATCTCTACTCCAGTCTGGCAAAACGATGAAAGACAAGCTTATCCTTCAAATGCATCAAGAACGCGAGTGCAACACCATTCAAGAGAACATAACTACATATGCTTCTGTACTATGATAATAATAATAAATCCCCCCCCCCCCTGTCTCTCTCTCTTTAAATATGTCGAGCTCAACTATGTTTATGGACAATAATACCCCCACTCCCTCTCTCTCTCTCTCTCCCTCTCTCTCTCTCTCCCCCTCTCTCATATTTGGTGTTGCTAGGTTGTTCTAAACATTACTAAATGAATCAACTGGGAGATTTCCAGACTAATATACACTAAAAGATTTTGTAATGAAAATAAAAGTTTTCAATACTTGTTCATATTATATTTATCCATTCATCCAATAATGTCCTAACTCTTTCACAAACGTCGAGACAAAAACTATAAATACAACCATTTAACCCGGTGTATTGATTCCATTCTCTGTCTTGATTACCAAGTCTTTTGTGTATCAATACGAGTTACTTGATTACCCAGACGGTGACTGTATCAACAAGAGTTAAGACAAAGTCAACACATTTGGCCGGTAGTTGTATATTCTCTGGCGCGAATCCAAGTCCTTGGTTTAGACGGGCTTTAGCTACCATTCAACAAGATGGTCGGTAGAATTACGCTTCAATTATATGAAAGAACAATACGATGATCCACTTAGTTCGAATAGGCTACTTCCTTTCCAGCACTTCAAGTATGTTTAGACCCGTGTAGCCATTATCAGCAGGACTAGAGCTATAGAAAATGGCGGCTCTTGTTGACAGAGAGTGATCGAACGACTTCTATGTTAAACATAAGGCACACTCAATTGCCTTAAGAATTGTTCTGTAACTCCAGACCCATGGGACACGGTTTATGATTGTTTAAATTTGTAAAAATAGTTTAGAAATTTTATCTTAAACCCTATTCATATTTCCCCCGCTAACTGTCACAATGTACCGCCATTGTTATAACAATGTATTTTCGGAGTCAAGGGCTCAATTGGCAACCACCAAGACATATAGGATAGTCGGGTCTTTAGCATTGGGGGGAAACCAGTGGACCCGGAGAAAACTCACGAGGTTGGACAGAAGACCCTACTCCTTGTCACGTACGAAAGGAGATTCAAAACCACATCAGTTGACTCAATTGCAGACTTTATGATACAGCACGTACGTGTTAACCATTCGTTCATCCAACCCCCCGGATAGTCATGGAAGATTAAAAGAGATCACGGAATCGTGGAACTAACAGGTTATGATGAAGGAGACCGGAAGTACCGGAGGTTCCGGGGGTGCATTTTTTAATTCGTTGTATATGATATTTGAGAAGGGTAGGGGCTTGGGATGGCCTAGTGGTCAAGAGTGTTGCGCTTCGACCTCTAGCTGGCCGGTCACCTCTGGCCTGCGGCTGTGGTTTCGAGCCCTTCTGTGAGCTTTTGTAGCACCTTCTCGGCCTCGTGGGTTTCCTCCCACGGCTATAGACCCCTGTGCGCAATCGAATTATTGAAATAAAATTAAAAACATAAGTTAGTCCCGAAATGACCTAGTTGTCTTGAGTGGAGGTTAAACCCAATCTCTCTCTCTCTCTCTCTCTCTCTCCCTATTCGAGAGAAGGGAACCCAGCCCATCATTTAGATAGCTATGAAAAATTAAAACAGGTCTCACGGAATCACCATGGAACTAACAGGTTATGGTTAACGATTCTGGAGATGCATAACATTGTTTTAAGTGTTGTATATGGTATTTTAGAAATGGAAACTCAGCCAACCATGGACGTATTTGTTTCCATACTACGAACGTCCATTTTAAAAGACAACGTGTCACAAAAATGGTTCAGGATTCTGGAGGTGCATAAAATTGTTTTAAGTGTTGTATATGGTATTTAAAAAAGGGAAACGCAATCCGTTATAGACTTATTTGTCACCACAATACAAACGTCCATTTTAAAAGACAACGTGTCACAAAAATGTACAGACTTGATTATACCAGTAGAACACATCTCTCAGAAATAAACTGTATTTGTATTCCACAGCGATGTGACCTTTGAATTAAGATATTTCTTATTTTGTGAAACATTTGTGAAAATTAATATACAATGGTCGATAGCCCATCTGTCTCCCGGTCTGCACAACAACTTGAAATATTCCGCAGGAATTACAATACTTTTAGACGTTATAAGAAGACGGACTCCGACTTCAGGGTTAAGAAAGCGAAAAGTTGATATACGAGAAAACTTCCGATACCAAACGGCTTTTGCCATTTTGATGCAAATGGCCGCCGTTACTAATAAATCACCAACAACCATTTATTTTGTGTTACCATGACGATTCTCACCTTTTAACCTCGTCATGGAATTGGTGTTATTTTAATGTCAAATATTAGCTAAAGGTCAAAGATCGCAGTCGGGAGTTCGTCGATCACCCTGTCAATATTGATCTAAAACGACTGGACGATTGAAAAGTGCTTGTTATTCGTATCGATTATCCAGTTATGCCAGGATGTTGTTCCGTCATCGGTCGTAAAATATTGCCCAAAACCATTTTGACCAGAAACTAGTTTGATGCGACAATTGATCGTATCCCTTGATGGGAACCAAACACAACGATAAGTTAAAGATTTGTGTTTTCCTACAGGCAGAATACGTCACTTCTTCCACTTTAGGGGATTTTACAGCGTTATCACACCAACAAAGCTATGACGCCACCTATTAGAAGTAGGGATGAGTTAAAGATTTGTGCTTTCCATTTTGGGGGATTTTACGGCGTTATCACACCAACAAAGTAATGGCGCCACCCATTTGAGGTGTGGGTGGCATTATACCGAGACGTGTTCGATGGAATAAATTTGATATTTGAAGTCTTCATTTTGATTACCACGGTATTAACACTTCAAAAGTTTAATGAAATCAAGAGGGCATAATAATAATAATAATAATAATCTCGTCGTTTTACAAGGGTAGCAAATTAAGCCTGAGGCTTATTTTCAATTTCGATCATTACTGCAGGAAGAAAAAATGAGCTACAAATCGTCATCTGAGGAATGGTTTGTCATACTTGTCATAATTAATAACGTTTTAAAGAAGAATGTTTGTAAATCGAAAGTATGACATATGTGACAGAAAGCATTCTACCCTACGAAAATGGGAGAAAAGGTTAGAGCCGATCTAAGAGACGAGAATTAACATTAAAGTCAATGGGGAAAACATTAGTGATATGTGGCCATGTGATAGAACGGCTGCACGAAAGAATCAGGGGTATCCATTTTGTTAAAGGAAAATGAGCCCAGGCCCCGATTTCACAAAGAATTCTCAGACATAAGTTGAGAATTTGCTCAATTTTCATTCACTGTTCATGAGAAATATCTTTAATCCAGAAACACAAAACTGAGCGCATAGTTTCTTATTGATATATTTGATACATTAAAACAACAAAATCATTATAAAGGGCTATATATTTTAGTTAAAATAAGGTGAACAAGTTTGAGAAAATTACCAACTTATGTCTGAGAATGCTTTGTGAACTCGTGGCCTCGTTTCCACCACGACTAATCAAGTAATGAAGAAGAAGGCGACAGTCTGTTAAAAGGTAATGGTTTCGAGGTTTGTTTTAATCCCCGGATCGTCTGATACGGCGGAACACAACAGACGTGAAATTACGGTTAACAAACGTTCAACTTATTGTGTTTTAATCATGGCGTCCAATCGCTCTCGTTCGTGTCTGCTTTCGGGTGATTTTTCTGTCGGCTATTTGAATTGCTGTACGCTACTTGATGAATGGTTGGAACCCGGTGGTCGTCTACGGAGCTTTAAATATGTCTACACAAACTTTAGTTAGTTGTGTTTATTTTGGTATTTGATTGCGTCTCGAACAGGAGACGATTATCTTCCCCTGTAATTGAGTGGCCACCAGGAGTATCATTATTTCTTTCACGAGCTCGGTTCTCGAATCATTGTCTACCAATTGGAAATAATGACCGTAGAGGACAGAGAGAGAGAGAAGTGGGGTTTAACGTCCACTCAACACAGCTAGGTCATTTCGGGACTAACACATGATGTAATTTTATTTCAATAATTAGCTTGCGCGTAGGGGTCTTTAGCACTGGAGGAACCGGCGTGCCTGGAGGAAAACCAACGAGGTAGAGAAGGCGCCCCTATCTCCATGCCACATACCCTCACGCTAGGGCATGCAGAAGATCCATGACCATTTTAAACACAATTCTCGTTCCATGTAGACCTTTGATTATTGTAAGAGGTTGTCTGGATTATCCATGGTACCAAGCAGTCTTCCGGCTATATTTTGGAGAGCAATGGGGTTTAACGTCCACTCGACATAAACTAGAGGTCATTTCTGGACTAACATATGGTTCAATTTTATTTCCATAATTCGCAAAACTTTGATACTTGTAAGAGGTTGTCCGGGTTATCCATGCGACCAAACAATCCTCCAGCTATGTTTTGGAAAATAATATTTATCATCCTATATAGATATAGGAATTCTCCAGTATATTGTACTCTTTTAGTTACATTTAGTGATTGGGAAACACATTAACAGAACATAGTTTTTATGGGAATAAATCACTGGTTTATTCACAAAGAACGATGTTTCGACAAGTATCCTCTTATCGTTATCAAAAGGATACTTTGCGAAACGTCGTGCTTTGTGATTAAACCAGTGATTGATTCCCCAAAAAAGGTGTTCTGTTAATCAGTATATTGTAGGATGACCAGTTCGGAGCGCATAAAAAACTCATCTGGAGGCTAATTGAGAGAGAGAGAGAGAGCGAGTGAGAGAGAGAAATGGGGTTTAACGTCCACTCAACACAGCTAGGTCAAACCATGGCTCGAAACCACAGCCGCAAGCAAGAGATGGCCGGTCAGCTAGAGGTCGAGGCGCGACACCCTAGACCGCTAGAACATCCCAACCCCCAGGTTAATTGAGAGGCCAGCGATAGATCACGAGGTCTGTCACCCATACACACAATCTTTGTTTCTATCCCAGTTTTGTATGTGGGAGGAAAGATGACGCCTCCACAACCGGAACTGTGTTTTAATCTGATTGTTCTAAACATATAAAAGACTAAAAATAGTTCGACTGTTTCTATTAATTTGACCCTTTGACACACGAAACCCTGGATTCATATTTTTGATTTAAAACCGCTGTTTTAGTTCAATAAGCAGGCTTATATTTTATGATATATACAGGCGTATTTCAATTCAAGTCGCAAAATAACACAAACTTCCGTTCCCTTGATAATTCAGGTTTCTGCTTCTACCAGATAAGGCGACTCTTAAATCAAATAAAACCCGCCACATGAGAAATCCCAATTGATAAAACAGTCCGACAATTATCGACAGGCAAAAAGAATTTCGGAGTTACGTATGTCATGTGACACGAACAGACGTTATTACTGTTATTAGTTGGTGTGAGTTACTTCCCTTGGGAGATATTGTTCAGACTGTGAACGACGTAGCGGAATTTTATGAAAAGGGATATCACAAACCTATTATAAATATAGAGAGAAACCACATCGTCTTGATATTACTAAGTCGTAGAAAGTGAACAATACATGACAAGTTCTTGTCCAACCAATACGATTAGTCCTTAGCGTCCCTGTCCTGGTATAATTGTTCTCATGGCCCGTCGTATGACAAAAATCCATCTTTATTAGCTAACTCATTGCAGGTGTGCGTTAAACCCCATTTCATTTCCTTCCCACCTATACATAATAAGGAATATTGGTTGAGGGTGGCTTGTATGTCTAGGACTTAGGGAGTTGGGGGCCTTTGCTGTATTACACTTAAAGTTGCCTGTCTGGTCTCGCGTATCACCCTCGGTTCGCTCTCACTCTTGCCATCCCCATCCGTATGTGGGCATGGTCCCCTACTTTCCCTCGGTTCGTGGACATGGTTGCCTGTTTACCTTCACGGCTCCCTCGGTTCGCTCTCACTTATCAAGATAAATAAATTACTGTTTGTATTTGTCCTTTCAGTTGTGGGGAATGGCTGCACCCCCTCTCCCCTCTCTCTCTCTTTCTCTCTCTCTCTCTCCAATTTCCTGTCGTCATTAGCCCAGCTTAGGAACATAATAGTAGGACGTTAAACCCCATTTCATTTCTTGTCTCTACATTGATATGTTATACCTCCCGACCCATGGAACTGGATTGGAAGATTTTCAGAGGCTTCTGTGGCCAAGCTTCACATAAATCACGGGGGTTGGATTGGATGGCTGAATGTTTAGCGCGTGGGCGCTGTACCATGTAGCCTGTCACTGAGTCAACTGGCGTGGGTTTTCGCCGTGTCCTCTAATTGCTAAAGCCCCCTACAAATTATTGAAATAAAATTAAACCATGTTAGTCCCGAAATGACCGAGTTTGTGTCGAGTGGACGTAAAACCCCATCTCTCTCTCTCTCTCTCTCTCTCTCTCCTCTCTCTCTCTCTCTCTCTATAATAAATCACCCGAGATAAGTTCATTGATTACTTAATAACTGTGAAAGTTCTGTGATCAGCGGAGAGAAATGGAGTAAGTTACAGGAAGGCCTGAGGGCATAAACTACTAACAACTTCTCATTATTCGGCGAGTTGAGATCATTTCACGATAATTGTTAGAATAGATCGTCCTTGTTTTAAATGAATTGTACTTGATCACGACTCAACGAGGGGGAGATAAATCAATTTTATTTATTTTTCCCGGTCAGTTTAACACCATAACCATTCAGCCATCGTCATATATCATTATTTATGGACAGTGGGTTGTTTTATCGATGGCGGTATCTCAGAGTGATCGGACTACTTCGTGTACTTTCTACAGTTGTAGTTATTTTCTCTGTTCATTTGACCCGTGTTCACTACCCCGTCATTGAGTCAACTGGCCAGGGTTTTCTCCGGGTCCTCTGGTTTTAACCCACTGCTAAAGACCCCTACGCGCAAGCGAATTATTTAAATAAATTTGACCATATGTTAGTCCCGAAATGACATAGTTTGTGTCGATTTGACGATAAACCTCATCTCTCCCTCTCTCTCTCTCTCTCTCTCTTTCTCTCATTATCCCGGTAGGTGCTGAAAAGTTGGGTGCGTAGAAGAGAGGGGAGGGGGGATTTTGGTCTATCGCACTGAAAAACAGGTTGTTTATTTGTGAATACAATAGACGGGTACGAGAAGCCTGGCATAATTAAATTTGGTCACGAAAGTCTAGCAGGGTTTAGATCCCCATGGCAGTCTGGACAACTGATAATTTAAAACCATAATGTACTGTTCAACTTTTACTTAAATCAAATTTATTCTGAAACACAGACATAAAAACATTATGTCGACTTCATATAAAACTATCAGGTTCAACGTCCTATTGTTATGCACGATTTTGGCTAATGAAGACAGACATAAACTACGTGTGCTATAAGGGAAATTCAAGTGCGTCCCCCTCCTCGTCGGAGAATTCCAACTATTAAGGTTTCTTTCACGTGAACCTCGACGCTACATGGGGCTTCGGTTTTACGTACTATCCGAACGACTACGGACTGTTCCTGTCAGGGTCCCTGTCTGCTGCAGCACTGAGAATGGGGCACCATAATTGAAAATCTCACATTGAGTCAAAACAGATTGAATCGCAGACCTCCAGCTTAGTGTTCCAGCGCACTTTTCACTGAGCCATCTTGTTTGAATGCGATGCTATCCCCCTTTTAGCCGACTTATAACTACCCTATCCGAACGACTATGCGCTGTTCCTGCCAGGGTCCCTGTCTCCTCCACCACTGAGAATAGGGACACCATAATTGAAAATCTCACAGAATTGATTTAGTCCAAACAGATTGAATCGCAACCTCCAGCTTAGTGTTCCAAATTACTTTTTACTGATCCAACTTGTTTGAATGCGATGCTATCCCCCGTATAGCCGACTCATATAACTACCCTATTCCATTCATATCGAAATAATAATGGGTAAATTATTGGTTATTTGTTCAAACAGAAAATATTGACAATGAAATCAACATCTCACATTTCTTAATGTTGAAGATTGTGTAGTCGAACTGCCTAAAGCGTGTATGTGATCTGAGAATCCGTGGGTTTAATTCAATCATTGCTAAACGGACCGTATTTCTCTCCAGGGCTTCTTACCTCCTCTAAAACACTGATTGCATAACCTGATTATCATGGCCGTTTGATTCTTGGTAGTTTCTCGCTGATTTTCTGGCCTACTCCAATAACAAAATCAAAACGTCTGTATAATCACATTAAATTGTCCCGTTGATTCAGAAATGTAGGCCATTTAATGTAATAATGCATTTAAAAATAAAACGGGGTTTAATGTCCTACTGGTCTGCTCCTAAACTGGGCTAATGAAGACGGGCATACGCCATACAGTGTGTTATGAGGGAATTTTTTCCCGGGCAGCGGCGCTACGAACTACTCGTACACCGAATTCCAACTGCTAAGGAATAGTTTACGTGCACGCCAATGTTTACACGGGATCTAGGTGTTTCGTCCAACCCGAACGACTAGACAGTTGTCCTTGTCCTGCATCACTGACAAGTTGAAACCACGTCGGAAATTCAGGATGAACTTTCTCGGCCAATGCAGGGATCGAACACTCGACCTCCAGACTAGCGAGCCTCTGGTTATAGAACAACACACAACATATTATTAAAAGTTAAAGTCAATGTGCGCCGTTTTTATTTTTCAAACAAATATCAAATATTCTACGGTCAAAACCTACGTTAAAATATACTCGTAGTTGTCTTTAAAACTTACCAGAAAACAACATGAACGGTGGATAATCTTCGGTCATTGGGTACAATCGGATGAAAAGAAGTCAACTAAATGGCGCTAGATTCTGAGTATATCTCTATTAGGTCGTCTGCAGAGGAAGGTATATTTTCATCTTTGCGAAGATTGAACGGAATTGGACCATTATTGGAATTATATAAATTGGGGTTCAGCGTAGTACTGTTCTACAGCGCCTATATAATATGAAAACAGACATACAGTGTACTCTTGTGGAATTGTGTCCGAA